>CM066031.1:507271075-507464416 GCA_033557465.1 Ichthyophis bannanicus | reverse complement strand
GGCGGCCAAATTATCATAAAGGGCTATAGGTATTAGCTGTACAGAAAATGTCCGTTTATAACAACATATGTTAACATGCCTCTATAGCGTTCCATGGTGATGACACCCCCTGGATATTGGTGTGCCATACTGGTCACCGAGAAATGAATTGGTATCTAGAAAATACAGAGGTGTTGTCAGATAAGGGCCACCAAAATGGCAAAGGGGATGGGAGTCCACTCCTATGAGGTGAGGCGAAAAAGGTTTGTGCTTCATAACCCTGGTAGAAGAGGACCTCTGAGGGGGGAATGTGATAGAGGTCTATATATCCATGGACTGTGTGGAATGGGTTAGACATAGATGGGGACCTGATCACCCTTATCAGAATATATAGCAGGCTGGTGGACATGGCACTGGAGCGACAGGGTAAGCTATTTATCCACCTGATAACAGGATGTCCGTCTTACACAAAACTTGTACTCAAACGCTGGTATACTTCTGACTGAGGATGTAGTATAACGGGCTGTTAGTGGGCGGCTGTGTTTTGAAACATGTTTGTACAGGTACCTGTGGTAGAGGTCCATAAACCATGTCATTAGGAAGGTACCCTGGATATCCCTGCTTGATCAAAAAACAACCAAGCATTGTGGGACCCTCTGTTCCCTTGGGGGGAACCTGCTAGGTACATATGTACTAGATTGGCCACTGTTGAACACTAGCATACTGTGCTTGATTGACCCTGGTGTGGACCATGGTTATGGCATATCTCATGTTCCCTTGTCCATTTGTTTGTTCTCCGATTATTGGTATGTCTAACCTTGCCCACAGCCTGCACATAACAAGCCCCATGCTGTGTACAGGACAGGTCCTGCACACATCCTGTGGTGATTTCCATGACATAGTCCAACTGTTTTTGACTACCCCTGCCCCGTTTCACGCACAATCTAACACTGGACAGCAGGTATCCTGTTGTGTGTGCTACCAAGGATATCTGTGTTGGTGGACGGCACCCCACATAGCCCCAAATTTTTTAAAAAAAAAATCATGTTGCCCTCACATCCTGAGGAGGCCTAAACTGATCAGGTGTGAACACCGGTGTCTGTCCATAGATGGGCTACATCCCCCACATTCCCCTGCGCAACATATTAGTATATTACCCCTGACATTCCTGGGATGAATCCAACCCCGGCATCTGTCTGACAGCGGCCACCTGTTAACAGACAGGGGATGCATACATGGCATTGACCTCCATCAGCAATAGTCGTTCCGCATCGCACACATGCAGCTGACACCAACGCATATGAATGGCATTTGCCACATTGTCCGGGGGAACTGGGACAGACCCACCATGCCCTATGAAAGCCCTGCACCTGTTGGGGCCCACGGGCCCCTTTTCACCCCATGCTATAGATGTCGTTGCCCCGCCAGAATATGATAGCCCTACAGCAGACAAGGCCTGTCCAGACACCCATATCACCTGGCCACCCACCAGAATGTCGACATGTCGAGGGACAATGTAAGGGTTGGGCCCGGAGTGAGGGACATTTGTCCCACCGGGCCTCCTGAATTGCGCACATATAACGGTGTCGTGAATGACATATCAAGGTGTGCCAATAACATGTCCCCCTCGTGGGGAAATGACAAATATGCCCCCACATTGCACAGCTGGGTCGGTCACCTACATGGACACACTGGTCATGTGCGGTCCTCTGTTGTGTATAGCCGTTGGACCATACCCCGGCATGTGCACACCCAGCTGCATGCCACGGCACTCCCCCCCCATGCAGTGTTTGACGCACCACAACCCCGAGGGGGCAGCAACCTGCTATGTGCATTACCAACATTACATTGCCTGTAATGTGTGTGGGGCAGGACAGCGAAGGGACCCTGCGGATCCCATCTCTTGTCCAAGGGTTCCTATTGGAACATGCCCACAGCTTGTCTTGCCCAGGTAGTACGCCCTGGTACCATGTCCCTCCCCACAAACAACATGTCCCCTGCCATCACACAACAATGCTGCCCGTACCCTCTCCTAAACATCATTGCCAGACGGATGATGCAAGCTGTGCACATACGCCAGTGAGGGCCCCCCTTGGTTTGTACCAATGCACACATCGCCCCCCATGTGACCAGAGCCCCCTCCAACACGCCTGGACCTCGTCAAAGGTCTGTGTTCCTGCTTGCACTGTGGCCCCACCCTGTCCCCACTGAACCCCACCCTTCAGGGGGCACCTGTGATAGTGTGTGCAATTTGTTGTCCCTGTCCTTGTATGACAGGCCACCATTCATGCCTCCCATGTCCTTGAGACATGTGTTCAGTCCCCTGGATGCACAACCGTAAGCAGACCATGCAGTACATGTGTGATTCAGCACAGCCACATGGGTCACGTGCATCAGAACATCTCTGAGTGTGTACCGTGTGCTGTGTGTGGGGTCTCCCCACACTAGTGGGGCACACGCTGCCACATCACCACACACCTTTGTCTACAGGAGTAAGCCACACCACAGTAGTAGCCCTGGTGATGATGTGCAACCTGTCACTGTGTTGATGTAGTTCCCAGACCAACGGCCTATCTCTCATACAACGCTCTGTCTCACACACAGGCCTGCGTGAGGCGTTGATGGACATCAGAGCATCCATTGATGTCGTATGCAACAAGCTGGACCAGTCGACGGCACAGATACAGGGCCTCACAGAGGTGGTGAGGGCTATACCTTTCGAACGCATGTGTGTAGCCCTGGAGGGGATGCTGGCGGCAAGACAGCAGGGGGTACATGCACCGGCACCAGCAGCAGCACCGGCACAGCAGCAGCACCGGCACCAGCACCAGCACCGGCACCGGCTCCTCGGCCACAAGCGCCTCCATCTTCACAGGGGGAGGGTGTTGCACTGCAGAGGGTGGGGGGGATGGGTCAGGCCAGGCGTGGTCGGCCGCACCGTCGAAAGTAACCTTAGCCAAAATAAAAACTGTAGCAAACAGTGTGTGCCAGGTCTGTAGCATATTTGTTGCACCTGTGGTCCCGTATGTATTGTGCACATGCATGGTTGGTCCATGACCATTTACCCTTTACCCTTAGCACGTTGCCAATGTGTGGCTTGGCTTGCCAGTTACACCTGCAGCACTGGCACAACAGGATGGCTGTGACCCTCACAGGGGTGTGTCAGCTGCCCAGGGCCAGGAGCTGGGTGCTGCTCCACACACCCATGGTCAGGGAGGGTGCATATTCCCAGACCTCACACGTACTGATGTGTTCCATAGTAATGTTGTCCCCTACCTACACTCGCCACTGTGTGCAGATGCCTGACAATCGCCGCTGCTTGCAAAGCACATTGCATGCCATGGCATACCCCTCGGGCATGTGGGTGGTATAGGCAGACAGGGGTGTCATGTGTCAGGTGGTCCAGGCAGTCAGCAACACATGGGGCTACATAGCACACATCCATGTGTCAGTGTAATTTGGGTGGACCCCCACCCGGCGGCATCCCATGGCCCCACCCAGTACCCACAGCCCCACACATATATGGCCCCTCTGACTGCATGTGCACGCACGACACGTATGACACCCATGTCGCCCCACCTGGCCCTGCAGGTCGCAATACATATCCCGTGCTTGCATACATGTTGAATGTAGGAATGACACGTGACCATTGGGTTACAAAAGTATGTAAACATTTATTTTGTTCAACATTAACAATGGGCAACATGCCCAACCACACATCACACAATCAGGGGGGTGAACACAGCCCAGCACAGGGCACATGGGGGCATCACAGGTGCCATCGCTGGTACCTGTGATGCTCTTCGGCAGGTGGTAACCGGGATGCCAAATCCACCACATCAGTTGCCACCTGCCGAACAGCCACAGTCAGAGACTGCACCGCAAGGTAACACGACATGGGTGTCACGTCGTGCATCAGCCAGGGCCACTAACACCTCGTCCATGCACCTGCCAGCACACAGACACACAGTGGCTGCAGTCTGTGTGCTGGCATGTGCATGTGGTGTGACAGTGGCCCTGGGTGGTGCACGCTCATGCTGCCACCTCATGCCGTGCAGATGCCTGCAGTGTCTGCCTGCTGCCCCGCTCGGCCCTGTGCTGGGCTGTGTTCGCCACCACCCCCCTCCCGCCCCTCCCCCCTCCCTGTTGTGCACCCTCCCCCCACCCTCCCTGGCCTGTCCGTGCCCCTCCCTCCCCCCACCCTGCCTCCACCCAGACCCCCTGTTCCCCCCATCCCCTGCACCCACTATTAGGACATCATCGTCCTCCTCCTCCTCATCCCCCTGGTCATGGGTGGGTGGGGTGACTTCCTCCTCCTCCCCCTCCTCCTCCCCCACATCTGTCACAGGCAGTGGCTCGGCCTCCATGGCCAACTCCTCCTCTTCCTCCATCGGCCCCTCCTGTTCCTCCACGTCTGTCTCCTCCTGCCTCGCGCGCCGGCTGGTGGGTCTGCGAAGGCAATAGGTGGAGGTGTGTGGCACCCCATCGCTGGTATCACTGTCTGTGAAGGATGACAGACATCAGGGCACATCCATGTGTGTCACATACAACATTTACAGATACAGGTGAGACACAGGCTGGTGGCCCCATGGCCGACCTGACCTGCAACCTAGCCCTGGCAATACTGACCATCATGGTGCTCTTGTTGCTCCCTCCTGCACCTCTCCAGGAACTCAGGGTGGTAGTGTCGCAGCTCCCGCACTTTTTTCCTCAGGTCCTCCACCTGTGGATATATAAACGTTGTCTGTGGTCAGCACCTAACACCTGTCACTGGTGCAGACAACCAGATTACATTGCCCTGTGTGTGACGCATGTACCTGCAGCACCACCCCTGCTGTTTGTGGCATATACAGCTGCGTGACACAACCCCGGAAGGCCTTGCCTTGGACATGTGGGGGTAGGTTTGCACAGCTGTGTCACAGCAGTATCAGACGAGCCTAGCTGGCACACACATGCAGTGTCACATAGGGCAGCTCTCAGCAGCATCACATGTTGACTGCATGCTGACCCACCCATATCACCACAGCCACACATGACATTGGTGGAATGGTGTTTGGCACAATGATGGACAGAGGGAGAGGAGTGACGGGGGCAACCGGTGGGGCGTGACAGACACACAGTGGATGAGGGGGGGAAATATCACCTAGGGGAGATGATCTACCTTGCCAGACACATCCAAGCTGTGCATTGACAGCAGCTGTCCATGGTGGGTGTGTCTGTGGTCCCATGCTTCACGTGGGACATAGTCACCATTGGTGGCGCCCCCTGGGCACCATTGGCAGGGTATGCACCCCATAATGTGTGTGCCCTGTGTGGCAGCTCACCCACACATTAGGGATCTGTGACATTCCCTATGGGGGTTGGCTCAGGGATGTGTATGTTTGTGATTGGTGTTTCACAGCATCCCTATCACACAGAGCATCCCTATGTGGGCCCCCAGCTGAGCAGTACTGGCCCTTGTTGGTCATCTGCAGTCTCCATGTCGCTGCTCGTGTGTTGACATGCACACAGACAGACTAGGATGGGGCCCATGATGCGTCCATGTGACCCACCTGCTGGTGCATTTCAGGGTCTAGGTGGTGATTTACTTGCAGGTCCCATGTTCCAATGTGCACAATGCAGGGATGTCACAGCTGCAGCTGGTGTGTTGTTGTCCGTCTGCGAACCTGTCATGCTCGTGTGACCACAATGAGATGTGCGAGGGGCTGTGCCAGCTCCCAGGGTATCTCTGCAACCACATACATCGTAGCATGGACCTGGTGTGTGGGAGGGGAAGCAGGCCTACCCCCTGCAGTGGCTTTTTCCAGATGTCCATCACGTCCAGGTGTGGTTATACACATGTGCCCTGCCACACAGCTCGGCAGCTTTCACAGCCATGCACCATGTGCATACTGTGTGTGCTGTGTCTGGACCCAGGGTGTGAGCTGTGTGTTGAGCCGCCCCACCCCTACCAATATAGCGGATACTCTGTGGACTGACGGACTGAGGGGTGGCTGTGCACATGGTTGCCGTCATCCATGTGCTCGGGTGGGGGGGTTAGTGTGGCCTGTGGGGGAATGGTAATACATGATTAAGGTCATGACATATGTCCACCTATCGCAGGGATAGACCTGGCCAGTCCTGTGGGGTCCCAGATGTGTCTGTTCCCTCCGGTTGACTCAGTTGTGCACAGATAGGGGCTGTGGAACACACCGTCCATTTCTTGGGGTGCCAACAAGTGTACCCCTCCTGACCTCTCTCACACATATCCCCTGGGGTCTGATGGGGTCTGCTTCTGGGAAATGTTCCAATGTTATGTTGTGGGTGGAGGGGTTGTTCGGGGGTGTCTCCTGGGATTCCTCATGTGATGGGCATGTTCCAGGCTTCCTATGGTCTGTCCCACAACACATGCATGGGTGGACATGGGCCTCATGGGATAGTCTACAGATGTTTCCGTGGATGGCCAAGGGGGGGGGGAGAACTCACCAGGTACCCTGGGGTCCTGTGGGTGGTGTCGCTGGTGGACCATATACGGCTGGGTGTCTCCCACATGTGATGTTTTGTGTGTCGCTGCCAGTTATATCATCTTAAGCTGGGGGTGTGCCATGTTGGGCATCTGACTGCTAGCATCCATTCGTGCTGCACAGAGGGGGTTTGTGGGTGGTCCTTCAGTTGCGCACGCATCGTTTCTGGGACCACCTGGCCAGGACTGGCCTGTCAGCATCCACGCTCGGGATGTTTGCATGGGGATTGTGCTTGACAGTTGGAGACACATAAAGGGGGTGGATCACACCTTATCCTATGACAGGTGGTCCATTGCTGCTGCAGCAATGCAGCCACAGGTCTGTGCCACAATGGCAATGGCAGGGACCCTAACTATGCCCCGTCACCATTCCAATGTGACACTGTAAGCATGATTTTTGTTTGCCCCAGGCATGCCTGACATGGGCTACCTGGACCTCACACTTGTCATGTGTGAGGTGCGCATCTAGGTGTCAGCGATGTTGGCAGACCCACATCCATGCCATCCACAGGGAACAGGGTTCTGGACAGTATCCTGGGTGACAGCAGGGATGCATGGCACAAACTGCGAGCTAGGCATCATTGTTCATGGGCACCTACCAAGCTGTTTCACGGCATGTCCTCTGTGTCATGCTGTCCTCAGCATACCTGAGTACCCCACACTGGTACGATTAGGGTGCCTTTTCTCTGGGGACGCAGGTGACGTCAACGCAGCATAGCTGTTATATAGCTGTACGGCATGTGGGGGGTTGTTGGGGGGTGTATCCCATCCTGTTCATGGGGATACCCTGCACATTTGGGTTTCCTGTAGGTGTGGCATCCTCCCATGAGGTCTGTGTATGGTGGGGTTGTCTGCCTCATGTGTCCGGTGTTGTACATCAGTTGTGACTGCACGTGATTGGACCCTGCCCACAGGACATGGCAGCCCCTGGTGGGACATGTCATCGCCCAACAACAGTTGTGTGTTGGGACATGCAGGCACCCCCTTGCAATTGACAGTACTATCCTCTGAGTGGTCACATTCACTGGTCAACACAGCGGGTTTGACGTGTATTGTCCCTGGGGGATGGGGCAGACTGCGGTACTAGGACAGAGGCGCATACTACCAGGTGTGGCCCTGCACCAATGGGTACCACATGCCAAACACATGCACTGATGGTCCATATGCCCATGCTGTGGCCATCATCTTTGTGGCCTGTAGTCACACAATGTGTGTGGTATGGGGTGGTTACAGATACCCTGGTGGGGCAGGGCTAGCTGCACTAGCATGTTTTGTGGCCAGCACCCTGTGCGCTGGTGACACTTGATCTGCGTGTGTCTACTTAACTGTCACAGCCCATGCCACTCAGCATGGCACATGGGGTTTAGATACATCTGCTGACCCCATACCTTGCTGTGGGCACAGAGTCGCTTTTCATGACCAGTGATACCACCAGGGATGTTTGTGCAGTGTGCGCTCCTCAGTCCCACCACCAGGGAAACCCCATGTGCTAGGGTTCGGGACCCCTTTAGAACCAGCACACTGTATGTTGTGTCAGATGTGATACACAGGGAACATGGGGCTGCACAGGGGACATTGCTCCCCACCCAGCCATGTTTGTGTGGTGGTGGCCACTGTGCCTGGCTGCCTGCTTCAGCCTACCACCCCTGTGTGCCAACCCACTGTACAATCATCGTGACATTGCACATGAGGGCCCTCGGCAGTCAGCACACTGGGCATGGCTGACAGTGACTGGGGAGGGATCAGCACCCCCCACGTCAGTCCCCTGACACAGGGCGTGGCTTCCATGCTGGTGTTGTGGCTTTGGACTGGGCACAGATATTGTGAGGACATGGGTGTGTCATTGCCAAGGACCCCCTTGTCTTGTGCTTCGGTGAGGTCCACACAACCACTGGTGAGGGTGGTTCACATACACCAGTATCAATGGTTCTGGCGGCATCAGCAGGCACAGACACAGGGATGGCTATAACGTCGGGTGTAGTGCACATACAGGGACACAGAGATGGGGAGTTGGACTAACCTAATGACCTGGGGTGCAGCATTTTGGGCTAACATCAGGGAAGGTGACAGGTGCTGTGTGATCCCCCCCTGTGCTTACCAGATGTCTGGTGGGGAGCTGTGGCATGCTGGCCTCAACAGGCCATCAGGTACCATCATGTGTCAGCTCATTCCTGCTTGTTCCAGATGTGTAGCTGTACCCAGTACAACCTACATGCCTAGCTGTGTGTGTGGCCATGTGTGCAGTCACACCTATGTGCATTGTGCAGGTCTCCCAGAGCGCACATATCTGTTTCCCTTTGGCACCCTTGAGAGACATGGCATTGCCATGTCCATGTGTTGTGGCCACTGATGGTGTCCATGCTCAGCCCTGTCACCCTGTGGGTGTTACGTCAAACACATTTGGGATCACACTATGTATACATGCCATGCACTCCACGACCAATGGCAACAGTATTTAACAGCACACATGGGTGTTTGAAGACACATGAGACATTGGGTGGGTTCCCCTATGCACCTTGGCAGGGGACACGTCCATGACACATGCCTTTGTACATAGCCAGAGATGTCACTTGCCATACCACTACAGGATCAGTGTATCCTGTATGTCATGGGGATGTTGATAGCTACGTCAGTCCAACCTTGGCAAATGTTGGACACAGCATACTGGTCATGGTGGACAGGCATCTGTCCCAAACAGGCGTATCGGGTGTTGTTATGTTCCTCTGACCTGTGTCGTGTATGTTTCTGGGAGGTGTCACTGCACACACTATGGGCTATTCGCACCTCTGGTCATGTGTGCCTCTTAGGCTATCTGGGCCAACCTGACTGTGTGCTTGCAACCTTTCAAGGGCATCTGTGAGATACCTATGCACACAGGGGCGGTATGCCTGTGGGCTGTGGGTAGGAGCGACCTGAATCAACATACATAGCTGTGGACAGGTTGCCATTGCAGAGGTTGTGACCTGGTTCTTGGAGATACTGTGTGGGGGTATTTGCTCACGCGCATCCAGATCTGCATCCTACATATCATCTCCATACATCTACAGTGTTTGTCCTGGGCTATGTGGCCCCTAGACTGCGGATGCCGTGCAGCCAGACCACTATACCTTATTGCACACATTTGCCTGACATACCCTCCGTCACGATCAGCTCCCCCGCCACCAGGGTCTTGTGTGTGCCAGGGCACATCATCATCAGGATACAGCATTGCAACATATTGACACCCTGCCCACACAACGCATGTATCATGTGTGCCTGAGATACGGGTGATTGGCTCATCTGCTGTGTCACACTGCACCATATCACCTGGGTGAGAGGGGCACACCCAGATGTGCTCGACGGACACATGCAGATTGGGGATGTGATAGGCAATAGTAGCACCTACAAACATAACCCCAGGGGTTCTGAGGCCACACATTGATGGTCTCCCTGCACCCCACGCGTTTGGGTGGATGTGTAGCAAACTCACTGGTGCAACCACACATATCTCCTGGGTGAGAGTGAGCCCACTTTGAATGTTCTCACTGGCCCCCTGGAGGTAGGGGGATGCTTCCAACTACATTAGTACACACAACCATATCTCCAGGGTGACACAGAGCCCACTTTGGATGGCCTCTCTGCACTCCTGGAGGTAGGGGGATGCTTCCAACTGCATTAGTACACACAGCCATATCTCCAGGGTGACACAGAGCCCACTTTGGATGGCCTCTCTGGCCTCCTGGAGGTAGGGGGATGCTTCCAACTACATTAGTACACACAGCCATATCTCCAGGGTGACACAGAGCCCACTTTGGATGGCCTCTCTGGCCTCCTGGAGGTAGGGGGATGCTTCCAACTACATTAGTACACACAACCATATCTCCAGGGTGACACAGAGCCCACTTTGGATGGCCTCTCTGGCCTCCTGGAGGTAGGGGGATGCTTCCAACTACATTAGTACACACAGCCATATCTCCAGGGTGACACAGAGCCCACTTTGGATGGTCTCTCTGCAACTACATTAGTACACACACCATATCTCCAGGGTGACACAGAGCCCACTTTGGATGGCCTCTCTGGCCTGGGGATGCTTCCAACTACATTAGTACACACAGCCATATCTCCAGGGTGACACAGAGCCCACTTTGGATGGCCTCTCTGGCCTCCTGGAGGTAGGGGGATGCTTCCAACTACATTAGTACACACAGCCATATCTCCAGGGTGACACAGAGCCCACTTTGGATGGCCTCTCTGGCACCCTGGAGGTAGGGGGATGCTTCCAACTACATTAGTACACACAGCCATATCTCCAGGGTGACACAGAGCCCACTTTGGATGGCCTCTCTGGCCTCCTGGAGGTAGGGGGATGCTTCCAACTACATTAGTACACACAGCCATATCTCCAGGGTGACACAGAGCCCACTTTGGATGGTCTCTCTGCACTCCTGGAGGTAGGGGGATGCTTCCAACTACATTAGTACACACAACCATATCTCCAGGGTGACACAGAGCCCACTTTGGATGGCCTCTCTGGCCTCCTGGAGGTAGGGGGATGCTTCCAACTACATTAGTACACACAGCCATATCTCCAGGGTGACACAGAGCCCACTTTGGATGGCCTCTCTGGCCTCCTGGAGGTAGGGGGATGCTTCCAACTACATTAGTACACACAGCCATATCTCCAGGGTGACACAGAGCCCACTTTGGATGGTCTCTCTGCACTCCTGGAGGTAGGGGGATGCTTCCAACTACATTAGTACACACAGCCATATCTCCAGGGTGACACAGAGCCCACTTTGGATGGCCTCTCTGGCCTCCTGGAGGTAGGGGGATGCTTCCAACTACATTAGTACACACAGCCATATCTCCAGGGTGACACAGAGCCCACTTTGGATGGCCTCTCTGCACTCCTGGAGGTAGGGGGATGCTTCCAACTACATTAGTACACACAGCCATATCTCCAGGGTGACACAGAGCCCACTTTGGATGGCCTCTCTGGCCCCTGGAGGTAGGGGAATGCTTCCAACTACATTAGTACACACAACCATTTCTCCAGGGTGACACAGAGCCCACTTTGGATGGCCTCTCTGCCTCCTGGAGGTAGGGGGATGCTTCCAACTACATTAGTACACACAGCCATATCTCCAGGGTGACACAGAGCCCACTTTGGATGGCCTCTCTGGCCCCCTGGAGGTAGGGGGATGCTTCCAACTACATTAGTACACACAACCATATCTCCAGGGTGACACAGAGCCCACTTTGGATGGCCTCTCTGGCCTCCTGGAGGTAGGGGGATGCTTCCAACTACATTAGTACACACAGCCATATCTCCAGGGTGACACAGAGCCCACTTTGGATGGCCTCTCTGGCCCCCTGGAGGTAGGGGGATGCTTCCAACTACATTAGTACACACAACCATATCTCCAGGGTGACACAGAGCCCACTTTGGATGGCCTCTCTGGCCTCCTGGAGGTAGGGGGATGCTTCCAACTACATTAGTACACACAGCCATATCTCCAGGGTGACACAGAGCCCACTTTGGATGGCCTCTCTGGCCTCCTGGAGGTAGGGGAATGCTTCCAACTACATTAGTACACACAGCCATATCTCCAGGGTGACACAGAGCCACTTTGGATGGCCTCTCTGGCCTCCTGGAGGGAGGGGGATGCTTCCAACTACATTAGTACACACAGCCATATCTCCAGGGTGACACAGAGCCCACTTTGGATGGCCTCTCTGGCCTCCTGGAGGTAGGGGGATGCTTCCAACTACATTAGTACACACAGCCATATCTCCAGGGTGACACAGAGCCCACTTTGGATGGCCTCTCTGGCCTCCTGGAGGTAGGGGGATGCTTCCAACTACATTAGTACACACAGCCATATCTCCAGGGTGACACAGAGCCCACTTTGGATGGCCTCTCTGGCCTCCTGGAGGTAGGGGGATGCTTCCAACTACATTAGTACACACAGCCATATCTCCAGGGTGACACAGAGCCCACTTTGGATGGCCTCTCTGGCCTCCTGGAGGTAGGGGGATGCTTCCAACTACATTAGTACACACAGCCATATCTCCAGGGTGACACAGAGCCCACTTTGGATGGCCTCTCTGGCCCCCTGGAGGTAGGGGGATGCTTCCAACTACATTAGTACACACAACCATATCTCCAGGGTGACACAGAGCCCACTTTGGATGGCCTCTCTGGCCTCCTGGAGGTAGGGGGATGCTTCCAACTACATTAGTACACACAGCCATATCTCCAGGGTGACACAGAGCCCACTTTGGATGGTCTCTCTGCACTCCTGGAGGTAGGGGGATGCTTACAGCTACATTAGTACACACAGCCATATCTCCAGGGTGACACAGAGCCCACTTTGAATGTTCTCACTGGCCCCCTGGAGGTAGGGGGATGCTTCCAACTACATTAGTACACACAGCCATATCTCCAGGGTGACACAGAGCCCAATTTGGATGGTCTCTCTGCACTCCTGGAGGTAGGGGGATGCTTCCAACTACATTAGTACACACAGCCATATCTCCAGGGTGACACAGAGCCCAATTTGGATGGTCTCTCTGCACTCCTGGAGGTATGGGGATGCTTCCAACTACATTAGTACACACAGCCATATCTCCAGGGTGACACAGAGCCCACTTTGAATGTTCTCACTGGCCCCCTGGAGGTAGGGGGATGCTTCCAACTACATTAGTACACACAGTCATATCTCCAGGGTGACACAGAACCCACTTTGGATGGCCTCTCTGGCCCCCTGGAGGTAGGGGGATGCTTCCAACTACATTAGTACACACAGCCATATCTCCAGGGTGACACAGAGCCCACTTTGGATGGCCTCTCTGGCCCCCTGGAGATAGGGGGATGCTTCCAACTACATTAGTACACACAACCATATCTCCAGGGTGACACAGAGCCCACTTTGGATGGTCTCTCTGCACTCCTGGAGGTAGGGGGATGCTTCCAACTACATTAGTACACACAGCCATATCTCCAGGGTGACACAGAGCCCACTTTGGATGGTCTCTGCACTCCTGGAGGTAGGGGGATGCTTCCAACTACATTAGTACACACAGCCATATCTCCAGGGTGACACAGAGCCCACTTTGAATGTTCTCACTGGCCCCTGGAGGTAGGGGGATGCTTCCAACTACATTAGTACACACAACCATATCTCCAGAGTGACACAGAGCCCACTTTGGATGGCCTCTCTGCACTCCTGGAGGTAGGGGGATGCTTCCAACTACATTAGTACACACAGCCATATCTCCAGGGTGACACAGAGCCCACTTTGGATGGCCTCTCTGGCCCCCTGGAGGTAGGGAGATGCTTCCAACTACATCAGGACACACAGCCATATCCCCAGGGGGTGTGAGGGACCGCTTTGTGGGGCCCTGTAGACTCCTGGAGATGGTGATGGTGATTCCCAGAACGTTCTGACACACACACATATCCACAGAGTGACTGAGTGCACACTTTGAGGGGCTCTCTGGACCCCTGAGGATAGGGTGGATGTATTAAACAACATTGGCAGACAACCCCAGATCACCTGTATGTCTGAGGCCCCATGTGCTTAACATTGCACCACCCCTGATGGTTAACCCTATGTGTTACCCTGCTGATGCAGATACCGCCATCAAGACAGGATGTTTGCATACGCTCCTTATGCAGATGCATGGCCTAGGTTTGTTACAGTGTGCTTTGCTGTATCAACACCAGCAGCTGTCATGACGCCAGGGGGCCATCATGCCCTCTGTGGCACAAACCGTCAACACCTGGCTACATGGCCACACAATCAGATGTGATACCACATGTATATGGCATGTGTTTCACCTGCTACACTAAACTTATACAGACTACTTACACACAACAGCATGGACAGCTGACATCAACCCTGTATGTGTGTATGTTTATTTTGACCTAGGTCCATTCACTTACCTCCCGTGGATGGTCTGCCTGCCTGTTAAAACGCCTGGTCACCCTCTCCCAGGCCCTCAGGACCCTCCCCATGTTCTTTTTCCTGGAGGGCCCTGGGAACAGCTTGTGCTGCTTTTGGGCTATCAGGGAGCCCAGGTGGCACAGCTCTCTGTGGCTAAAAGCCGGCTTCCTGGTTCGGGACGCCATGTTTGTTTCTGGGCATGGTGACGCGCGGACGCTCCCGGCGCAACTTCCGGAATTGCGCGTGACATATCGCGCACGTGCGTTTCGCATGGCTGCGCGTCAGATCTCTGCTCGCCCGTGCGCTCCGCATGGCTGTGCGTCTGCAAATTGCAAATACTATCTACACGCACCATTCATATTGATTTGTAATGGTTGTGCTCAAAATATGTTTACTGTTCTGTGCCTAATTACATAGTTACTGGGGTGTCTCTAATGTCACTTTAACAAACAATTATTATTATGGTTTACCCTTGTTCACACAGTGTGGTATTGAACCTCTGGACACATAGCAACTGATTGCTGATGCATTGTCAGATGAGGTGTGCTATGTGTGTCACATAGCAGGTAGTGCTCAGACACTACTAGTTATGGGTGCAGACAGACCATCAGCATCAGGTGTCACTCAACCTGGTGATAGGGGGTTGTGTGTGCCAGTGAAATATGTTGTGTGGTGTATCTCCATGTCTGGACAGACATTTTGTGGTGGTTGCCATCGGGGTTGGGGGGGAGATTCATATATGAGCATTGCACACGCAAAGTAGGTTGCGTGTTGGACATTACAGGACTATGTGGGTCCGCATGTCACCACACTGCACATTATCCTTTGGTATGTGTGACGGCATACAGTCCTGGTTTTTGAAAAATAGCTCAATGGTTGATACATGGACTGCTTAACCAGCCATCATGGGTTACATCTTCCAGTTGAGCTCAGGACTGCCTGTCTCAGGCATCACACATTCTCATACTTGAGTGCAACAGTAGCCATGATTGTTTTCATGTACATCTGTGCTGCACCAGACATATATCTTCATACATTGCAACATTGTTACCTGCCCCAGACCGGTTTCCACATTACAGAGGTGCTGCTATTGGCAAGACCCTCACACTGCTACATACATCATGTGCAGTACACCATTCTCACCAATGGAACAGCGCACCCCTGGTGACCATTGCACACTGTCTGCATGCCTGCCTCTTTCACCAGACAGGCATCTGTTCTTAGCAATCGAGCTGTGGCCCACACCTAACCTTGATACCTGTGGAGCCAGAGGTTGCATGTTTCCATCCACAGTGTGGTTATTGTTGAGTGCAGCCAGTGACAGGTCCCTGACTGTGAAATAGTGCTGGAATCTCTGTGATCCTCACAGTGCTGTCTGCATCATGTGCTCCTTACACAACCGTATAGGGTGGACCTGGGTTAATGCACTGTGATGGTTTCCGAATTGCCAGTACTACAGGACATTACACACATTCCAGGCTTGACAGTCCCCATGAACCTTCAAAATGTTTGCTATATGTTACAATGTCATCTTCAATGTATGTTATTTTTATGCAATGTAGGCGCTATTCCATGTAAAACCATGTTCATTATATGTTAAGTGTAAACCGCCTTTGATCTTTGGAAAAAGCGGTATAGAGGACATGCATAATTATATAGATTCAGACCTGCAGTGCTGCTGACTGGCGGCGTATAGGGGCCAAGGACAATATATAAATCACTTTGCTTATACACACACACTTTGGATTTGAACCAACAACCTTTCACTTCAGAGGCATTGCAGTCACCAGGGGACTACAGCTCTGTGGCTGTGATGAGAGGTCTGTCTGGCTAGAATATAACCTCTGCAGACTTTGTGCTGCAGTTACCAGGGTGTAGTCGATCCAGTTGCACCCATGATGCACTGCACATGCAAGGCAGCAGTCTAGTGATGGTCCAGTGATAGGGTGTGCAACCCCACAGCACCTCGGCCTCGTGTTGGACATTGACCTTCTGTGTTTCTTGTGCAGAGTGGATACTGACCATCCGAGTGTGTGTGTCTGTTGCTCACCCTGAGGGTGAGGTGAGACACACAGCACCTATCCTGGCTGAGATGGCCTATACATCATATCAATTTGTTTGCCAATGTCTGATAGTTTGGCACATCTGACCATTTCTGTCTCCAAGACCCATCTGGGCCTTGTGAGCTACAATGTTCACCGAAGGGGGCATATCCTGTGTGGGTGCCCTGCCCTTCATGATATATTTGCAGGGGGGAGGGGGGGGGGGGAAGAGGAGGTTACAGGACCTATAGGCCGGGTATGTCTGACCACCAAACCTTCCTTGTGCAACACAGTTTCCCCAAACAAAACATATCCACATTCTACATCCCAGCTATGGTGCGTGTAGCTGCCACCATCAGCAGACTGGGTCCAGCTGTGGTACAGAAAACCTACAGGTCACTCACTGCTATCATGAACGCATCCATATTTCAGGATGCGGCAGATAGACAGTATGGCCTGAGAGCCTAAGCTCACCAACACCATCTGACATTTTCCAGCAGCAGGCACATTGTGTGCCCAGCTACTGACCCTGCACGGTGTTCCAGCCAGACACATGCAAACAGGCCACTGGCCAGTCCATGGTGCATGCTACCAGGGAGACTGTGTGCACCCATAACTGGGATGTCAGCACACCCACCGCACAGTTACCTCAGTGATTGGGCCTCACATATACACAGAACCCATATATATCACATGAGAGAACTATTATATGGCACTATGTCGGGACCTAGCCATGCCATGGTCACTGATCGTTCAGGGTGAGAGTGACCTCCACACAAGGCATGCTATGGACACCATGTCTGTGGGGGTGATGGCAAGGCACAGCATGGTCCTAGGCATGCACATTTGCCCTGTGTAGCTGCATCCTGCTCCAGCCACCCTGTTTGTTGTGTACCCACAGTACTTTGCTCCTCATTATGCACATTGGCAGGCCAATAATGGCAATGGTGCTATTAGTGTGGTCTGTGGGAGGTGTTGACAGCCACCACACACTGGATAGACAGACACACTCCCCACACCTAGGACAACATTGAACAGATGTGGTGTTATTTGGGAGCCATGGCCAACATAACAGTGATGGGCACAGTGTGGGCATGGCAACGTTGGGATGTACTTTTGGAGTAATTTCCCAGGGTGCTACTCTCTGGAGGAGATCTGACCTGACACACATTGCACATACATCAGAGACGTTGGTTTGTGACAGCTCGCTGTTCTGCTTGTGCGTAGCATGAGCATTTTTATCGGTCAGTGATCATATATTGCTTTGGATATATGTGTGACATCTCCAAATGTGTAGTGTGGGATTGTTGATGTATGCACATGCTAGTTTTCTGAACGCCACACAAGGCCCTACATCCTGCCACTTCATCGGTCTTCCAATAATGGTGCCTGCAGGTGCAACTGTTTCTGTCCCTGTTGCCCACTGCTCTAGGGAGGTTTACACAACTACAGTCAATGTGAATCAAACACTTGTTGGGCTTTCATGCTATCTGTGATTAATATGCCTGTGATACAGCTGCATACCATGGTGGTGTTCAACTCATCTGCATCACACACATCTTTCGTGCAGACATCAGACAACCTGATTGATGTGTGAGCCTCCATGGCTGCATATGGGGGACTCTGCTGTGGGTTAGGCATATGTTTATGTGGTGTGTGGTATTTATAGCAAACTATGGTATCGTGACCAACACTTATGTTCTCAGCACGGGAGTTCCATTCTTTACTTTAAGGTTTCGCGAATGGGTAAAACATTGGGACTGGGATGGCAGGTGCCCCAGCCGGGAATTGAACCTGGGGCCTTCTGTGCTTGGAGGCACTTGCTACATGTACTGCACCACCGTCTTAGCACAGCAACAGTACATTCCCAGGGGAGTCCATGGCTGTTTGTCACACAGGGCCTGTCTGTTGGATTGTACTGCAGCCACATGAGGGTGGCTAGGCCAGCATCTGCTGTGGGGCAGCAGCCTCTGCCCCCTCTGCCAGCAGTTGGCATCCGCCACCATGCTGACATGGGCCTATATTGGGTACAGCATCACAGCTGACTGACATGTGGCCCTCCAGTGATGCATTGTGTGGACTCTGCTGTAGGTGTTGTACATATTTGAGGGGTAAGTGATCCTTATGGTAAAATAGAGGTCCTCTGAACATGCTGTTGTTATCTGCAAGACATGTTTTGATTTCCTCTCACGTTTTACTGGTGGGTAAAATATGTACACAGTGTTGCTGCTGGCCCCAGCTGGGAGTTGAACTGGTAATCTTTGGCTCCCCAGCACACTGGCTGTGTCCCCTGCACCACACTGCAGTCACAGAGTGAATGTGGACCCTGGAGATGGCATGTCTGTTTGTCATAGCGGGCCTTTCTGTTGTGGTCCGGTGCACCCACATGGCATTGGCTCAGCCTCCATCTTCTCTGGCCACCTGCCACTGGCCCCCTCAGATACCAGTAAAGTTCTGCCAACATGCTACAGGCCCTTCTGCTACTGGTGCTGGGGGCGCACAGTTTTAAACCATACAGTGTGCATGTAGGCAACTACCTCTACTGCACATTCCCCCCAACTCACACATGCTGTTGTGCAACATGTGCATGCCATAGGGGACCTGTCCATTGCTGTGGGGAACCCTGCTCTATCCTACCTCAATGTGTGATCATTCAACATTTATGCCGCAGGGGCTAGTGACCCTTCCAACATTCATATATTTTGGCCCTGCCTTTCTTGGGAGTGTCTGATGATGTTTCACATTGCTGTGACCATTACCCAGGTTGGTCCTCTTTTGTGCTACAATCGAGAGGTTTGACAGCTCTGGCCAACACACCAGTCCTGGGGACACTACAGGCATGGATATGTTAGGCATAGACTGTTGGGGGTCACTCCCCAGGGCGGTACGCACTATCAGACACAAGACCTGCTGCACACAACACACACATCTGAATGATTGTTATGGTGGTGCTCAATGGGACACATGTACTGAGCATTTGAATCATTATGAACATATTTTCACATGGGACCTTGGATAGCTGTGTACCATGTACGTAGGTGTGGGGTGGCATTGCTAAGGTACACATCTGCTACTTTTGGGGATTACAGGCAGGGCCCACTGTCCTGCCTCTCCAGGATGCATTGTCCAATGGGGCCTGTGGGTGTGGGTGTGTCATGGCCTGTTGGTTGATGCCTTTCATATGGGTTACACACATCAGGTCATGGTGTGTCAGACACTGTTCTGGTTTTAGGATGTCCCTCATGGATATGCATCTGCATAACATGGGGGTGGTGCATAGATATGCAGCACAATCATTAGTATTAGCTGCAGCATGGATGCTGAATGGTGTGTGGTCCTCCAGGTCTGCATTTCGGATACTCTGATCTGAGTGATGTCACGGTTAATGGTGTATGTGCTTTGGATGGGAAATGATAGCCGTATAGACAATGCCTATCTCCTCTGCATTACAGGTTTGTGCTTACCAGCACAGTTTAGTTGTTGGACAAAAATGTGGGTGGAATTGGCCATAGCCCCAGCTGAGCTTTGAACCTGTGACCTTATGTTCTTGCATACACTGTCTGTGTGCACTGCACCACCATGTAGCCACAGATTGGCTGGGTTCCCTGGGAGGTCCATGTCTGTACATCCATCACGGCCTGTCTGTAGCAGTGGACAGTGCCAGACTGCACATGGCTAGGCCACTGTCTTCTGTGGCTCACAGCCCCTGCCCCCTCCACCCTCTGTACTGTTCCACCAACATGCTGGCATGTCCTCATCTTAGCAAACGCATATGGCCTGATTAGTTTGAGCCACTCCAGGACTGCATTTGGGGAACTCGGCTGTGGGTGATGCCCATTGTTCAGGTGCATGTGCACTGGAGGGTAAAATATGGGTGTTTGCAACATGTTTATGCTCTCTGCAATAATGGGGTGTCTTTACTATCTCTGTTTGGTGATGGTTAAAATATTGGGACTGGGCTGGCATGAGCCCCAGCTGGGATTTGAACCTGTGACCCTCCTGTTTTGGAGGTGCTGGCTCTGTCTGCTGCACCACACTGTGGCCGCAGAGGCAGTGCAGTACCTGGTGATAGGACACCTGTCAGGATGGGGACGCACAGCTTGCTCTTCAGTCTTTTACTGTGGCCTCATTCACCTTGTCTGGTGACAAACATGCAGCTAAACCCCAGAAATAGACACATACACCGGGGCTTTACTTTTAAATAAGCTGGGCAACAGTGATATTGGTGGGCAACCATTTGGAAGACACCCAGGAAAGCCACAAGGATGGGAATTATTTTTGGGGGAGTCTCAGCTCCATGGCCCTTCCAATATTCATTTCTTTTTTTCTGGGACTGTCCTGGGTGTGATTTTTATATTTGCCCATTACTGTAACTGTTCACAAGCTGCATTACTATTTTTATTATTGATTTTCTGGTCATTGTCTATTTTTACTTTCACCTTTCTGCTGTGCACATGTATCACACTGCTTACGTTTTGCAGGTTTCCCCGGTTTTGCTGTACATTGCTAACGGAAATGGTTTCTCTTGCCTTTATATGACCTCTAGCGCGACTGTTTCACTCGCGCTATTTTTTCATGGGAAATTCGCGGCCCCGTTCATGTGCGGGGAGCCTCTCCCCTCCCCTTACCCGCCCATTGACCCCGTCTCTCCGCCCCTCGGGGGCCTTCCTCCGCCCTCCGTTCGCCGTTACACGCCTCTTTCGGACATTTGCGGGCCCGTATTTGTGCGGGGCCCGTTAGTGTGTCGCGCACATTCACGGGGGTTCCTCGCACCTGTGCGTGGCGTTTAGGAGCGTTTGTCGCCGTTTAAGTGGCGCGTTGCCGTGCGCTAATTTGCGGCGCGCAAATTTCCGGACTTTAGTAAACATACCCCATAGTTTTAAAATAGGCCAACTAGCAAAATCAATAATTGCATCCTTGATAGAGAAGAAGTAGAAATAGTAAAGCACTTTAGCCTCCTTGCAGGGTTACTGCCACCACTGGGCAAACGAGGCAGTCACCTAGAGCATTGACCCTTGGGAGCATCCACTGCTGCCCATTGCCTCTGCTGTCACCCCTCTCCAGGGCCAGCAGTGGTGGCGATGGTCCCAAAAACGCAACACAGCGCTTACCTGCCATCTCTAGGGCTGCGTTGTGGTTTCTCTAGTGTAAGATCTACTGCTTCCTCCCCCTTCCAATGCTGACATCTGGTTTGAAGTCAGCATTGGAAGGGGAAGAAGTGGGAAATTTTGAAAGACAGAAACTGCGATGCTGTCCTGGAGATGATAGGCAAGCACTGTGTCACAGTTTTGGGGCCTTCGCAGAGAGGAGCAATGGGCACAAGGGGCAGCAGAGGCTGACAGGATGGATAGTCCGCCTACTGCACGTCCAGCCCTTGCACCAACCCTGCCTGCTTGGATCAATAACACAGGTACACTACCAAAAAACTGCCTCCAGTTTTGCAACTGATTCCTATAGATTTTGGGGTGCTGAATCCAGGAAAAATAGCCAAAATGTTCCATCACGTCACGTTTTCTTGCAAAATTAGATTTCTTACCCATATAAGGAATGTTCACATAATTTCTATTTAGCCGACTGCAGTTTATTTTCTTGGCCCAAAATAGAGGTTGTAATGGTTAACTAACTAGAAACACTCCCTCATGATATTTTAGAGTGTTTTGTATTCATTTTATACATTAACAGGACAATTGGGAGGCGGGGGCTAAATCCAGTACTCGCGCTGGTGCATGTTCTTTCCTGTTCGCCTCGCCTCCTTCGCTCGCTCAAACACGGTGGTTGCGACATGAACGTTCCTGTCAAATTTCAGTTTCTTGCAAGTTCATTATTACCTTTTGTTTGCTCAGTCGTAATCCAGCTTTATTCCGAAGTGGTTCACTACAGTTGTAGTTTGCAGTGCTGTGTATTTGTGATGGCTCACAGAGCCAGAGGTTGCGTCAACTCTCCGGACAGTTTTTGTTTTATTTGTGGGGAATATACCGTGAAAAAGCAGCAGAGGAACATTTCTGCATTTATTAAAAAAGTATATTTCGCCTATTTCGGTTTGAAGTTAGGCGATCAAGACAAACCGTGGGCTCCTCACAAAGTGTGCAAGACATGTGAGGAAGATCTACGCTTATGGATGAAAGGTAAAAAACAAGCATTTCGTTTCGGAATACCTATGATGTGGCGTGAACAAAGAGACCACAGCAGTGACTGCTATTTTTGCTCTTGCATTGTGAAGGGATACAACTTAAAAAATAAGAACGTAATAAGTTACCCCAACCTTCCCTCAGCAATTAGGCCTATGCCTCATAGCAACGAAGTACCTGTGCCTGAACCACCAAAATCTTTGGATCATATTTTTGTGGACGGTTCTGATCATGATGAGACTCATCAGATGGCTTTTCCCGATGAGTTCAGTACTTCCGAGTTTGAAACTGAACCAGATCCGAAACCTGAACTTTTCTCTCAAGCTGAATTGAATGATTTAGTCCGGGATTTAGGACTCCCAAAAGATGCTGCCCAACTGCTAGGTTCTCGGCTTAAACAGAAAAATCTATTGTCACCAGGAACAACTTTTTATTGGTACTGCAACCGCGAGACACAATTTTTGAAGTATTTCAGCAAAGAGGAAGATTTGGTATTTTGCAACGATATATACGGAGTGATGGAAAAGTTTAAACTCAAGTATGATCCTGCTGAATGGCGGCTGTTCATTGATTCGTCAAAAGACAGCATAAAAGGTGTTCTTCTTCATAATGGCAACACATTCGCTTCAGTTCCTATTGCTCACTCTGTTATTCTCCAAGAAAAATACGAGAATTTGGCCCTGATTCTTCAGAAGATTCGTTATGATGAGCATAAGTGGATAATTTGTGGAGACTTTAAAATTCTATCCATGCTATTAGGGCAGCAATCCGGTTTCACCAAATATCCCTGCTTCCTTTGCTTGTGGAATAGCCGGGCCCGCGACCTACACTGGGGGAAAAAAGACTGGCCAATTCGGGAGTATTTGAGACCCGGTGAGAAAAATGTTCTTCATGAGAGCTTGGTACCTCGTGATAAAATTCTATTACCACCTCTCCACATTAAGTTGGGTCTCATTAAGCAATTCATCAAGTCCCTTCCAAAAGATGGTGAGTGCTTTCGGTACCTTTGCTCAAAGTTCCCCCGACTTTCTGAAGCAAAGCTAAAGGAAGGAGTGTTTGTTGGCCCTGATATAAGGAAACTCATTTCAGATGGAGCATTCGCTGAAACGATGTCTGAGAAGGAAAAAGAAGCCTGGGATTCCTTCAAGGATGTTGTTCTCAAATTCTTGGTGAACAGGCGGGATGAGAACTATAAGGATATTGTTGCCAGGATGCTCAATGCCTTCAAAGAACAAGGCTGTAACATGAGCCTGAAAGTCCATTTCTTGCACTCCCATGTGAACTACTTTCCCGAAAACTTGGGGGCGTACAGTGAAGAACAAGGTGAAAGGTTTCACCAGGACATCAAGGACGCAGAGAGAAGGTACCAAGGAAGATGGAACACCACTATGATGGCTGATTTCTGCTGGTTGCTGCTGCGGGAAACCCCAGATGAAAAATACGCCAAGCAGTGCACCAGGAGAAGCATTCGGGGGAAGAAGAAACGGGCCCACCAGGAGATTGATTGACCCAAGAATGACTTTAAAATCTAAACTGTGTTGACAAATATCGTGTTTTTACTAAACTTTGAAATAAAAATTTGCTAGTTATTACCACAGTGTCGGATCTCATTTATTAGAATTTTATTTTCACACCATCGGGTGTTTGTCTTCATGTATTGCAATGGTGCGGTTTGCATTTTCTATTCTTACATACATACCTGTACAACATTTTTTGCACATTTCTTTGCTTTGCTTTGTGTCTAACCTCGCTCTTATATGCTCAATGTTTGTGCACATGTATGTGGCTGTTTTAAGTGCAGACAATTTTGCTACCATCACAGTGTGTTTTGTTGACATTACTCTATTCTTATGTGCTGCCTTGTTACAATTTTCTTTATTCTTATTTGAATAACTACTAAACAATTAGTATAAAGAATTCATCCAAGAAACTTTTATCTCGATCGCACTCAATCTGAAACGTTCACTTCAAACTGCTAACCCAATGTAGCAAAAATCTGTACGTGATGGAGCAAATTGGTTACCAGATTTGGATTCAGCGCACCAAAAAACGTAAAAATCAATCGAAACATTAGAGGCAGTTTAAAAAAAAATTTTTTTAGTGTACCTGTGTAATCAATAAATAAATGACAGAAGTAAAAAATCTGATGACACATTGCTCTTGGCAGTATGGCTATGAAGGTCCTAGATAAGATTCTCAAGTGCAGAAATGAATCTGCATACAAATATTTGATTTGTCCAAGCCATGGTATTTTCAATAACATCATATAGATATGAAAGTTATACAGTGAAGAAGAAAGACAGGACAACAATGCATGCCTTCAAATTATGGTACTGGAGAAGAATACTGGGCCCAATTTGGAGTTGTGCTCATCACTGGTTGCCAGCCACAACTCATATCTAGTTGCCGCAGTAATGGCATTGAATATCCGGTGATTGTCACAGACACAGGAAGCCGCTAAGGCTAACTGGGCAGCAGCAAAACAACCAACACAAAAAGGTCAGATGAGGTAAAAGAGCTCAAAAGCAGCTATAAATGTTGGATCATTTGTTGTGCAGGGTATAAAACCTTCTGAAAAACAAACTTCTCCAATGCTATAAGCAAAGTGCATGCAAGTAAGTTGTATGCATAAAGTCTATGTTAAAAAAAGAGAGCAAGCCAGATGCATCCATACCTGAGTCTGCACTAGCAGCACTTATACCTTCTACACAAAAAAGAGCTGTTCAACACTTATGTGCATGTGTTTGAATGCTACATGGTGCATACTAATAATATTCTGTGTAGAAGTACTGCATAAAATAATATCATTTTTCATAAACACTGATTTTATTCTGCACAGAAATTCTGTGTAATATTGATGCTTATGGTACCAGATAGCGTTCCAGCACACCTCCTCTTCAACTCCTCATCTCCTTGCCATCTTTTTCTCCACTTCCCTTCAGCAAAGCCAGAAGAAAGCTGTGGGTCCTGTACAGGGGCGGCTCTATAATAAGGCGAATTGAGGCGGCTGCCTCAGGCAGCAAAATCTTGAGGGCGGTAAAAAATGCCCCCAAAACAGCCGTCTCACTTTGCCTTCATAGTTAACCCCCCCTCCCCCACACACACACACACAAAACAAGTGCAAAAGTTGCTGCCGAGTCCGCTTCTCGGCAGCGGCAAACTCACCCTCCTTTTCTGGCAGCCGCGGCTCCCTGCCTCTTAGAGAACCGTGGCTGCGCTGTGATCTGCAGTTTTAAATAGAAAGGAAACTGGTGTGGAGCCTTCTACCTCCATGATGGACCACGTGCAGCTTTGTCCCGCCCCCAAAGGAAGTTACATGTAACTTCCTTTGGGGGCAGGACAAAGCTACACAGGGTCGGTCCTTCACAGGCGCGGGAAGGCTCTGAGTCTGCACCGATTTCCTTTCTATTTAAAATTGAGGGAGACAAGAGGGCTCTGCCGGGGAGGCTACGGGGCATTTGCTGCTGCTGCGGCGGCAGCAGCTTCAGCTTCAGCAGCCAGGTTCTTTTTTTTTTATTTCCCGGGGGGGGGGGGTTAGGATTGGCTATGGGGGGTCTAGGACTGGAAATGGGCTGATGGGGGGGTTAGGATTGGTAATTGGATATGGGGGGGTCTAGGACAGGAAATGGTCTGATGGGGATAGGATTGGTAATTGGCTATGGAGGGTCTAGGACTGGAAATGGGCTGATGGGGGGTTAGGATTGGTAATTGGCTATGGGGGAGTCTAGGACTGGAAATGGGCTGATGGGTTAGGACTTGAGGTGGGCGCTGATGGGGGGTGTTTTGGACTGGTAATGGGCTATGGGGGGCTAGGACTGGAAATGAGCTGATGGGGGGTTTAGGACTGGATATGGGCTGAGGGGGGGGTTAGAACTGTAAGTGGGCTGATGGGGGTGTTTAGGACTGGTAATGGGCTATAGGGGGCTAGGACTGGAGGGCTGATGGGGGTTTAGGACTGGAAATGGGCTGATGGGGGGTTAGAACTGGAAGTGGGATGATGGGGGTGTTTAGGACTGGTAATGAGCTATGGGGGCTAGGACTGGAAATGGGCTATGGGGGGGGTAGGACATAATGGGCTATGGGAGGCTTGGACTGTAAATGGGCTAATGGGGGATAGGACTGGTAATGGGCTGATGGGGGGGCTAGGAATGGTAATGGGCTATGGGGGGCTAGGACTGGAAATGGACTGATGGGGGTGTTTAGGACTGGTAATGGGCTATGGGGGGCTAGGACTGGAAATGGGCTATGGGGGGCTAGGACTGGAAATGGGCTGATGGGGAGGTTTAGGACTGGTAATGGGCTATGGGGGGGGCTAGGAATGGTAACAGGCTATGGGGGAACTAGGACTAGTAATGAGCTATGGGGGGCTAGGACTGGAAATGGACTGATGGGGAGGTTAGGACTGGTAATGCGCTACAGTGTGGGGGGGGGGTAGGACTGGAGGTGGGCTGATTGGGGGTGTTTAGGACTGGTAATGGGCTATGGGGGGTTAGGACTGGAAGTGGGCTGGCTGATAAGGGGGATAGGACTGGAAATGGGCTGGGTCTGGAATGGGCTAATGGGGGAGGGGACGAGAGTGCTGCTGGCTCTGGAAGAAAACTAGGGGCTAGGGCTACAAATGGGTTAATGCAGGAGGATGATAGAATGGGACTGGAAGGGAGCGTATAATGGGAGGATCTGCCAGGGGAAGGAGGGGGCACGAAGGGAGCTGACACGGGGAAGGAGGGGGCTGGAAAGGAGCTGACACCTGGGATGTACTGAAGGGGTACTGGAAGGGAGCTGACTCTTGGGGATGGGAGTGGTAGGTGGCTGGGTAATGGGGAGGAGGCTGGAAGGGAGCTGACATGCAAATTGCACTGGAAGAGGGATGGACAGAGGGTAGGGTGACTGGAAGGGAGCTGACTGGGGAGGTGGCACTGAGAGTGGACGTGAGCTAATATCTGGGATGGTATTTGGACTAGAAGGGGCTGGACATTGGGGAATGAGGGAGACTGGAAGGGAATGGACACCAGTTGCAGTCGTGGGAATGCAAGGCAGTTGACATTGGAAGGTATTGGAAGGGAAGGACTGGAAAGGGGACTGATACTGGGGAGGGTTACTGGAACTGGAAATGGGCTGATGGAAGGAAGTGAAGAAAACAAAAGAAGAGACAAGAAATGGCAGATGGACCATGGACCATAGACCACAGAAAGAGAGCTAAGAGAAGACAGGAATGCAGAAGCCTCAGATCGGGACCAGCATGATCACAGAATAAAATGGTCAGACAATAAAGGTAGAAAAAATAATTTTATTTAATTTTAGTGATTGGACTTTGTGCTATTTTTATATTTTACACAGTATTGGAGAACTGCATCTCTTATTTATCTGATATTTCACTGCATGTGGACTCTGGCTTCTTGGGGTTTCAATTTAAATTTAGTCTACATATTATTCTTTTTACTTTAGATTGTGGTTACTTATTCTGTACTTGGTGAGGGTCGATGTTGCGAGTGTGTATCTGAGTTCAGGTGTTCTGTTAACATGGAGTTTGTACATAAAGATCTATACTGTACTCTAGTAATTTGACTTGTTCAGCTTTTCAAATAGGTGTACGGATGTTCCAGGGCCCATTGTAGTATTTACTGTGATGCTTTTTTTGGATGGGCTCCTTATGTGAGTTTTGGAAGTTTTTGCTGATATGGTATGGTATGGTAGGTTTGCTCTTTGTTCTAGGGTTTTGTATTAGTTCACAATATGCCTGGTACTGGAGAATAGTGGTTGCTGTTGTTGTTGTTGTTAGTGAGATGATCAGAATCAGATTTTTGTTTTTTTTTAATATTGAGTTCCGTGGGTGAATGTCCTGCTTCTGCTCTGCACCTACTGTGGATGCAAAATATATGTTGAAAAAGAAAAAGCAAGAATCATAACGCAGTTTATAACAACAACATAAAAATGAGTTATAATTTAGTTTTATAAACTGTGCTGTTAGTTCTTGCTGCCTTTTAATTCCTTGGTGTGCAAATGGGACCGTACCTAGCCCTGTGCAAGCGGCGCAGCCGCACAGGGCGGAAAGGCTTGGGAGGCGTATTTTGATTGTCTACTGTCACCCTGCCGCCGCTGGCAGGACAATAGCAGGCAGCCGAAATGTGCTCCCCAAGCCTTTTCGCAGCAATTTAAGCAGTTCTGATCCCTCCCTCCTCCGACTCGATGTCAAGGAGGGACAGATCTGCTTAAAGTGCCGGTGCCTTTCAGATCAGGCGCATGCCCCTCTTCTCCTCCCTATACCTCCATCCAGCGCTGCCTGCTCTTTCCCTGCTGCTGGCGCCTCCGTGAAAAAAACAGAGGGCAGCAGCAGCAGCAGGGAAAGAGCAGTCAGCGCTGGACGGTGGTATGGGGGGAGAGGGGGGGCGTGCGCCCGAGCTGCAAGTCGCACAGGGTGTGATTGCAGCTCGGTACGGCCCTGTGTGCAAACATCTTGCATTTCCTCCATGTAATCTAATCGGCTTTTTGGTTTGGTTCAGTCTCTGATTGGATTTCTGAAAAAGCCCTGCCCTCTCTAAGATGTGTGTGTGTGTGTGGGGGGGGGGGGATGCGCCTTTTCATACTTCGCCTCAGGCAGCAGATTGCCTTGAGCCACCCCTGGTCCTGTACACTCAAGATAAAGAGAAGAAACAGGCAAGAATTACTCAGTAGCACAGACTGCAGACCAATGAGCTAATCCTCTATGTCTTCTCAGACCTTGTGTGACAATCCTAGCATTGAGCTCTGCCTTCTGGCCTTCCGCACACTTCTCTGCATTTACCCTGAATAGTTTATTGCTTCATTACCATATATTTCAATGTGCCATGTTCTGCTATCTGATTAAGGCTTTGCACACAGTTAACATTTAACAATGTTTCCTTATCCTCCCTGTCTAAAGTCATCTCCTTGTCACTCAGAAGAAGCTGTTCTCCTGAGCCTATATATCATCTTGGATAGAGCATCCTTCTCTTGTTCATCTTCCGTTTGTTCTTTGGAATATTGAGCTCTGAAAAACTATTCAGAGGGCTAGAGAGCCCGGAGGAGGAGGAGGAGACAGACAGATGGATGGACCAATGAGAGCCTTAGATTAAGGGAGTAGGAAGGGGGACCTTGGAAAAAAGGTCTTATGAGAGATGAGGGATATAATAACTCACTGTTGGAAGGGGATTAAATTATAATTAAAACAAGGAATTCAAAGTGAAAAGAAAGAAATAATTACAAGTAGATAAATATATAAAAGCATTTAATGAGTTTGAAGCTCCAGAACAAGAAAGAAAGCATGAAAAGGGTACAGGCATACCAAAGGGCAGCCCTGCGGAGTTTCTGATTGAGAGAGGTTTGAAAAAATGGCTGAAAATAAAAAGCTATCAAATTGCAAACCTGAGGCTTAAATGAGATAGAGGAGGGTTTGGGAAGCTTGGGAAATTTTTATTTTGCTTAAAAAAAAAGCATTATATGCAAAATGGAGGCATTTGAAAGTCTGGTGCGCGGGCCTTACTCTCGATTCAAAAAGCATACATTTTATACAGTTCAAAATTCTCATGGCGAGTATTCAGGTTTATAAGATCCGGGGACTACAGAAAAGTGTGTAAAATGTATTTTTGTTGCTTCAAATTGTCACGATTTTGTGATATTGGTGTACAGTGGGTAAATATGGTTTAAACTGACTGAAAGTTGGGCATTAGGCTGCTTTCATGTTTTAAAATATGTTTCTGTCAGAAATTGGTTATAAAAAGGTATTTTTGGTATAAATCAATGGTTAAAACTTGCTGGATACCAGGATGTAAAGGGGGGAGTGGAGGGATTCCAAAGTGAGTCCATAATTGTAAAGAGGCACAGATAAATAAGTGCTGACTGTGATGCAGTTTGGAAAAAATCTTATTAGCTTGAAGTTTTTCTGAAAGAAACAATACAGTAAATGTCTTTTGAAGTTGGAAAGAATAGATAAATATGGCTTGGGTTGAAGAAAAACAAATTAAAAATGTTATTTTTAGTAGAATGTGAATGGGTGATGACAATAGAGAGTTGAAGAGCACTGGGGAAGAGAAGATAGAATGTCAGTGACTGTGAGGAACTGTATTGGTTGGTGAGAGGAGAAGCTTGAGAGAGAATGCATGTTTTAGTGTCTGAGGTCTTAGGCCTGTATAAATGTATTTTTTTTATAAGTTTGAATGGAGTGGATGAAAGAGGGAGTGAAAAGATCCCAACTCGAATACCCCCCCCCCCAAAAAAAACCCCCAAACAATCCAGTTGTAATCATGTCTTCTCCTTATTTGCACCTACTATTTGGAACTCTCTCCAAACTGACTTGAGAGAATATTCGGACCTCTTCAACTTTAGGAAGAAGTTCAAAACACACCTTTTCCAAGAACATTTCACCACAACAGTAACCCACGAGTCACAACCCAATGTGACCTAACTGATTTAGCCTGTCCGCCTAACCAGCGCTGCCCTCCCTCTCACCCTCAAATATATGTGCAATTTATATTTGTACGAGGGTTGCTATTTATATTTCTGGCCTTAGCAACAGTAAGGGTTATGTTTACTAAACTGCAGTAACGGTACATAACGCGCGTTATGTAACGTTAACGATCGTTAGCGCATCATAACGTGCGTTATGATGCGCTAACGAGCGTTAACGTTACATAATGCGCGTTATGATGCGTTAACGATTGTAAAGCTCTGCGGCGCGGTAAAACACCGCAGAAGGTGGAGAGAGGGCAGAGAGAAGGGGTCAATGGGCGGAGTGTGGGCGGGGAGAGGCTCCCTGCACACTAACGCGCTGGTCTGAAGAGCTGAATCCTAACGCGATTGAAAACCTGCCGTTAAATGCACAGTTCAGGGGAGAGAAACCATTTAAGTGTCAGCAATGTACAGCATAGGCAGGGAAACCTAAAAAAAGTGATAAGTGTAATACATGTGCACAGAACAAAAGGGCACATAAACATTAAAAATGACCTCAACAAACTGGCAAAAAAACATAACCAAGCTGGCCAATAGTGATATTAATGGGTACCATCAACCCCCCCCCCCCCGGGAAAGCTCTAAAAAAACGATATTAATCGTGGAAGGGTCTATGCTCCGTCCCCATACAAAGTGAATGAGCCCACAGTGAAATTGTGCTGTGCAGGGATTTCCTCTCCATTGGACAGATGTCCTATGGCGTGCACATGTGCGGCAACAGCAGGGCAGGCATGTCGGAACGGCAACTGGACAGATGATGGAAAAGGGGATACAGAGGGCCGCAGGCGGCACATGCTGTGGTGCAGCTGGGCCACAGTTCGGACTAGGGTGATGCCTAGGTGGCCCATACGAATGCCAAAACAGCAGAGCAGCCAGACAGCAACTGCTGAAGGCCCAACATGGGCACGACTGTGTGTCCCACAGTGTCACAGGGGATAGTACCCAGCAGCTACCCCCAAGGGCACGGAACATTGGCAGGCGGTGCTGGGGGGAAGCGTGGACACCTATGAAGGCACCTCTACCCAAGAACTCGCACCATAGGCAGCCGCCTACCCACACACTGGATGGCCTGAGACTGCACTCCACCAGCACCACCTGCAGAAGGGAATGTCAGCATGGTGGGAGGGTTACCGGTGGTGGAGGGGGCAGTGGCAGCTGCCCTGAGCAGACTGTGGCCTAGCCCTGTGTACAGAGGCAAAATGAGTTCCTTTGAGCACAGTCTTCAGCCTGGGGAAGAGCCAGAAGTTGCATAGTGTGAGATCTGGGGAAAAGGAGGGTGGACTGCCTCACACTGAGTGCGATGTGTGCGGGCACGAATTGTCTCTCCACAGAACCTGCCTGCTGTGCCGAACCTAGTCATGGAGGCGATTGAGGACCTGCTGGTAGAAGTTCTGGTTGACTGTCTGACCCTCAGGCATAAACTCATGATGGACCACTCCCTTCTGGTCAAAAAATGAGATCAGCATGACCTTGACCCTTGATTTGGACATGTACACCTTCTTGGGTCTGGGTGACAGTAGAGTCTTCAACTGCAGGCTCCGTCTTTTGCTTTCAGGATTGTATTTGAAGACCCAAGTCTCGTCTCCTGTGATGACTCAGCCAACGAACTCTGGATCTTCTCCGATCTTCTCTAGGAAGTTTCAACAAACATTGACCCGGTGCTCCTTCTGGTTGTCCGATAAAAGCTTGGGCACCATCTTGGTGCACACCTTCCGCATCCCCAGCTCCTGCACCAAGATGGTCTGCACTGACTCCCTGTTCAGGCTGAGTTCCTCAGCTATCATCCGCACCATCAATCTGCGATCATTCCACACCAGCTGGTTCACTCTGTCAATGTTCTCAGCAGTCTTTGTATTGGAAAGCCATCCTGACTTGGGGTCATCTTCCACCTCCTTGCGGCCAGTCTTGAAGTGTTTGTGCCACTCGAAGACTCGTGGCCTTGACATTGCATCTTCTCCATAAGTCTTTTGGAAAAGCTGGAGACACTCAGTTGGGCCCTTCTCCAACTTAACCAGAAATTTCAAGTTGTTTCTTTACTCCATATTTCTGCCACCTCCAGTTGTGTGACAAAGCGATGGAGCAGTGTGTTCATAAAATCCTGAAAAAGAAAAACAGAGTGAGAGAGATGAAAAATATTATAGCAGAATAGTGGCGAGATCTTGCACAACACAGTGACATAAGCGGTTAGCCAATTGGTATTGAGTCATGGGCGTGGCTTCCACAGTCTCATTTCATACTGTATATATCCATAGGAATTGGTTCTAGGGTCTGTACATGCAGGCTGGGAGCCGATTCCAATCGGACTGCACATACAGACCCATGCCCAGCTAACTCAGTCAGGCTTCTGAATGGAGACATGGTGCCATGGTGTCCCATTGCCATGGCACCGCGGCTCCATTCAGGAGCCGTGATCCTTGGCTGCTGACCACATTTTCCTTTCCCCACAGCCCGACCCCTGATCTGGCCTTCTATGGCCAGAGTCGGGCTGCAGGGCACCCCCTTTGCCTTCTCGCTTCATTGACGCTGCTTGGGTCTGCCATCCCTCGACATCCAGAGGGACTTATTCTACCTCCGGGGTAGAATAAGTCCCCTGTCCAGTCTCCTGACCCTGGACTATAGGGCCGACTTCAGAATCAGCCTTGTACATCCGCGGACATAGACCGCCCATGCCCCACCCTTGCTCTGCCTCCAGAACACCCCCTCCCTCCCTCGACTAAGCCTCCCCGCTATTCGAGTTACAAAGGGACATCCCATATCTGCTATTTGCGTTACAGAACAGACCCCATAGTGTATTTGGATTTTCAGAAAGCCTTTGATAAGGTCTCTCATCACAGACTCTTGGCAAAATTAAAATGTCACGTTATAGAAGGCAGTGTAGAGAGTAGCTATCAAAATATATAAAATCCCTCTATTATAACAACGGATTCTGCAGACATATATGGCTCAGTGAATATAGGTTTCAGACTTACAGCTGCCACGTCGGGAATTTTTATTCTCCGAACTGTGCGCCAGATTGCATCAATGACCTTAATAACATTCACTGTTTTTTATAGTTATTATGCTTATCCTATATGTCTGACTCTTCCAACATTTAATCAAACTGTCATTTTGTAACGTTTTACAATTGAGAAACTGTGCTTAACTTAGCTGTGTTTTCATTGAAAAGCGGTCCCCGACGCCACCTGATAGGCACCTCATTGCGTTTCTGTAATTTCATCAGGGGGAGTTCGCATACAACAGCACGTTCTGCAAAATGACAAGGGAATTACAGTTCAACTATGAACACCTTCATTTATATGACCCCTGCTTTGACGTTCTTAATCACCAAAAAGTTGTCGCTCACCTCGTAACTGGCGGTCAGTAAACCCTCACTCGCAACTTGTATATTTCGTAGTCAAAACTTCTTCTGAGTGCTTCGGATAACCGCGCTTGCGCTAACCTGTGCCCGATGTCTATTTATAGTGACGAGGTAGCATAGACCCAGCCAATCAGGGAGGAGCTGTTTATTAAAGGGACCGGATGATAGTGATGTTAATTATAGGCATGCTCGCCATTCAATACAATTATTGAGTCCCATATCTCCTACTGTTCCCAACCGAAAGATCCATTTTTGTTCCTGAATTGTTAACGTGTGGGTACGAGACCGACCATTCTTCCCTGTGAGTATCTGTTTCAATAGCAAAACAACGTAAATCTTGAAACCTATGGCTGTGCTGGAGGCAGTGGGCAACTATTGGAGCTTCAAGCTGCTTACATTTTAACCGACTGCGATGTTCCCCCATGCGGGTCTTCAGTTGGCGTTCAGTTTTTCCCACATAAAAAAGGCCACAAGGGCATTTAAGGGCATACACCACATGGTCTGTAGAACACGTTGTGGATTGTCGTAATTGATACAGTTTACCATTGTGTTCAAACTGTGTCAGCTCTTCAGTAATACCGCAGATACTGCAATCCCCACATTTTGTATGTCCTAATGGTGTAAGAGCAGTGGCGCTGGACAAAGGGCGTAATCGTGCGGGACTCAAATTATCACGTAAATTAGAATGTCGGGTCCAAACACAACGAATGTGTTTATTTTGTACCCCAGGCAAAGTGCTAAGAACATTAAAGTGCCTTTTGATAATTCGTTTTATCCGTCCACTGAAAGGTGAATATTTAGTGATAAAGTTAACGCAGTTCTCTTCAATTGTGGGGCCCCTAGGTTTCGTTTGTAACAAAAGACTCCTATTATTATATAGGCCCCTCTTGTAAGCTGTTCGAATGATTGACTGGGGGTACCCTCGCATATGAAAATCTTGCATTAACCTTTTTGCTTGTCTTTTGTATTCTCTTATATCCAAACAATTACGTCTGTATCTGAAAAATTGGGACAAGGGGAGCGAATCACGTAATGGTTTTGGATGATTGCTGTCATAATGGAGGATGGTGTTCCGGTCAGTAGGCTTCTTATATACTGTAGTTAACCAACCTCCATAGGTCTTCTGCAGTAGAACATCCAAAAAAGTTATTTGTCGTGTGTGTACTATAGAAGTGAACTGTATGTTAGGGTCAACTTGATTGAGCCATCTCTCAAAATTTTGAAATTCAAGATGAGAACCATTCCACAGCAGGAAGACGTCATCAATATATCTTTTCCATAAAATTATGTGTGAGCTATAGCATGACGTCTCCAACCATTGTCGCTCAAAATGATGCATGTATAAGTTTGCTACAGAAGAAGCACACGTTGCGCCCATGGCCACCCCAGATAGCTGTTGATAAACTTGGCCATTAAATTCAAAATGATTAGAATATATAGTTAATTCCGCTAGATTAGAAATAAAATCTAACAATGCTGGGGCTAACGTTGCCTTCTCTCGTAAAGACATCATCATTGTTGTGTGAGCTGCAATCTGTGGAATGCTCGTGTACAACGAGTTTACATCCAACGTCACCAACAATATCGTGTCCACTGACGCCCAGGTACCATACTCTTCCAAGATCTTTAAAAAGTGGGAGGTATCTCTAATGTAAGTGGGGATTGTGGGGATTAAAGGTCTTAAAAACGAGTCCACGTAAATGGACAATGGTTCCAAAATCGACCCTTTCATTGAGACAATTGGTCTCCCTGGGGGGTTTTCAACATCCTTATGTACTTTGGGAACGAGGTAAAAACGTGGTAACGTTGGTGCAAGCTCATTTGAAAATTTATATTCTTTACGATTGATGATAGATGTTTCCAATGCGTGTGCCGTGAGTGCTTTAATTGTTCTTTGTAGTTCTAGCGTAGGGTCCTGTGGAAGGAGCTTGTACGTAGCGGACTGGGAAAGCTGCCGATATGCTTCCATTAGATACTTTTCACGGTCCATCACCACTGTTGCGCCCCCCTTGTCGGCACGTTTAATGACCAGATCTGAATTAGTCTTCAACTCGTGTAAGGCCATCTTCTCAGTCCGTGATAACTTGTTGAACCGACAAGGGCATCGTTTTTCAAGTTGTTCTACATCCGCTAATACTAATTGTTTAAATATATGCAGTGCTGCTGGGGGAGGTTCGGGAGGTACCCAATTAGAACAAAAGGGTAACGGTAGTTGATGCACAGTTTGACTGGAATTGCACGTACGAGCACTTGAAGAGGCTGACGAAAAATAAGTTTTTAAATGTACTTTCCGCAGCAGGGCCTCTAGATCCAAGCGGAATTGAAAACTATCGAAGTAAATTTCAGGAATAAATGTAAGACCCTTATTCAATAAGCTGATCTGGTCTCGTGTAAGCTGTGTTTTAGAAATGTTAATTACTAACGAGTCATTTGGAGTATTACTTCGTTCATCCCCATCAGACCTACAGGGAATTTGTGAACGTCTTAAGTGGCCCGTTGACGACCTCCTCTCCCTCGTTGCTTCCCTCGTTGTAATTCTTTCTTTTTTGCTTTGGGGTCGTTCTCGTCCTGAAAATCCTCTTTCCTGATGGAATCTGTTGAACTCGACTCACCCTCCGATATGTCAAAATCAACTCTTTTCCGATATTTACGTGGTCGCCGCTTAGGATTTTGCCACGGATAAACATACCCACTCGTATAATCATTGTAATCACGTTTTAATTTACGCGCTTTAAGTTGTTTAGTTTCTTCATGTGTTAATTGCACTTGGATTTCATGCTCTTTGAGTTTATTGTTCAATAGTGTAACAGTGACTTCTTTTTTCAGGTTAGCTATCATTTCTTCAATTTCCTGTTGAACAATTTCCAGATGGATTGCGGTGGTCTCCACTATTAACATCATGATGTCCAAAAAGCATTTATTCAATATCCCGTTCCATTTCTCCATGAAATTAGTGTCATCTTGAAACAATTTGGGTTCTTTGTATATCCTCAACCCACGGGGTATATGTTGGTGCTGGATATATTCAATCAAGGAAAGGCGATGTAGTTCTATCCGTACTCTACGTTTATGTACCTTTAAAAGGGCTTCCCAATCTGTGATGCCTGAGCCAGCTTCATGTTCCGCTTCCAAAGCAAAAGGTGTAGGCTCTTTGCAGAGGTCTGCGATTTGGGTCGCTCCATAGCTGTGAATTCCCTTCCAGGCTGTGTGACCTTCCATTTTGTGTGTATACACTAACGTTTTGGTCAATTCCCAGAGGGTATGGAATGGTTCTCATCTTGAATTTCAAAATTTTGAGAGATGGCTCAATCAAGTTGACCCTAACATACAGTTCACTTCTATAGTACACACACGACAAATAACTTTTTTGGATGTTCTACTGCAGAAGACCTATGGAGGTTGGTTAACTACAGTATATAAGAAGCCTACTGACCGGAACACCATCCTCCATTATGACAGCAATCATCCAAAACCATTACGTGATTCGCTCCCCTTGTCCCAATTTTTCAGATACAGATGTAATTGTTTGGATATAAGAGAATACAAAAGACAAGCAAAAAGGTTAATGCAAGATTTTCATATGCGAGGGTACCCCCAGTCAATCATTCGAACAGCTTACAAGAGGGGCCTATATAATAATAGGAGTCTTTTGTTACAAACGAAACCTAGGGGCCCCACAATTGAAGAGAACTGCGTTAACTTTATCACTAAATATTCACCTTTCAGTGGACGGATAAAACGAATTATCAAAAGGCACTTTAATGTTCTTAGCACTTTGCCTGGGGTACAAAATAAACACATTCGTTGTGTTTGGACCCGACATTCTAATTTACGTGATAATTTGAGTCCCGCACGATTACGCCCTTTGTCCAGCGCCACTGCTCTTACACCATTAGGACATACAAAATGTGGGGATTGCAGTATCTGCGGTATTACTGAAGAGCTGACACAGTTTGAACACAATGGTAAACTGTATCAATTACGACAATCCACAACGTGTTCTACAGACCATGTGGTGTATGCCCTTAAATGCCCTTGTGGCCTTTTTTATGTGGGAAAAACTGAACGCCAACTGAAGACCCGCATGGGGGAACATCGCAGTCGGTTAAAATGTAAGCAGCTTGAAGCTCCAATAGTTGCCCACTGCCTCCAGCACAGCCATAGGTTTCAAGATTTACGTTGTTTTGCTATTGAACAGATACTCACAGGGAAGAATGGTCGGTCTCGTACCCACACGTTAACAATTCAGGAACAAAAATGGATCTTTCGGTTGGGAACAGTAGGAGATATGGGACTCAATAATTGTATTGAATGGCGAGCATGCCTATAATTAACATCACTATCATCCGGTCCCTTTAATAAACAGCTCCTCCCTGATTGGCTGGGTCTATGCTACCTCGTCACTATAAATAGACATCGGGCACAGGTTAGCGCAAGCGCGGTTATCCGAAGCACTCAGAAGAAGTTTTGACTACGAAATATACAAGTTGCGAGTGAGGGTTTACTGACCGCCAGTTACGAGGTGAGCGACAACTTTTTGGTGATTAAGAACGTCAAAGCAGGGGTCATATAAATGAAGGCGTTCATAGTTGAACTGTAATTCCCTTGTCATTTTGCAGAATGTGCTGTTGTATGCGAACTCCCCCTGATGAAATTACAGAAACGCAATGAGGTGCCTATCAGGTGGCGTCGGGGACCGCTTTTCAACGAAAACACAGCTAAGTTAAGCACAGTTTCTCAATTGTAAAACGTTACAAAATGACAGTTTGATTAAATGTTGGAAGAGTCAGACATATAGGATAAGCATAATAACTATAAAAAACAGTGAATGTTATTAAGGTCATTGATGCAATCTGGCGCACAGTTCGGAGAATAAAAATTCCCGACGTGGCAGCTGTAAGTCTGAAACCTATATTCACTGAGCCATATATGTCTGCAGAATCCGTTGTTATAATAGAGGGATTTTATATATTTTGATAGCTATAGCTACCCTCTGGGAATTGACCAAAACGTTAGAGTGTAGAGAGTAGGGCTAAATGGCCAATTTTCTCAATGGAGAAAGGTGAATAGTTGAGTACCCCGAGGATCTGTTCTGGGGCCACTGCTTTTTAATATATTCAAAAATGACCAGGAAATGGGAAAAACAAATTAGGTGATCAAATTTGCAGATGACACAAACTTTTTCAAAGTTGTTAAAACACAAGAGGATTGTGAAAAATTGCAAGAGGACCTAAACTTTGTTCAGTCTTGACAGAGTGGCACCCACAGCTGCTGTTATTGAATCGATCCATCTCATTGCTGTCCTTCCTCTTTTGCATTGACCTTCGATCTTGCCAAGCATTATGTCTTTCTCTAATGATCTCTCTCTTCACATGATGTGTCCAAAGTATGAAAGTCAAAGTCTTGTCATCTGAGCTTCTAAGGAAAGCTTAGGTTTGATCTCTTCTAGTACTAACTGGTTTGTTCTTCGGGCAGTTCATTGGATACCCTGCACTATAATTCAAAGGCATCAATTTTCTTCCTGTCTATCTCTGTCCAACTTTCACATCCATATGACATTCTGAAAATGTCATAGCTTGAACAAGTGAAATCTTTGTATGCTGAGAGGCATCTCTGCTCTTGAGAATCTTGTCTAGGTCCTTCATGGCCATTCTGCAAAGAGCAAAGCGTCATCTGATTTTTCGATTGCTTGTTGTTACTTTATTGATTGTTGATCCAAGTAGATCAAAGTTGTCCACTATTTCAATGTGTTCTCCATCAACAATGAACTTATTGATTTTGCCAGCTGTCAAGATCTTTGTCTTCTTTATATTAAGGTGCAGGCCCATTTTAAGACTATGTTCCTTGATCATGAGAAACAAATGTTTCAGATTGTCTCCGCTTTCAGCCAGTAATGTGGTATCATCTGCAAAGCAAAGGTTGTTGTTGAGTCTTCCACCAATCTTCACACCTTGGTTGTCTTCATACAGTCCTGCTTCTCTGATGATTTGTTCTACATATAAATTAAACAGGTAGGGGGGAAGTATGCAGCCTTGTTGTACACCTTTGCTGATTTTAAACCATTCTTTTTCTCCTTGTTCTGTACGAACTGTTGCTTCTTGATCAATGTAAAGGATGTGCAAGAGAACAATCAGATGTTCTGGTACATCCATGCTTCTTAATGTGACCCAGAGTTTCTCATGGTTTACACAATCAAAAGCCTTGCTGTAGTCGATAAAACACATATAGATATCCTTTTGGTATTCTCTTGTCTTTTCAAGGATCCATCTCACATCTGTGATGATGTCTCTCCTTCCTTACCATTTCCTGAACCCCCCTTGCCCTTCAGGCAATTCTCGTTCCAGGTATGGTTGTAATCTCTGCTGAATGATGTTGAGTAGAATCTTGCTGGCATGTGGGATCAGAATGATTGTGTAATAATTTCCACAGTCAGTCAGATTACCTTTCTTAAGTATGGGTATAAACACAGATCTTTTCCAGTCAGTTGGCCATGATGTTGTGTTCCAAATTTCGAGGCAGAGCCTTGTATGTTAACAGCTGCATCAGATTGCTGTAATACTTCAATGGGAATATCATCAATACTCGGTGCTTTGTTCTTTGATAAGGCTTTTGATGCTGCTTTGACTTCTTTTTTCATCACCAATGATTCCTGATCATACGGTACAGGTTGAAACGGCTGTCGGTCCACTTCATCTCTATTGTATGTATATTCTTTCCACCTTTTCTTGATCTTTTCAGCATCATTCAACATGGATCCTTTTGCATCTTGTAACATTCCAATTCGAGGCTGGAATTTTTTCTTTAACTCTCGTAGCATTAGGAAAGCCGATCTTGTTCTTCCTCTAATAGCTTCTGCTTCTATTTCCTTGCATGTGTCATTGTAGTACTTCTCCTTGGTTTGTCTTGCTGCACATTGGAAAGCTCTATCGAGTTCTGTGATTGTTTCTCTTCCTTCTCTGGCTTTAGCTTCTTTGCGTTTCTGGGCAATTTTCAGAGTTTGTTTGGTCATCCATTTTGGCCGTTTTTGCTTTTTCATCTTTTGTAGAGACTTCTTACTTTCTTCCAACACAATCTTCTTGATGGTATCCCATAACTCTTCTAGCGCTCTATCATTGGTATCTAAAGCAGCAAATTGATTTTCAGGCAGTCTTTAAATTCTGGTGGAATATTCTCAAGGTCATAATTTACTACATTTATGAGTGTCTTGCTCTTTATCAACTTTAGTTTGAGTTTGCATACTGCAGTAGTAGTTGGTGATCTGTACCACAGTTAGCTCCAGGTTTTATCTTCATTGATGTTATAGAGCTTTTCCATCATTGACTTCCACAGATGTAGTCAATTTGATTTTTGTACAATCCATTGGGTGAAGTCCATGTGTACAGTCACTGCTTGTGTTGCTGGAAGAAGGTATTTGAGGTGAATAGATTGTTGGTCTTGCAGAATTCTATCAGTCTTTCTCCAGCTTCATTTCTGTCTTCAAGTCCATATTTTCCAATCACTTTGCCTTCTTCTTTGTTGCCATGCTTTCAAGTTACCCATGACTATCAGGATATCCTGTTGCATGTTCTGTCAATTTCAGCTTGTACTTTTTTCAATGAACTCATCAACTTCATCCTCTTCTGCAGCTGTTATTGGGGCATATACTTGAAATATAGTTGTGTTGATAGGCATTCCTCATAGACAAATAGAAATTAAGCGTTCACTGATTGCATTGTATTTCATTACAGTTCTTGCAAGTTTCTTCTTAATTATAAATACACCATTTCTTCTTTGTCTTTCATTTCCAGCACAATAGACCATGTGATCATCAGATGAAAAGTGCCTTATACCAGTCCATTTCATTTTGCTGACACCCAACAGATCAAGTTGTACACGTTCCATTTCATTCTTGACCACCTCCAACTTCCCTTGGTTCATGCTTCGTGTCCCAATGTGTAAGATATCTTTACAGCTTCTAACTCTCATTTCATGCGCAGCTACATCAGCAGTCAGACATCCCAAGGACTTTGATCCAACCACATCATAAATGCTGGCTTTACTGAGAAAAGTATTCAGCTCCTCCACAGTAGCCAGTTGAGTGCTTTCCGACATGGGGTTCTCATCTTCCAGCACTATAGTGTAATTTGTTTTGTTTTGACTATCCATTGAGTTTTCGTGGAAGATACAGAAGTAGATTGTCAGGCCTTTCTTTCACACAGGTAATTCCAATATTGTTGCCATTGTCACAGAAATGTGATCCTCTGCCACCAACACTGTCCCATTCTGCTGCTGCACAGATAGGTGGTTTGTCTTGATCTGGCACCTCAGCTGAGACCTGTCCACCTTGGGAGACCCTGCCAGTAGTTAAGCTACTGATAGCTTAGCTCTTAGCATCACTGATGCACACAAGCCCTTATAGCACGACAAGCTGCAAACCAAGTGAGGACTATTACTGCTACTATTATTAAACATTTATAAAATGCTACAAGATAGACGTGGTGCTGTACAGACACAGATAGAGACAGTCCCTACTTGTCAGAGATTACAATGTAATCAAGGCAGACAAGACAAAAGATAAGAAGGATAGAATAGTAAGGAGACACAAGGAAATAAGGGATCATGATCCAAAAGCAGCCTCAAAGAGGTGAGCCTTTAGAATAGATTTGAAAAGGGACAGAGGTGAAGCTTGATGTAAAGACTCAAGAATTTTGTTCCAGGCATAAGCAGCAAGGTGAAAGGACTGAAATCTGGAGTTAGCAGTGGAAGAAAAGGGCAAAGAAAGGAGCAAGCCAGTAGAAGAGCAGAGTTCACGAGGAGGGGTGTAGGGGGAGAGGAGAAAGGAAAGATAGTGAGGAGCAGAAGAATGAATGCATTTAAAGGAGGAGTTTGAATTGGATACGGAAACGGAAGGGAAACCAATGAGGTGACCTGAGAAGAGGGGTTCTATGAGTATATCGTGGGTGGTATATCATGTGTAAAATAAAGAGAAAGAGAAAGATATCGAGGCTTGCAAAAGATTAGTCACACAGCAGATTTCTCAATAGATTGAAGGGAAGAGAGATGACTCAGAGGGAGACCAGCAAGAAGGAGGTTACAATAGTTAAGATGGGAAGTAATTAGAGAGTGGACACGTGTTTTAGTAGTGCATTCAGAGAGGAAGGGGTAAATTTTGTTAATGTTATAGATATGTGAGGAGAAGGAGAGGGAGGACTCAAAGAAGACACCAAGGTAATAGGCTGAGAAAACAGGAAGTAGCAGAGTGTTATCAACAGATACAGAGAAAGGAGGAAGTGGAGAGGACTCCTCAACCGACACAAGATCCCCTGGAACAAGACCTCTCCTGGCACTTATCAGGTATATCACTGGTGTCTCTTGGGTGGTACCCAAGCAGGGTTGCCAACTGGCTCCAAATGTGCCGAACAGGCTTGATCCAATCCTGGGTTTACCCTATGCATGTTGGGACTTGTTTCTTGCTTTTCTTAAGAAGTGCAACATAGAAATCAGAACTAGCTATGCCTGCATGCAGTGGGGTAAACCCAGGACTGGATCAAGCTTGTCAGGTGCTTCTGGAGCCAATTGGCAACACTATGCATGTGCAATCCCAAGTTGTTCAGCATTGCTTATATACTGCTTTTCACCTGGTCAAAGCAATGCACATTTAGATACCATATATATTTCCCTTGTCTCCAAAGGTCTCACCATGTACAAGTTGTACCTGAGGCAACAGAGTGTTAAGTGGCTTGCACAATTCATGCCTGTGGGACTAAAAAGTCTAGTCCCTCTGGCTGGATGTTGATGTTCTCCAGTAGAATTTGAAATTCTGGTCCAAGGCAACTTGCCCCAACCACTAGACCACTCCTCCCCCTGTCAAATGCCTGCATTCAAATGGTGCTTCTGACTGTCCCATAGTTTCTGGATTTCTAAAGTGCCTTATTAGCTGCTTTTGGATATTCTAAAAGTTTTACCTAAAGTACTGTGCGTCTGATTTCACATTAATGAATTTTCCTCAACCAGGTACTACTTAGTATTACATTTGCCTTTGCATCATATTTTCCAAGTCTTGAATATTTGAAGAAAGGGTATGAATATGAGAAATAATCACTAAATCCTTTAGGGCCTTGGTTTTAAGAGAAACAGACAGGGAACTTCCGCACCCCCTACTTGCCTTTTTGAAGCCCTTTCAGCCTTTTTTCTCTTTCATTGAAAGAACAGAATGGACTGGCTGGTATATTTATGAACAAAAGATATGTTGGGAGGGAACACACGTGGGATGATAAATCTTGTTTTTCCTTAGAATTGAGCCTCTGGGCAAAAGTGTTCCTAGATTTTGATACATGTGCTTCAGAATCCGTTTTCTCACACAAGAACCAATGACTCATAACAATTAGTTATTATGAAAGGTACATAAAATTGCATCATAATCTCATTTTAGAGCATAAGTAGCCAGTACTATAAAAAGTTTTTCTTGACAGCAGCTTCTATGTTGAAAGCCAACCCCCCATGACTTACAAAAGCCTTTTGTGTTAAAATGTTGACTTTCTGAACAAGTCACAGACTTTTTTTTAGTGAAATCAATGCAGTAATGCTGTCTCTCCAGATAAATTTAATAAAGTTTTTAATTGTATTCTGAAATATGCATAAAATATGAAATACAATAAGATATTCTACTTATATGGTTATCAAGCCTAGTAAAGCACTGGCTTGATAACTAAAGATCAGCTTTCAATTCCTACCGGTACTCCTTGTTGCCATACTGGGTCAGAACAAGATCCATGAAACCCAGTATTCTATTACCAATAGTGGCCAATCCAGGTCACAAGTACCGGACAGGTTCCCAAAGAGGTACATAGGTTCCACAATGCTTATCCTGGAGTAAGCAGTAGATTTCCTGGATCCTCTTTAATAATGGTTTATGGAACATTCCTCTAGGAATTGTCCAAACCTTTTTTAAACCCAGTTACACTAACAACTTTTACTACATCATCAAGTAACAAATTCCAGAGTTTGATTATGCTTTGAGTGAAAAAATATTTTTTCTTATTACTCTTAAATGGGTTACATTGTAGCGTCATTGCACGTCCCCTAGTATTTCTACTTTTTGATGGAGTAAACAACATATATACGTTTACCCGTTCCACTCAAATCATAAATTTAAAGACCTTTATCATATCCACCATCTCTTTTCCAAGTTGAAGAGCCCTAACCTTTTAAGCCTTTCCTCATAGGGATATTCTTCCAACTCCTTTAACGTTTTGAGGGCTCTTCTCTCTACTTTTTCTAATTCTGCTATATCCTTTTTAAGATATGACAATCAGAAATGCACACAATATTCAAAGTGTGATCACACCATGGAACGATACAGAGGCAAGGTTTTATTCTCCATTCCTTTCCTTATGATTCCTAGCATTCTATTTGCTTTCTTGGCTGCCGATGCACATTGGGCAGAGAGTTTCAACGTATTATCCACGATGACGCCTAAATCTTTTTCTTGGGTGTTGGTTCCCAATGTGGAACCTTGCATCATGTAACCATTGTTCTTTCCTAGATACATAACTTTGCACTTGTCCACATTCAATTTAATCTGCCATTTGGACATCCAGTCTTCCAATTTATCAAGATACTCTTGCAACTTTTCACAATCCTCTTGTGTTTTAACAACTTTGAATAGTTTTGTGTCATCTGCAGATTTGATTACCTCACTCATTATTCCCATTTCCAGGTCATTTAAAAATATGTTAAAAAGCCGCAGGCCCAGTAAAGATCTCTGGGATACTTCAATGTTCACCTTTCTCCATTGAGAAAACTGGCCATTTAGCCCTACTTTCTGCTTTCTTTTAACCAGTTCCTGATCCACAAACTATCCCATGACTTCTTAATTTCACCAAAAGTTTCTCATGAGGGACCTTGTCAAAGACTTTCTGGAAATCCAGATACACTATGGGGTCTGTTTGTCCTCCTTTCCTGTCCCTGCCAAGCCTCCCTGTATGAACAAGGAGTTTGTACAGGGAGGCTAGACCAGAGCGGGAAAGAGGCTGTGTGTAGGTGGAGTTAGGGAGGGCGTTGGGTGGTCCACGGCCCTGGATGTACAGGGCCGATTCTGCTGTCAGCTCTGTACGTCTGGGGCCAGCAGACTGAACAGGGAACTTATTCCACCTCTGGTGGAAAAGGTAGGAGGGGTTGCAGGAGATTCCCCACAGCCCAACCCTGGCCATGGGTGGCCATATTTGGGGGTTGGGCTGCAGGGAATGAAAGAAGTGGTCGGCAGCTGGGGATCGCGGCTCCTGAATGGAGCACAGGTGCCATGGCAACCGGACGCCATGGTGCCACGGCTCCATTCAGGAGCTTTGACTAAGTTAGCCAGGCAGAGGCCTGTACATGCAGGCCGGCCAGAATCGGGTCCCGGCCTGTAAGTACAGGCCTAGATAGGATTCTGATCCTACAGGGTCTAGACATGCCCTGCAGGATCAGAATCCCATCTAACTCAGTGCATCCTGTTCCGACCAGATACACAGAGGCCTGAAACTCATATCTTAGAATATGCCTCCACATCAACTGGCTCACATTTGTCTTCTGACTTATAAGTTATCATAAGTAGTAGACATTTTGTGTTTTTTCTTTCCTTGTATTGCAGTAGGTCCTCCCTTGGTGTTTTGAGTGAAGATGTAATTTTTTTGGAGATGATTTTTGGATGATATCCCGTTTGTTTGAAGGATTCTGTTAAGGCTTTAAGGTGTTTATTCCTGTCTTGGAGATCAGAGCAAATGTGGTGATATCTTGATTTTTTTATACTGCATGTGTTGGAAGCTGGAGCTGTGAGGTAGTTGCATCTGTCAGTTGCTTTCTTGTAAATAACCACAGCAGATTGAGACTTGTCAGACGGATGCCTGGGTGAGAATGTTCACAGTCTTGGCAAAGGCATATATCAATATGATTTGCAAGGGATTGTGGGAAATGCAGTCCATTCACAGCAGACACCGCCGCTCACAATAATTAGTTGTGCTTGAGTGTAAAGCCAATAAGATATTTATTTATGGGGTTATTTCTCCCAACACAGATATGCTTGGTAGCACATAAAACAGGATACTTGCTTTCAGTGTTAAACTTAGAAAAACAAAATCAGGAAAACAACAGCTGAACTTGTCAGGCAATCAAATCAAAAGAATAAAGACCAGGATGGTAACAGAATGGTCTTTTCTGTAGACTTTAGCTAATATTTCCTTAGCAATGCTTCAAACAATAAGCAAAACCCACAAAGAAGGGAAAAACTGTTCTTTTCAGGTTAACTTCTTATATCTTCACACATAGATTCAGAAGTGATTCCCTCAGAGCTCACAAGCAATTAGGTAAGGCTCAATTGCTAGCAGTTATCCAGCTGAAACCCCTTAGCTGGCTTACTTTCTACTGCCTGGCTCAAATCCTACTCAGGAGCTTTTCTGAGTAGATTTAAAGAACAAATTTGTATTTCTTTGTGATGGTTGTTGTACTTTGTAACAGTAAATTACCAAAGGAGTTTAGACAGAGAGCAATCCATGTATTCACAGCCTGTATCTGTAACCGCTCCCCCTTCTTCAACAATCATGGGTTCAATATCATGGATTGGCACAGAGGAATTTCTCAATAGAGCACTCTCAGGAGAATACTTGTTTCCCTGCTGTCTTTCAAGGGTATAGCTAGGGCATAGATCAGTGTTCATACCTGAGCTTCCATTGCTGTTAGAGTTCCTCTCTAAATAGCCTGGCCAGTATGTAGTCCAGTTCTTATGTCCAGCCTTCCAATCCAGATCCCTGGACACTGGATCTCTCTTCACATACCTTCTGGCACGGGTCTTAGGGTCCCTTCCACGTGCAGCCGTCTCCCTCACAGGTAACGTCTGGAGATTCCTAGCTCTGCAGCACCATTCCTCTGGCTTTCCCCAGTCCAATGGTGTAAGCTTGCCTTTGGAATGCCTTCCAGTATATGTACTGCTCTGGACTCCTTTAGACCTCCCAAAAGCTTTTCTCTTCTTTCTTCCAAAGGGTTTCTTGCCCTCTCTGTCTGTCCACTCTGGCTTCTGCTTCTGATGATCCTCCAGATGATGAAGCTGTCCAAGATCATGAAGATATCCAAACTGATCAAGATGAGGATGATTCTCTGTAGAATAAACTCTACCTTTATTCTGCTTAGATGAGTGCTCCACCCTAGCACAGCGCAGCTGTGCTGAATCAGGCCCTGCCCTTTGAGATGAGTGCTTGGGGATTACCTCATAGCCCTCCTGATTGAACACACATTTTCCCACTTCAGCTCCTCTAATGGCTGTTGGAAACCTGGTGCATTCTTGGACTGGTAGTCTTTTATTGAAAAATTCTGTTTTCTTATTTCAACCAGAACTGACAGGTTGCTTGTTCAGAGTCACTTCACCTTTACTATAGCTCCTTCCTGAGCTATGATAAGCTTCCTTATCACAGACTGCAGTGTCTTAAAACTGAATGTTTTCCATGGTTTAGTCCATATTGAGTCTGATTGTGGGATGGCAAGTAATGAGGGAGTTGTAGAAATGTTACAGGTTCTTTTCCCCTTCGGTCCCTATTATAAATATATCATCTATGTTCTGGTAATATCTGAAAGGTTTGTTGTGATAACAATTCAGGAATGTCTCCTCCAATTCTGACATGAAAAGGTTGGCATATTGTTGGGCCATTCTTGTGCCCATGGTTGTTCCCCTGATTTATAGATAGAGGACGTTATTGAAGCTGAAGAAGTTGTGGGATAGCTTTATAACAGTTTCTGCTATGTAACCATGATAGAGGGGCATTGTCATTTGGAATTTAACTTGCTGCTATACCTTCTGTATGGGGGATATTGCTCTCAGGGATTCCATATCCATTGTGACAACAATGGTGTCTGCTGGTAACTGCCCAATATTCCTTAATTTGTTCAAAACTGGCTACCAATCACTAGTAGGATTCAATATAAGACACTTGTCACCATCTTTAAACTCATTAATGACTTAGCCCCCTCACATCTAGCAACTTTACTTCAGACCCCCCCAGAAAACAGAATAAGAAGAAGAGCAAACCTCAATATACAATTAATTCCTGATGCTGTAAGAAAATTGAAGCAAATAACCACTAACACTGCTTTTTCATATTACGCACCCAGCCAATGGAACAAACTGCCACCAAACCTAAGAGAGATTAAGGACCTTACCTCTTTCAGGAAGGAACTTAAAACTTATCTGTTTAGTCAACACTATTGCAACCTACAAACCACAATCAAACATACCACACAAGAATACACAACTAAACTAACACAAGTCTACCCTACCTAACTCAAGACTCGCTCCCTGTTAGCATTTGCTTACAGACATCCGTGATACACTGTACTTACTAAACCCTAATCAGTCCTATAATGGCTATTGTAAATAGGCCCTCTGCCACATTAGAACTCTATACCTCTAGTTTCCACTATAATGTTTTTCAGTCTATTATAACTTTTGCATGCTATACTTTGTAAATAAGCAGTAATTTACACAACCATGTAAATAGTTAAAATATTGTTTCCCTGTAATATAGTTACTATGTACCACTAATGTTTAATGTTCTATGTAATACAATATTTCAATGTTTTTATTATATAGTTTTTAAAAATTTCTCTGTAAACCGCCCCTGATCTCTGGAAGGGGCGGTATAGAAAAGCACACAAATAAATACATAAAATAAAATAAATAAAACCTGTATTGGGAGATTTCAGCAACAGCGGCCAGCAGTTAAAATGGCTGGCCATCACCACTTAAACTTTGCCCTAGATATTCAATGCTGGATTGCAAAACCAACTATTGTTAGGACAGTCATTCAACTGCCCAGTTATCCCGCGGTGCTGCCCCCCTTCAGGGCATATAGCAGCAGCACCTTCGGATAATCAGCTGAATATTCCGGTGACCACAATTAATGCAGTTAGTAGGTCTGCTAACCACGTTAATCACATTGCATATGCCTCCCTTAGTGTCTTGTGGGAAGTTGTTTGTCTTTTTTTACTAGGGAGTATGTTTACCAAAGAGCATTAAGGGAGCAGGGGATTTCAAGCGATAATGGCAGCGTTAAGAGTGCTTGTGTGCGTTAAAGGCTTGGGGCAGGTAGTAGGCGTTCCGGCAGTAAGGGCGCAAGGGCTAGCTTAACATGCGCTAATAGGACACCAGACTTTAAGGTGCCAAGCGTGCACCATAACACCTGAAAACAGCAGTCACCTTAACACTGGATAAGGGAGCCCCAGTGAAAGTAGGGAGGAGTGGCCTAGTGGTTGGGGCAAGTTACCTCAGGCTGGAAGGTCAGGGGTTCAAATCCCACTAGAGGACAGCAACCTTGGCTGGAAGGACTGGTGTTTCTAGTCCCACAGGTGCTCCTTGTGGTCTTGGGCAAGCCACCTAAGAAAGCCTTTGGGAATACACCCACGCATGCACGGTCCCCTTACCGCCCAAAGGTGCCATCTTGCTCAGTCAGATGACATAGCTATTCCCCTAACAACTTTAAATAGATAAAAGAAATCTTTAAATCTTATGATACAGACAGCAGTCCAGAGTAAGATGGGGCTATCCAGTCTTTTGCACTGAGTGTTACATGTATGATTTTTTCCCAGTTGGTAAAGGTCTTATGTGTATACTCGGTGCAAAGAACTCTTTGCTCTCAGGGAACGAGTCCAATCTCTAGACACTAGAGTAGCAGACTTAGAGCAGCTGAGGCAGATAGAGAGGTATATAGATGAGATCTACAAGGATGCAGTAGAGAAATCCCATCTCCAGTCTGGCAGCCTCTCTGCTGCCTTGGAGGAGAGAGGTCACGTGGAAGGAGAGCATCACCTTGGTGTGGCAGGAAGTGATCCTATAGCTAGGGCTGGTCCTCCAAGTGTGTAATACCCTCTTGCGCTGAGGATGTGTCTCCAGGGACATGTGCCCATGAGGGAAGGGTTAGGATGGCTGTTATAGTTAGCAATTTGATCATTAGTAATGTAGATAGCTGAGTGGCTGGTGGACATGAGGATCGCCTGGTAGCATGACTGCCTGGTGTGAAGGTAGTGGACCTCATGTGCCACCTAGACAAGGTTTTAAATAATGCTGGGGAGGAGTCTGCTGTCATGGTATATGTTGCTATCAGTGACATAGGAAAGTGTGGGATGGAGGTTCTGGAAGTTAAATTTAGGCTTTTAACTAGAAAGTTGAAATCCAGAACTTCCAGGATAGCATTCTCAGAGACGCTTCCTGTTCTATACGCAGGACCCAAAAGGCAGGCAGTGCTCCAGAGTCTTAATGCATGGATGAGACGTTAGTGCAAGGGAGAGAGTTTTGGATTTGTTAGGTACTGGGCAACATTCTGGGAAAGGGAGGCTTAAAGATGAGGTTAAAGAGGCTCTTATTACAAAGAGAAAACCCTGCAGAAAATGGAAAAAAGAGCCAAATGATGGAAACAAGAAGCAACATAAATACTGTCAAGTTAAGTGCAAGGCATCGATATGGCAGGAAAAGAGAGAATTTGAAAAAGGTTTGCCAAAAACATATAATAAAAATGTTTTCAAGTACACTTTTAGCAAACAGCCTGTAAGAGAGACATTTGGACCATTAGATGATAAAGTGGTAAAACATAGAAACATAGAAACATGATGACAGAAAAAGACCACAAGGCCCATCTAGTCTGTCCTTCCATAACAACTACAACAGTCCACTTTTTACCTTTAGAGATCCTCTGTGTTGGTCCCATGCTTTTTTGAATTCAGTTACTGTCCTCATCTCTACCACCTCCACTGGGAGACTATTCCACGGATCCACTACTCTTTCCGTAAAGAAATATTTCCGCATATCACTCCTGAATCTATCTCCCTTCACCCTCATCCCATGTCCCCTCGTTGCAGAACTTGCTTTCAATTGAAAGAGGCTCTCTCACTGAACATTTATGCCACGGAGGTATTTAAACATCTCAATCATATCACCTCTATCCCGCCTTTCCTCTAAGGTGTACATATTAAGATCCTTAAGTCTGTCCTCATATGCTTTATAATGAAGACCACTAATCATCTTAGTAGCAACCCTCTGCACCGACTCCATCCTGTTCACATCCTTTTGAAGGTGCGGTCTCCAGAATTGCACACCATACTCCAAATGAGGTCGCACCAAAGACTTATACAGAGGCATTATCACCTCCTTTTTTCTGCTAGCCATTCCTTTCCGAATGCACCCAAGCATCCTTCTAGCTTTTGCCGTCGCCTTTTCTACCTGTTTAGCTACTTTAAGATCATCGGACACAACTACGCCTAGGTCCCGCTCTTCTTTAGTGGACAAAAGTACTTCACCTCCTATACTGTATTGCTCCCTTGGATTGCTGCAGCCGAAATGCATGACCTTACATTTTTTAACATTAAATCCCAGTTGCCAAATTCTAGACCATTCTTCAAGCTTAGCCGGATCCCTCCTCATGTTATCTACACCTTCCTGGGTGTCTACTTTATTGCAGATTTTGGTATCATCCGCAAAGAGGCAAACCTTACCCGACAGCCCTTCCGCTATATCACTAACAAAGATGTTAAAAAGAATCGGACCAAGGACAGATCCCTGGGGCACGCCACTGGTAACATCCTTCTCCTCAGAGTGAGCTCCATTTACTTGTACTCTTTGTCGCCTCCCACCCAACCAATTTCTAACCCAAGCAGTAACTTTAGGGTCCATCCCTAGGGTGCTCAGTTTGTTTATAAGTCGCCTGTGAGGAACAGTGTCAAAGGCTTTACTGAAATCTAAATACACCACATCTAGAGCTCTCCCTCGGTCCAACTCCCTGGTCACCCAGTCAAAGAAATCAATCAGATTTGTCTGACAAGACCTGCCTCTGGTGAATCCATGCTGCCTCGGATCCTGTAATCCGCTGGACTCCAGAAACCTCACTATTTTCTCTTTCAACAGCGTTTCCATTAATTTACTCACCACTGAAGTTAAACTAACCGGCCTGTAGTTTTCAGCCACATCCTTACTTCCGCTTTTGTGTAAAGGCACCACATGAGCCTCTCTCCAGTCCTTTGGCACCACTCCCGACTCCAACGAGGCATTGAAAAGGTCAGTCAGTGGAGTTGCTAGAACGTCCCCAAGTTCCCTCAGTATTCTGCACCATCCCATCCGGTCCCATCGCTTTGTCTACTTTAAGTTGAGCTAGTTTCTCACGAACACAGTCTTCTGAAAATTGTTCAAGATGTCCCTCGCTTCTGTTCTTATTTGTGGGTGTTTTCTGAGGTCCTTCTCCTGGTTCTTCATCTGTGAACACAGAACAAAAATATTTGTTAAGCAATTCCGCTTTATCCTTATCAGCTTCTACATATTCCCCTCTGTACCCTTGAGTCTGACAATACCACTTTTGCCCTTCCTCTTCTCACTAATATATCTGAAAAATGTCTTATCCCCCCATTTTATTGCATTGGCTATTTCCTCCTCCTTTTGAATCTTTGCCTTCTTGACTACTTTGCTAGCTTCTCTAAGTTTTTCCAAATACAGATGCCTGTCTTCCTCTCTCTGTGATCTCTTGTATTTCATGAAGGCCTCCCTCTTTTTCTTCACTTTTTCAGCTACTTCCTTCGAAAACCATAGCGGTCTCCTGTTCCTTTTGCCTTTATTTACCATTTTAACAAAAAGGTTGGTTGCCTTTAAAATACCCCCTTTCAGTTTTGTCCACTGTTGTTCTACATCCCCCAGCTGTTCCCATCCCACTAATGACTCCCTGAGGTATTGGCCCATCTTCGTAAAGTTAGTCTTCCTAAAGTCTAAGATCTTCACCTTGGAATGGATTCTAACAGCCCTAGTCCTAATACTGAACCACACCATCTGGTGTTCACTGGATGCAAAATGATCTCCCACTACAACATCAGAAACACTTTCACCATTGGTAAGCACCAAGTCCAGTATGGCCCCTTCACGTGTGGGGTCTGTTACCAATTGCCTGAATAGTTCTCCTGTAGAGAATCCAGGATCTCCTTACTCCTAGATGATACTGCAGCAGGAATGTGCCAATCAACATCTGGCATATTGAAATCTCCTAGCAGTAGCACTTCCCCTTTCCTAGCAATGCTGCGTATGTCTTCAATTAACTCTCTGTCCACCTCTTCCTCTTGTGAGGGAGGTCTGTATATCACACCAATGCAAATAGATTTCTCTTTCCCTCTTTCTAGTTTAACCCACAATGCCTCCTCTCTCCCTTTTAAGCTCTGTAATTCCAAAGCTTTAATAGTAGTTTTTACATATAGTGCTACTCCTCCTCCCCTTCTTCCTACCCTGTCCTTTCTGAATAAAGTATAGCCAGGTATAGTTACATCCCAGTCATGGTTTTCTGTGAACCATGTTTCTGTAACTGCCACTAAATCTAAGTCAGCCACTCCCACCAAAGCTTCAACTTCAGAGATCTTATTTCCCATGCTACGGGCATTAATACACACTGCTTTCCATATGTTACCCCTGTTACCCATTTCCATAAAGGTATTTAATGTATCACTTACCTGGGGGCTTTCTTCACCCATCCCCAACGAATCTAGTTTAAAGCCCTCTTCAGTAGATTAGCCAGTCTACTACCAAAGATGTGTTGACCTTTCTTGGACAGATGGATGCCATCTCTGCTCTGCAATCCTTGGAACAGCATCCCATGGTCTAGGAAACCAAAACGCTCTCGAAGACACCATCCACGCAGCCATGCATTAATCTCCAGGATGCGAGCCTCTCTGCCTTGGCCTTTACCCTCAACAGGGAGGATTGAAGAGAACACCACCTGTGCACCTACCTGCTTCACCCTCTGTCCCAGAGCCATGAAGTCACCCTTTGATACGTTCCGAGGTATACCTGGCAGTATCATTTGTTCCAACATGGATTAGCAACATTGGGTAATAGTCAGTGGGCTTGATGAGTCTCGGCAAACTCTCCGTAACATTTTGGATCTTGGCACCAGGCAGACAGCATACCTCTCTGGACATCAAGTCTGGTCGGCAGATGGACGCCTCAGTACCCCTCAGAAGAGAGTCCCCAACCACCACTACCCTTTGTTTCCTTCTGGTCACTGATTCCGCAACTATGGGGTACTTGAACTCTGGTTCTTCCCTTTCCAGGGATGCTTTCACCTCCTCCACTTCCAGGGCTGCATAATGGTTCTTCAATTCAAGGGCTGGAGAAGTTGGATTGGTGATTTTGCAGGCTCTGGTGACTGTTGTCCAACCATCGACATTCTGTTGGCACCCATCTTCTCCTGTGCTGGAGAGCCTGGTTGCTGCAAGCAGCATCTCATCAATGTACTTCTCACTGTCTTGAATGCTCCTCAGCCTCGCCACCTCCTCTCTGAGTTCCTCCACTTGTTTCCTCAGAGCTTCAGCATGCAGGCACCCTACACATGGAACCGGTTCTTCAACTGGCAATAGGACCTCTGTCTGGACCGAGGCAGAAGCTGTAACGGGGGCAACAGCTTTAGCAATACGATTTTTCCCAGCCATTGTTCTGTTTGTGGAGCTTAGGTATCTGTTAAAGCAAAAGAGAGAGAGATCTACCAAGTACCAGCTGGTTTCGCAGCTGTCCTTTCAGAGAAAAAGCAGTTAAATCTCCTTAATTATATTCAAAATGTGCTGGTCCAATTCACTATGAAGTGTTAAAGGGGGAGGTGCCCTATAAAGCAAGACTGCTCAGTAGGGGTGGGTGGGAGTTGGGGTGGGTAGGGAGGGAACTAACTCCTGATGAGGTGTTAGCAGTTCCTGAACCTGAGGAGGTTACAGAGTTCAGCAACCTACTGTGCTCAAGTACAGTTCCCCTAAAACAGCAAAAATGAAATAACCTTGCTTTAAAAAATATACACAAAACCCTTTTAAGAGCTCCCAGTCAGAGAGCTAGCAATGTAACAAAAAAAAACCAAACAAAGAAACCCTCAAATCCTTACTTACTGTTTGATGTGTGGAGCCCTGGTTAAGAAAGCCTCAAAAGGGCAGGGCAAAGCAGCCTTTTTATGCAGGCTTCAATTGCACTCAGGAAACAGGCCCACTAACTCCTGATGAGGTGTTAGCAGTTCCTGAACCTGAAGAGGTTACAGAGTTCAGCAACCTACTGTGCTCAAGTACAGTTCCCCTAAAACAGCAAAAATGAAATAACCTTGCTTTAAAAAATATACACAAAACCCTTTTAAGAGCTCCAAGTCAGAGAGCTAGCAATGTAACAAAAAAAAAAACCAAACAAAGAAACCCTCAAATCCTTACTTACTGTTTGATGTGTGGAGCCCTGGTTAAGAAAGCCTCAAAAGGGCAGGGCAAAGCAGCCTTTTTATGCAGGCTTCAATTGCACTCAGGAAACAGGCCCACTAACTCCTGATGAGGTGTTAGCAGTTCCTGAACCTGAAGAGGTTACAGAGTTCAGCAACCTACTGTGCTCAAGTACAGTTCCCCTAAAACAGCAAAAATGAAATAACCTTGCTTTAAAAAATATACACAAAACCCTTTTAAGAGCTCCCAGTCAGAGAGCTAGCAATGTAACAAAAAAAACCAAACAAAGAAACCCTCAAATCCTTACTTACTGTTTGATGTGTGGAGCCCTGGTTAAGAAAGCCTCAAAAGGGCAGGGCAAAGCAGCCTTTTTATGCAGGCTTCAATTGCACTCAGGAAACAGGCCCACTAACTCCTGATGAGGTGTTAGCAGTTCCTGAACCTGAAGAGGTTACAGAGTTCAGCAACCTACTGTGCTCAAGTACAGTTCCCCTAAAACAGCAAAAATGAAATAACCTTGCTTTAAAAAATATACACAAAACCCTTTTAAGAGCTCCCAGTCAGAGAGCTAGCAATGTAACAAAAAACAAAACCCAAACAAAGAAACCCTCAAATCCTTACTTACTGTTTGATGTGTGGAGCCCTGGTTAAGAAAGCCTCAAAAGGGCAGGGCAAAGCAACCTTTTTATGCAGGCTTCAATTGCACTCAGGAAACAGGCCCACTAACTCCTGATGAGGTGTTAGCAGTTCCTGAACCTGAAGAGGTTACAGAGTTCAGCAACCTACTGTGCTCAAGTACAGTTCCCCTAAAACAGCAAAAATGAAATAACCTTGCTTTAAAAAATATACACAAAACCCTTTTAAGAGCTCCCAGTCAGAGAGCTAGCAATGTAACAAAAAAAAACCAAACAAAGAAACCCTCAAATCCTTACTTACTGTTTGATGTGTGGAGCCCTGGTTAAGAAAGCCTCAGAAGGGCAGGGCAAAGCAGCCTTTTTATGCAGGCTTCAATTGCACTCAGGAAACAGGCCCACTAACTCCTGATGAGGTGTTAGCAGTTCCTGAACCTGAAGAGGTTACAGAGTTCAGCAACCTACTGTGCTCAAGTACAGTTCCCCTAAAACAGCAAAAATGAAATAACCTTGCTTTAAAAAATATACACAAAACCCTTTTAAGAGCTCCCAGTCAGAGAGCTAGCAATGTAACAAAAAAAAAACCAAACAAAGAAACCCTCAAATCATTACTTACTGTTTGATGTGTGGAGCCCTGGTTAAGAAAGCCTACTAAGATAGGACAAGGTCATAGCAGAGAAACTGAATGAATTCTTTGCTTCAGTCTTTACTGAAAAAGATGTAGGAAACTCACCCATGCCAGAAATGATATTCAAAGGTCATGTATCAGATGAATTGAAACAAATCTCGATAAACTGGAAAGATGTAATACAACTATTTGATAAACTAAAGAGCAGAAATCACCTGATTGGATGGCATACATCCCAGGGTGCTGAAAAAACTGAAATATGAGATTGCAGACCTACTTTTAGTAATCTGTGAACTATCCTTAAAATCATATGCGAACTATCCTGAGGATTGAAGAGTGGCCAATGTAATGCCAATTTTTAAAAAGGGTTCCAGGGTGATCCTGGAAACTACATAACAGTAAGCTTGACGCTTGTACCATGCAAAATGGTAGAAACCATTTTAAAGGGCAAAATTACTGAACAATAGATAGTCATGGCTTAATGAATGGAAGCCAGCATGGATTTAGCCAAGGAAAGTCTTGTATCAACAATCTGTTATATTTTTTTGATGGTGTGAATAAACAGATAAAGCTGAGTCAGTTGAAATGAAGCCAATTCCATATGCATATGTGGGGGCCATCTGGACATCCAGAAATCCGGATGGCCCAGAGATGCACCCGATTTTGCTCCCATGAGGGCTAGACGGCCCCATGGGAGCAGATATGTGCCATAGGGTCTGGACGTCTAGGACGTGCCCCAATTCAGGCATCCCTGGATGTCCAGGCACTTCCCTGGCTAGCCAACCCAGGCTCCTGCATGGAACCCCAGAGCTGTGGCATCCCACTGCCATGGCACCACGGCTCTATGCAGGAGCCTAGATCCCTGGCAGTCACAGCTAATTTGATTTCCCCAACATCTGACCCCCGATCGGGCCTGCCGTGGCCAGGGTTGGGCTGTGAGGAACCCCCTGCACCTCCTCACCTCTTTGTCCAGACCTGGATCTGTCCTTTGCCACTGTCTAGGGGGACTTATTCCATCTCCAATGTGCAATAAGTCCCCCATCTAAATCCCCGAGCCCAGACATACAGGGCCGTCATCGGAATAGGCCCTGTACATCTGGGTTGAGGGTCACACCTCCAGCCCGCCTCTTCCCGCCCTCATATAGAGCTTCCCGCACATCTCTGCTGTATGTGTGGGGAGCTCTGTGGCTGGAATCTGAACCCTGGTGTTTAGCAGGGATATACATCCAACCCAGACGTATATCCCCACTAAACGCGGGTCAGAATCTACCCCATAGAGTATCTGGATTTCCAGAAAGCCTTTGACAGGGTCCCTCATGAGAAACTTGTGGAAATTAAAAAGTCATGAGATAGGAAGCAGTGTACTATTGTGGATCAGGAACTGGTTAAAAGAAAACAAAAAGTAGGGCTAAATGGACAGTTTTCTCAATGGAGAAAGGTGAATAGTGAAGTACGCCAGAGATCTGTGCTGGGCCTGCTACGTTTTAACATATATATAAATGACCTGGAAATGGGAATAAATTGCATCTCATCGTCTTTATCATATGTAATCACATTAATTGTGATTTCACATGTACCATATGATCAAATTTGCAGATGATACAGAATTATTCAAAGTTGTTAAAACACAAGAGGATTGTGAAAAATTGCAAGAGGACCTTGAAAACTTTGAAGCCTGAGAGTCCAAATGACAGATCAAATTTAATATGGACAAGTGCAAAGTTATGCACTCAGGGAAGAAAAATCCAAACTACAGTTACACAAACAAGTTTTCACATTAGGAATCACCACTCAGGAAAAAGACCTGGGTGTCATCATGGATAATACATTTAAACCCTCTGCCCAGTGTGCAATCACAGCCAAGAAAACAAATAGAATGCTAGAAATCATAAGGAAAGAAATAGAGAATAAAACAAATGATATTATAATGCCTCTTGAATATTGTGTGCAGTTCTGGTCACCATATCTTAAAAAGGACAGAGGCAGCTCTACCATTAGGCAGAGTGAGGCAATCACCTCAAGTGGCAAAGTTTTGGGGTCGGCAAAAATGCCCACAAAACACCCCAGTGATTGCCGTTTCACTCTGCTTTTCTTAACAAACAAAAAAAATATTTTAAAAAGACTGTCTGCCACTGCTTCTGCTCGATCTGCAACAGCGGCAGCAAGGGGGAGGGGGAAATGTCGCTGCTACTTCCGCCTCAGACCTGGCAAAAAGCAGCAGCAGTGGCAGCAAGCTGTGAGCCTCGCGCTGAAGAAGATTCTCCTTGTCCCGCCCCCTCTGACAAACACTAACTGCTGCTGAGGAAGCGGGTCCCACACTGAAATACTGTGGAAGGCTCTGCTGGTCCAGCCCCCTCTGATGAACACTTCCTGCTCCTGTGGAAGCGGGTTCCACACTGAATCTTACACTAACTACTAGGGAAGGTTCTGCTGGCACCACTTCCTTAGCAACAGCAGCAGGAAGTGTTCATCAGAGGGGGCAGGACCAGCAGAAACTTCCCCAACACAATACTTAGGGCTGCATTGTCAGATTTCTTTTTTCGTGATTCCAAAGGGTGCAAGAGGTTGGGGGAATATTTGGAGAGAGGCTCATAAGAGGAACAGAAAGGGAAGAGAGTGTGTGTTCTGAGAGTGCAAAGGTGAGAGACAGATGGAACTGGGGGAGATATGAGGAAACAGGGAAGGTGGAAAGAGATGGGGAGAGGAAATAAAGGAGGGAGAAATGATGGAGGAAAGAGATGGAAACAGTAAGCAGCTAGAGGGTGAGGAAGGGGAAGAAGAGCTGAGAGAATGGTGGGAAATAGAGATGAGTGGGAAAGAGCAGAAGTGGAGAGAAGGAAGGAGGGGAGAGAGGTGTGGAGAAGGCAAGGAAAGAGGAGTGAAGGAAGAGATAAGGAAACGAGGTGAAGGATGAGGGCATTATGGAGAGAGGTGGGATGGGTCCTTGTGAGAAAGGTAAAAATGCAGGCTGTGAAGAAGGGATGAGGGGTTGGGGAGGAGGCAAGGGTGAAGAATGGACTGAAGGCCAGGGAGGAAGGGAGTAACAGGAAAGGAGTTGAGTCAGGTAAGGGGATGAGAAGCAGAGGATGGGGTGGAGGGTGAGTGCAGTCTACGGGGACATACTGGACAAAGGGGGAGACAAGGGGACAAGTACTAGACAAAGGGGAGAGATAGGTGGGCAAATGCTAGACAAAGGGGAGAGACGGGGACATGCTGGACAAAGAGGAGAAACAGGGGATAAATGCTGGACAAAGGGGAGAGAAAGTGCAGGTTAGGATTATAATGGGCTGAGGGGGTGCTAGCACTGGTAATAGGCAGATTTGGGGGGGGGGCTAGGACTGGTAATGGGTTGATTAGGGAAGGCTATGACTGGGAATGGACTGATCAAGAGGGGGGGCTGGGACCAGTAATGGGCTGAGGCGGGAATAGCACTGGAAAAGAGCTGATTAGGGGAGCTAGGACTGCTAATGGGCTGATGGGGGGTTAGGACTGATAATGGACTGATGGGGGCTAGCACTGGAAATGAGCTGATCGGGGGGGGGGGCTAGGACTAGAAATGGGCTGATTAGGGGAGGCTAGGACTAGTAATGGACTGATGGGGGGTAGGACTGGTAATGGGTGATTCGGGGAGGCTAGCACTGGTAATGGGGTTGAGGGGGGACAAGTACTGGGAATGGGCTGATGGTGGGGAGGGGAGGATAGAGCTGCTGGCCCATAAAGAAAACTGGGGGCTAGGGCTACAAATAGGCTGATGTGAGGGGATGGGAGAATGGGACTGGAAGGGAGTGGATGCTGAGAGGGGCTGCCATGGTATTTGGACTAGAAGGGGCTAGACAGTGGGGAAGGAGGGGGACTGGAAGGGAATGGACACCAGTGACAGTCATGGGAATGCAAGGAGACATTGGAAGGTACCGGGAGGGAGGACTGGAAAGGGACTGATACTGGGAAGGGTTACGGGGACTGGAAATAGGCTGATGGAAAGAAGTGAAGAAAACAAAAGAAGAGATAAGAAATGGCAGATGGACCATAGACCACAAAAAGAGAGCTAAGAGAAGACAGGAAAGCAGAAGCCTCAGATCGGGACCAGCATGACCAGAGAATAAAATGGTCAGACACAAAGGTAGAAAAAATAATTTTATTTCATTTTAGTGATTGTACTTTGTACTATCGTTATATTTTGCACAGCATGGGGGAACTGCATCTCTTATTTATCTGATGTTGCACTGTATGCGGAGTCTGGCTTCTTGGGGTTTCAGTTTAAATTTTGTCTACATATTTTTATTTTTACTTTAGATTGTAAATCACTTATTCTGTACTTGATGAGGGTCTGTGTTCTGAGTGTGTGACTGAGGCCAGGTGTTCTGTTAACATGGAGTTTGTATGTAAAGATCTATACTATACTGTAGTAATTTGACTTGTTCAGCTTTTCAAATAGGTGTATGGATGTTCCAGGGCCCACTGTAGTATTTATAGTGACACTTTTTTTGGATGAGATCCTTGTGTGAGATTTGGAAGTTGGTGCTGATATGGTATGGCATGATAGATTTGCTCTATAGATACTCAGTGACTTTGTTGTAGGGTTTTGCATTAGTTCACAATATGTCTGGTACTGGAGAATGTTTGTTGTTGTTAGTGAGATGATCAGAATCAGATTTTTTTTTAAGGATGCTGAGTTCTTTGGGTGAATGTCCTGGTTCTGCTCTGCATCCACTGTTGAAGGGGGTTCTGTGGATGCAAAATGTTGAAAAAGAAAAAGTAAGAACCATAACGCAGTTTATAACAACAAAATAAAAATGAGTTATAATTTAGTTTTATAAACTGTGCTGTGGTTCTCGCTTTTTTTTAGTTCCTTGGTGTGCAAGCATCTTGCGTTTCCTCCATATAATCTAATCAGCTTTTTGGTTTGATTCAGTCCCTGATTGAAGTTTTGAAAAAGCTCCACCCCCTCTATGGGGGGTGGGGGGTGCCCTCTCATCCTTTGCTTCAGGCAGCAGATTGGCTTGAGCCGCCCCTGAAAAGCATATAGCAGAATTGGAAAAGGTACAGAGAAGAGCGACCAAAATGGTAAAGGAGATGGAAGGATAACCCTATGAGGAAAGGCTTAAAAGGTTAGGGCTCTTCAACTTGGAAAGAGATGGCTGCAGGGAGATATGATAGAGATCTATAAATAATGAATAGAGTGGAACGAGTAAATATAGATCAATTATTTACTCCTTCAAAAAGTAGAAAAAGTAGGGGGAAACACAATGAAGCTACAATGTGGCAAATGTAAGAATAATCAGAGAAAATATTTTTTCACTCACCATGTAATCAAACTCTGTAATTCATTACTGCAGGATGTAGTAAAAGCTGTTAGTTTAGCTGGATTCAAAATGCATTTGTATGAGTTCCTGGAGGAAAAATCCAAAAGCATTATTAAAAAGGACTGGGGAAATCCACTGCTTACCCCTGAGATAAGCAGCATGGAATGTGTATACCTTTGGGAACCCAACAGGTACTTGAGACCTGGAATGGTCACTATTGGAAACAGGATTCTGGGCTTTATGGACCCAGTATGACATGTCTTATGTTCCTATGGAACCAGGGGAGGGACACTTCCTTCTCATTTCCCTGAATCTCCATACCACAGTCCCAGAGCCTCACTTTTTTTCTTCTCCTTCTCCCCTCATCCATCCCCATTCCTCTCTTCCTTTTTTTCCCTTTTTCTCTCCCCACTCCTGAGATCACTTCTTTCTCTCCTCAAACCTGACCATCCCTCCTTCCCTGTGCTTTCCTCAGATCCCTTCTTCTTCTCTTTTCCCAGATCATACCTAAGATTCACCACTCATAAACTCCCAACAGAATAAAATAAAGTACTCAGGAACACTACAAGGTTGGCAAATTATTTCATTATTCTTATGCAAAATATGCATACATTATTTAATATGCAAATACTCAAAATCTATATAAATATGCCAAATAAGTGCAGCCAAATTTTCTAACTCTTGCTTCAGAAGCTACTGCTGAGGTGCTGCAGGAAACTGTGGCTCTGGATGTAGGAAAACTATCTTCTTATTGCATTTGCATTAAAAGTTACACTGTATAGCATGCTAGGACTGTGTACACTATTAGATAATGAAAGGATTTATATAAATTGCATCTCGTCTCATTATCCTATGTAATCACATTAATTGTGATTTCACATGCACCATATGCTTGCATATTACATGTCAGCTAAAGCAGCAGCTTAACATGAATTAACATTTTCAATAGTGTTAACGACCTTTAGTAAAAAGACCTCTAAAGGTTACTTGTAGCCACTTGGAGATAATACTGTAGAGATAGAAAACCCGGGTGTAGAGACTGCTTTGCCTTAAGGGAAAAGATTTTAGAAAGTTCCTTCTCCTTCACTAAAAAAAGGCCTATACTAGAAAAACCAGAAATACAGTGGGTGGAGTGAGGGAGGGAAGGTAGAAGCTGCTATCCAGAAATAAAAGCCAGTTGAATTGCAGCAGAAAAAAACCCCTCCCAAATTCTACTCTCATCAGACTGCAAGCAGAAAATACATTTTTAAACAATTTGTCATGTTTTATGGATAAAATCAGCAATTCAAAGGGAGAGATCCAAAACCCAGTTTATATCTTGATATATGGGGGAAAAAACCTTGTATACTGAAATTCCTTTGAGACCTCTGGATTGAAAATCATCTGGATCTGGTGATCAAATGTTGTATTTATCAGTTCTTTTCTAGAATCTCTTCTACAGACTTCTTTATTGAACTAAACTCTTTACATTTATCGTCTAAAGAAGAGCCCTGCCTTTGGAATCCCCCAACTGTCTCTGTAGTAAAAATGAAGGCAATGAAAGCATTCTTCAGCCTATTGGCTATGACTGTTTCTTCACTGAGGACACTATTTACCAAGCTGCATTAAGTGGTTTGATGGCCTCATGGATAGAATAGATTAAAAATAAGGAGATGGGGGTTCAACCCCTGCTTTTGCCATTACGTCTATTATGATCTAAGACAAGTTGCTTTGTTCTCAAAAGGATACAAACAGGATTGAGTCCATCCAGAGGACAGCTACTACATGATCAGCTACTTAATGATCTAAATATGTGGATTCTGGAAGAAAGGCAAGAGAGGGGATATATGATAAAGATATTTAAATACCTCCATAGGATAAATGCATAGGAGGCAGGCCTCTTTCAAATAAAAGGAAGCTCTGAAACCAGGGGGCAGGATAAGAACAAAAGGAAGGACTCAAGAGTAATCTAAAAAAAACATTTCTTTATAGACAGGGTGATGGAAGCATGAACGGCCTCCCAATGGAGATAGCAGAGAGGAGAGCAGTACCTGAATTCAAGAAAGCATGGGAAAAGTACAAAGGACCTCTGATGGAAAGAAATGGATTGTAGAGCTCAGTAGTCTTTATGTGCCTATGGTTAATGGAGGAATTATTGTATGCTAACAGTATGGTACCAAGCTAGCAGCTTATTTAGTCTAGTTTAATGTATTTATTCACTTGATATTTATTGATTGATTTATTTATTTATTTAATTAATTAAACAGATTTGTATACCACCTTATCCTACAATGTGGTCACATCACAATTGGAGGGTTACATTTAACATAGGGGAACTTAACAACATCTAGACAGTACAATTGGAGGGTTACATTTATCATAAGGGTAACATTTAGACAGTACGAGGTAATTAACAATATTATATTATGTTTGTTTGGGGTGAGTGTTTGGAGTAAGTGGGTATTGAGTTGGTGTTATGTCATTACCTTGTATGCCTAGTTGGGATGAGTGAGTATCGAATTATCGGCAGTAGATGCATTACCATTTGTGTGGGAACTGTTTTCTGTCTGCTGATGAGTTTCAATAAAGAGATAGGTTTTGAGGTCCTTTCGGAAGTCTATTAGGTCATCTAATGCTCTCAGGCTTGTTGGGAGGGAGTGCCCCTAAAAGTTATCATTTTGGACAGGCTTTCTCAGAGGCATGATGTCTCTCTTTCTCGCCCCTATTTATTGCACCTCCACACTCTCCTTTGCAGCCTCTCTTTCACACTCTCACGTTCTTCTCCACACACTATACCTTATTCTCCCTTTTCTTTCTCACATTCTATCACTCTCAACTCTATTTACTACACCTCTACACTCTCCTTTACAGACTCTCTTTCTCACTCTCACTTTATTCTCCACACTGTAGTTTATTCTTCCTTTCTTTTCACATTCTATCACTCTCACCTCTATTTGCTACACCTGCACACTCTCTTTTACAGCCTCTCTTTCACACTCTCACTTTCTTCTCCACACTGTACCTTATTCTTCCTTTTCTTTCTCACATTCTATCACTCTCACCTCTATTTACTACACCTGTTGGGTGCTGACTCCACACTCTCCTTTACAGCCTCTCTTTCTCATTCTCACTTTCTTCTCCGCATTATAGCTTATTCTCTATTAGACAATAGGAGTCAGCACCCAACAGGTGGACATCATGCCTCTGAGAAACCCTGTCCAAAATGATAACTTTTAGGGGCATGATTACTAAATGGTGCTAAGGGTGCAGCATTTGTAAGTGGTAAACAGCATCATTAAGGGTCCCAACAGGCGGTAAGGGATGGGGCATGGAGCAGGAATTCTGGCATAAATGGTGCCAGCAGCCAGTTAGTGTGCAGTGAGTAGACAGCAAGCAGTAAAAGTCCTCCAGGCAAAGGGCACGGCAATAGGTGAACACGTCACATGCATACGTTCATGTGAGATATTGTGGGAGGCGAATGTGGGAGGCAGTTGGACATTGCCAATGAAGACGTTGCAACCATGGTGATGACCCTAGGTGCCATGCTGGGAGTTGTTAGAAATGTGCCATGCTGCAGCCCACCTGCCAAATGTGCACAACACAGAAAAGACACCGGTGGTCAGCAAATGCCAGCAGTGGCACCTGCCAGCTATGTGGGCCACGGCCCCACTGAATAACATGGGGCCATGGCACATTTAGTTGGCAGGAGCCGTTACTAATGATTAGTAAAGGTCATCTAGAAGAAAGCCAATTGTGTGCCCATAAAGCAATATAGCATCTGGCGGCTCCTGGATCATCTTGGTAGTGGCCTCAGAAATAGATTGTCCAGGCCTTCCACAGGGGCGGTTCAATGACCTAACCAAGGTCACAGGTGGAATTTGAATCCTGGTTTGTGCCCTCTTAAAGCAGTGCCCTAATTATCAAGCCACAGCTCCATGTGCTTGCCAAGGACACACTGAACAATAGTCATAGCTGGCTGGCGGATGATAGCACCTGGCGTCTAGGTTCTGTGTTCTGTAGCCAAGCATGTGGAGCTGTGGCACAATGACTAGAGCACTGTGTCAGTAAAGCACATCACAGGGTTCAGACCCACTTGTGACCTTGGCCAAGGTACTGCACCCATTGCCTTTCCAATGTAGTCTGTGCTGCTTGTGGATGATGTCTGGGCAGGAGTATGGACCTGGTCCATATCACTGCATATGGTGCCATCTACGGCCCATGTTGGAATGACTAGGTGATGTGTTCCTCAATGGATGTCCACACAACTGTATGCAGGTGATAGAAGTCAGCAACTGTGGGTTGGCAGTCCTCTCTCGCACTGCATATGAACATGCATGGCAGTGTGGTAGTAGCCACACATCACCAATCTGTTCTGCAATCTCGACACAGCATAGGATGTTACTTCCTCACCAGCACTATAAGCCAGGCAGCACTGAACTGTGCCAGTATATCTATGGGTACATGTGATGTGGCCAACACATGTTTACCCACAACTGCAGTGGCAGTCTGTCCATCTGGTCTGTCAATGTAGGGACTGGTGAACATGGGTGTCTAACAAACCATCTCCCTGTGAATGGGGCAGCATATCAGAAGGGAAGCCCAATAACAGGAATGCTGTTGTCAAGGTGTGAGAGGCCAAAAGCAACCAACTACTATGCCATGACACTGCTGCATGTTCAGGGTCTGTGCAATCAGCATACGGTCCACAGGCAGGCAACCAGGGAAAATGCATCTGCCTGAACACACAGCAAAGTGACTGCCATTGCAGGACCACACTCACATGGGAGTCACATCTAGTATGTCACACACATCAGCAGCATGCCTAGAGCCTAAACACTCTCAACATGTGTGGCATGCATGCCATGCCATCCTTGTTGAGTGTGTGCATACATGTCCACTGTGGCGGATGCCAGGAGACCATATGTATCCCAAAGGCAGTACCGTGCCACACAGTGCAAGAGAAGATACTGTCACCCTGCTCCAAGATATGTGAGGCATAACTGTGGTCCTTCAGGAATGATGGTGTCCCATGCTACATAGTGTAGATGTCTCCCCGATCCCACAGCATGTGGACATGTGTGCTGGCAGCATTTTCAGGCAGTGTGCCAAGGGTATCTGATCACTGCTGCATCCTAGGTCACACAATTCATGTCCTCAGTGGACATACACACACATTGCTCAGGCTGACAGAGGGCACATGCAGCACACCATGTCACCTGCAAGGTGGATGCCACATCTGCATTGTGTCACATGTGCAGACATTGCAGTGGCATCATACCCTACAAATATGTATCCACATGCCAGGATCCCATGGAACATCTCAACCCCCTCAGTTCCATGTGTGTTTAAGGAAATGGCAGGCATGGACACTCACCATCCTGCTCCCCTGCCAACTCTCACAGAGATGGAACCTGGTGGAGTCAATATGTACTGTTCTGACCCCTCCCTTTGGATACCTCAACAGACAAAATGACTCACCACCAGTGCACAGGCATGTGCCCATCTCATATCACAACTCATCCTATATAAGATGTTGGTTCTATCACAGCCATGGGATGTGCACACACAGTACATTACAGGTCCCATTTCCAATGGTGGCGGGCACATCACATGAGTGACCCTTGCCCTGTGGGATCTGACACATTTCTCTTTGTCCATCAGCATTGACACCTGTACTCTCACATCTGCAGCAATGGGCATGGTGGGAAATATGTGGGGGTAGGAGGGGAGCAGTGCCACATTTGCTGGCTCCCCATCACACAGTGGGTTGGGCTCTTTCTCAGCTGCACTTCACTGGTACCACCACCCATTGAACCAGCAATGCCACAGCACAGATGGGTCAGCTAGTATGGGGGACAGATTAGGTCATCCTTTGGCACAGTGGGCAGCTATGAGGTGTTGATCCTTGTGCATCCAGACCACTTGCACAGACCAAGTTACAGTGATGGCTGACTGACATTAAATCCATGTCTGACTATCCCACTCTGCAGCCACATGGTTTATCAGGACAATGTTTGCCACTTCTCTGTATCTATCACTTCAACAATATCCAGATGGTGTTATTGTATAGGTGAAAGTCTTGTTGGCCACTATCTGGAGACTGTTGTTTTTTGTTCCACACTTTAGGTGTGTCAATATGATCTCTGCCTGGGACATTGCAAATGATCTAAAAAGGTTCTTGCCATTCTGTCTCACTGGAGGGCTTGAACAGTCATGATTGTGGCTTCCTATGGATTGGGTATTTGGTACTGGTTGAACTGACAGCATTCATGACAACACTTTGAGATGAGACAGCAGCTGCTAACTAGAAAACTAAGGAACAGGATGTTCACCATCGTTATCTATCCATCATATCCCCACAGTCTACACACTGTCTACAGAATGGTTTCCAGTGTTAGCTCTGTGGAACCAGCTCAGGGTACAATCTGAAATATCAGCAGTCACTTCAAGGGTCCTTCCAGCCTACCCCAATACAGAGGATTTGTGGGTACAGGAGGCATACATGAGTCTGCCAGCATGAGTTGACACACCTAGCAGCTAGATACTTCCTGCATAGTGTGAGTGCATGGAGATGTTCAATACAGCAACACAACCCAATGGTCTCACCTCAGGTATTCTCAGGTTGTGGCTATGCCTTCCAGCAGCTATCTGCAGATGTCTGTGGAACGGCACAATGGTTACTTCTGGGGACCTCTCCCACCCATCTGTCCACCTATCTATCCATACAGCCCTGGTAAACCAGGCTTATGTGATGTCTAGGGCACCAATGCCATCCTTGCTGTACATGTTTGGGACTTCCAGATTCTGTGTTCATATGGGCCTGTTCGATATTGTGCCCATGATTCCACCCTATGGATTATGTCCTTCATGGTTCCTCCCCATGGCTGCTAAGTCCCTAGTTTATTATATCATCTAAGAGGGTGAAATGTCCTGCTGTTCCATTCCACCTCACCTTGGCATATCTGGTAGGGCTATGACTGTTGGATGGGTACATTCACTGCTCGGTACCTGGGGTTACCTCGGAATGCTAACTAATGATGTGCCCTGAGCTCTTCAGAGTACCCAGTCCATACTCTCAACAACTGTCCTGGCATAGACAGGGAAGCTATAGCTGAACCCTTCTCTACCAGGCACATTAGACATCAGTGTTCAACTGGTTAGGCTCCAGGATTCTTACATGGCTGTGGAAGACCATTTATTACAGGACATCACCCCTTTCCAATATCAACTTTTGGGTGTGAGGTCATCTTAGACAACAATTGGTGTATGACATGGGTCCCCACTCAGATCAGCATATACTGCAGAATCATTATGTTGTGCGTTGTGCTAGCAACATTTTTCGCCCCAATCCTCCCTTGTCCTCATTGCACACCACTCTAGCATGAGGCATTTGCACCATGTACTTGGCTATGCCGGGGCTTGAGGAACACCCTCTCCTTTCCTAGAATGCAGACAGCATACTTCATATGGGGCCATTGCTCTCACAGCAGTGCTTAAGCATCACTACCCAGGGTACAGGGAAGTTTGAAGCTCTCAGGATCACACATCTGGGAGTATATCATAGAAATATAGAAATATAATGACAGAAAAAGACCATATGGCCTATCTAGTCTGTCCTTCCATATCAACTACTACAACAGTCCCCTTTTTTTCCATTAGAGATCCTCTGTGTTTGTCCCTGGCTTCTTTGAATTCAGATACTGTCCTCATCTCTACCACCTCCACTGGGAGACTATTCCACGGATCCACCACTCTTTCTGTAAAGATATATTTCCGCATATCACTCCTGAATCTATCCCCTTTCACCCTCATCCCATGTCCCCTTGTAGCAGAGCTTGCTTTCAATTGAAAGAGGCTCTCCTTCTTTGCATTTATGCCATGGAGGTATTTAAACGTCTCAAACATATCACCTCTATCCCGCCTTTCCTCTAAGGTGTACATATTAAGATCCTTAAGTCTGTCCTCATATGCTTTATAATGCAGACCACTAACCATGTTAGTAGTCACCCTCTGTATTAACTCCAGTCTGTTTATATCCTTTTGAAGGTGTGGTCTCCAGACTTGCACACAATACTCCAAATGATGTCGCACTAAAGAAATATACAGAGACACTATCACCTCCTTTCTTCTGCTGGTCATTCCTCTCCCTATGCACCCAAGCATCCTTCTAGCTTTTGCTGTCACCTTTTCTACCTGTTTAGCTACTTTAAGATCATCAGACACAATCATACCTAGGTCCGCTCTTCTTTAGTGGATAAAAGTACTTCACCCCCTATACTATATTGCTCCCTTGGATTGCTGCAGCCTAAATGCATGACCTTGCATTTTTTAACATTAAATCTCAGCTGTCAAATTCTAGACCATTCTTCAAGCTTAGCTAGATCCCTCCTAATGTTATCTATACCTTCTTGGGTGTCTACTCTATTGCAGATTTTGGTATCATCCGCAAAGAGGCAAAACTTACCTGACAGCCCATCCGCAATATCACTGACAAAGATGTTAAAAAGAATCAGACCAAGAACAGATCCCTAGTGCACACCACTGGTAACCTCCTTCTCCTTAGAGTGAGCTCCATTTACCTGTACCTTTTATCACCTCCCAATCAACCAATTTCTAACCCAAGAAGTAACTTTAGAGTCCATCCCTAGAGTGCTCAGTTTGTTTATAAATCACCTGTGAGGAATGATTTCAAAGGCTTTACTGAAATCTAAATACACCACATCTAGGGCTCTCCCTCGGTCCAACTCCCTGATCACCTAGTGAAAGAAATCAATCAGGATGGCTGACAAGACTTGCCTCTGGTAAACCCATGCTGCTTTGGATCCTGTAATCCGCTGGAATCCAGAAACTTTACTATTTTTTCTTTCAGTAGTGCTTCCAATAATTTACTCATCACTGAAGCTAAACTAACCGGCCTGTAGTTTTCAACTACATCATTACTTCTGCTTTTGTGTCAAGGGGCCACATGTGCCTCTCTCCAGTCCTTTGGCACCACTCCCGACTCCAACGAGGCATTAAAAAAGTCAGTCAATGGAGCTGCTAGAATGTTCCCAAGTTCCCTCAGTATTTAGGCATGTATTCCATCCAGTCCCATCGCTTTGTCTACCGTAAGTTTAGCTGTTGAACATTTTTGTTTAAGGCATTTACATGGTTTACTGGGTTGTAAACCATGTAAATGCCTTTTCAATATCAGGCCCATGAAGTATGTATTGTGGTAAGGAGAGCTGTATAGAAGGGATGGAATGGGAAGAAAATGAGACCTGTGCCTTTAAAAGCAGAGATCAACAGAGTTCCCATAGTAACCACAAGCCTCCGAGGCAGACTACAGCTAGTACTAAGCCCCGCCCACTTAATGACATTAGAGCTAGGTTGAGCCCTAACAGTTCTCACGTGTGCAGGGAGAAAGGTGTGGTGCCTAAGAAGCACCAGTTTAAAACTGCTTCAGTGTTTGAGAAAGAGAGAGAAGAGGAAGGCGAGAAGCAAAGCAGGCAGAAGCAGACACGGCAGAACTTGCAGGAAAGCACGCAGCAAGAGAGTCTGAAACAGCTGGGAGCTGAGCAGCAGAGAGCCCTGGAATCAAGGCAGAAACGTGCCTCAAGGTACCTCAGAGAAAGGAAGCTGGAGGAGTCAATTCCCAGGTGGGGAAACAGCTCTGGGAGCCAGTTGAGCCCTGGAGGTAGAGAGAATGAGTTGCCTAAAGTTCCTAGCAAAGCTCTTTCTGAAGAAGTAGTTAGAGAGCTAAGAAAAAGTGCCAAACGCTGTGTTAGCCAGAGGGCTGTAAAGCAAACTTCAGATAGAAATAAGAAGTGTGTCAGTGACTGCCATGACTCAGCAGTGAGAGATATTGAAAGGCTGATAAGGAAGAGAGAAGCTCCGTCTTTAAAGCCTGTTGCTACAGAGCAGAGAGAACACTTGCTGCTAAAGCTGGATGAGCTGCTATGGGGTGTAAATCATAAATCCTATGAAACCCGTCCACGAATTTGATGCGAGGGGGAAACCCTGAAAAATAAATTTCTCTGTTTTTGCCAAACAAACCATGTGGTCACACTGCTTGCTCAAAAGAATAGCTGAAACTACATATCCCAGCAGTCAATGCTGGCAGCCATATTGAGGACAGTATTCAGAAGGGCAATTAAGGCGAGCCCTCTTGCTCATCGGCCACCGGCCAGGGTGGGAGGACGCGACAGAGTGGCGTAGTTGCTACGGATTCTGCGCTAAGCACGCATGCGCAAGGATTAAGACCGCAACAGCGCAGTCCTCAAGTCTGCCGGAAGACTTCGGTTGAAGGTTGAGTGTGACTGAGACGGAGAGTTGGTGGTTCCACTGAGACCCTACATTGAGATAAGCGAGAAGCACCACCAGTACCAGGTAATGAGTATCTAACTGGGGTTAGTTAGGATACTGGTACTGGGAGGGGCGGTGCTGAAGCGAGTGACAAAGAGTACTGCACCGTGTTTTGTACTGCACTTGGGTGGTCTGTTTCTCTCTTTTGTCATTGCAGAGAGCATGATGACGGTGGAAGTGAAGGAGGTCCTCACTTGGATTGCTTCTCAGTTTGAGTGGCAGAAAGACCTGTCATTGGAGATCCAAGAGCGAGCAGCCACCAGACTAGAGGCACAGCAAAAGCCATTGATGGAGTTGATGGAGGCTTGGATGAAGGAGTCAAAGAAGACATCAGAGCCCATCCCTCCTACTACAGGTTTAGCAGTGCTGGGTCTAGCCAGTGCTTTTGGACCATGGTCCAAAGAGACATCAAGGTTTGGACAGTTAACAGATAACGACAATATTGATGACTTCTTGGAAGCATTTAAGCGTGTAGCTCATGTAGCTAGTTGGCCAAAAGACCAATGGGCAGTATGGTTGGCATTATCACTTACCGGTGAGGCTTTAGCCGCCTACCAAGCTGTACCCTCAGTTTTTGCCAATAACTACGACGAAGTAAAGAGAGCCATAAAAGATAGATTAGGTTTAACACCCTCGGTGTATCACCGTCTGTTGCGAAATGCCAGACTGGGTTCAGGTGAGACACCTAGAGCGTTGTACCATCGACTAAAGAGTCTGGTTACCAAGTGGTTGGAACCAGAAGGTAAAACCTTAGAAATGATACTGGATAACATCATACTTGAACAATTCTTGGCAGCTATACCAGAAAGGATTCGTACCTTCCTGATATTGCAGGGTTGCAGAAGCACTCAGGAGGCTATTGTGCTCGCTGAGCGGTTTCTTGAAGCGGACGCGGTCGCTCAAGAGAACGGTTGTGCTTCTGTGAAAGTCCCATATGCTGTATCATAAAGGGAAGGGAAGCCAAAGAATGTTGTTAAGGATGTCTGTGTACCTATTGATAGGAAGAAATATGTAAAAAGAACATGTTTTAAATGCGGAAGTGAGGGTCACTTACAGCGTGAATGTAAGATGAGGACAGCACTGATAATAGATGACCCGGGAAAAACTAGAGAAGGTTTTCTGCTAGCAGTCACAGTGCAAGGGGTACCCGCAGAGGCTTTGTTAGACTCAGGCTCTGACCAGTCTATGTTGTCCAAAAACCTTTGGCGGAAGATAAGGGCCCAAGGTAAGGAAACACCCCGTTCACCCAATGGCATAGTGAGGATTAGGTGTGTGCATGGGACAGCGTCCACGTATCCCATTTATCGCGTCCTTGTAAAAGGACTAGGCATAGAGAAAGGGATCCCAGGGGCCGTGGTGCCCCGTCTACCCCAAGAAGTAGTGTTGGGGAGAGACTGGCCCCAGTTCCAGAAGGGCATGCAACAACGCTTACATAAGAGGGAGGGGATGGTGGTTACAAGCGCCCCACTGAAATCCCATACCAGCACGTTGTTAAGCCAGCAGCTGTTCCTAACCCCTTGTTCGGGAAGGTTCAAAAATCTATCCCGCAACTTCCTAAGGAGGAACCCACCAAGAAACCCGTATTTGTATTACGGTATTGCAAAATGAGTCCAGAAGCACGAGCACCGAAAAGAGCCACCTCACAAGCAGCTGGATTTGATTTATATAGTGCGGAAGATGTAATCGTCCCTAAGCATGGCAAAGCATTAGTAAACACCGCCCTCCAGATGGAAGTACCAGCTGGCTGCTATGGACGCATCGCACCCTGCTCCGGCTTAGCAGTGAAACATTTCATCGATGTTGGAGCCGGCGTCGTAGATCCGGACTATAGAGGTGCAGTCAAGATTCTGCTGTACAACTTTGGATCGGAAGATTTCCAAGTAAGTGTGGGCGACCGCATAGCCCAGCTTATTTGCGAAAGAGTTGGGTTTCCTCCTCTTGAGGATTTACCCATGGTTTCTGACACAGTGCGAGGAACCCAAGGTTTCAGTTCTACGGGGTATGCAGACCTGCAAGGACTGGCAGCGACGGTGGAGGAGAAGATAGAAGACGACCTAGGACCCCAATTGAGTGATTGCAGGAAGAATCCTGAGCCAGGGAAGGGGGAAGGCCTCTCATGGACACAGAAGCAGGAATTGGAGCAGCTAATTAAGGATTTTTCTTTTTTTTTTTTAATTCTTTATTTTCGTTTTATAACAACAAAGGAAAGGAAGACATACAGCTAAAAGACAAATACATAACGTGTAATACATACACCAAAGTAAACCCCTACCACCCCCCTCCCCCCTGCTTCTTCTCTAGAAAACTAAACATTCCCGAAGCGGGCGTGTACTTACATTATTGTATTACAAAACCTAACGGTGATCTAAGACATGATGAGTGCACATTATACAGGCATGTTGGAGCAATGAGCAGATTGTACATAATCATTAAGCATCTGCCATTTAGATAAGCAAGAGTGAGTTTGGACATGGGGAATAGCTCTCCGAGGTATCTGCTCATATTTACTATATAAGCAGACAAGGTTCCACCATTGATTGACAGTAAGTCGAGAGCTATCCTTCCAATTCCTCGTGATTAAGCATATAGCTATACCCAGCATGAAATCAAGGAGAAAGCGACCCTTCTTAGGAAGAGAGGGGACCTCCGCCACAGAGCGGAGTCCCACGACCTTCCAAGAGAGAGGTTCATGAAAGTGTAAGATAGATTGAATACGACCCCAGACCCGCCCCCAACAGACCTGCAGTTGAGGACATTCATAAATAACATGAGCGAAGGTTCCCACAGCAGTACGGCAAGACCAACACAGGTCCCTAGCATTTGGGCTCCATTTGGCTATTTTTTCTGGGGTATAAAAGCATCTGTGTGCAAAGAAGAAGAGAGTTTGGGTAACAGAGGCAGACCGGGAAACCCGCACTACTTTACTCCAAAAAACGCTCCATTGCACAGGGGTTATAGTAGTTTGCAGTTCGCGCTCCCAGGCTTGTTGAGCTCTAAAAGTGTCCGTATCTGTACCCTGACAAATTATTTTATAAAAGTTAGAGGCTACCCCATGTGTACTACTAATGGAGTGAACTGTCTCTAATAGCCCATCCTCAGTAGGGGCAGAGGGCGGCATGATTCGAGCACTTTTGAGGCAGTGTTGAAGCTGCATCAATTGAAAGTAGTGTTTCGCTGGTAACGCAAATTCTTTTTGTAAATCAGAAAAGGTTTTCCAATGAGCTGCAGAGAAAAGCTGTTGGGGTGTCCAGATCCCCCTGGAGTACCAGGGTTTCCAGGCTATTGTTCTATTTAGGACTTGAATTCTGGGGTTATTCCATAGCGGGAGTCCGTCCTGAGGACATACATTCGGGCCCAGTGATAGAATGAGAGTATTAAAGGCCGCAAGAGTATCGACAATCATTGGTGGATGGCGGGTGTCTACTTGATAGGACATACCGGGGAGATGGGTCAACGGAATTGGGCTACTAAGCTCCTCTTCTATGTCAAGCCAAACTGGTCGGCGGTCTGTTGAGGTATCTAGCTATCGGGCACCTTGCTTAAGTAGAAAGGCTTGATGATATCTAAGAAAATCAGGAAATCTGGTACCCCCTCGTTCCTTTGCAGACTGCAGTTTATGTTTAGCTATCCTTGGTGGTTTGCCCTGCCAGAGATAACGTACAAGAAGGCCCTCAATATCTTTATAAGTATGTAACGGAAGTAAGCATGGCAGCATTTCTAAAATGTAGTTCACTTTGGGGACTATCATCATTTTCACAGTTTCTAAGCGGCCCCACCATGTGAGAGATAAGGGAGACCAACGATTTGTGAGTTCACGGACTTTGGAGACTACCTCTTTGGCATTAAAACTGATAGTGTCTTCTAAAGGAGAACAGTAATGGACCCCGAGATACTTCACCATGCGGGATTGCCAAAGGAAGGGAAAAGCCTGCATGTCAGCCTCATGTACCCAACGGTTCAGTGGGAATGCTACAGAATTGGTCCAGTTAATTTTATAGCCCGATAATTGTGAGTATCCGTCAATCAGATCCAAGACGGCTGGAACCGAATCGAGGAAAACAAAGAGCATGAGGTCATCTGCATATGCAGAAAGTTTAATCTCCCTATGACTAAAGGGGACACCTCGAATACGTGCAGACTGTCTAATAAGGAGGGCTAGGGGTTCAAGAGCGAGATCAAAAAGCATTGGTGATAGGGGGCAACCTTGACGCGTGCCTCTTTGGAGGTTAAATGGCTGAGATTTGATGGCGTTTACACAAATACTGGCGACGGGTTGAGTGTACATGACTTGGAGATATCGGAGGAAGCCCTCTCCAAAGCCATACCATCGGAAAACTGCAAATAAGAAGGGCCATTCTAGACGATCAAAGGCTTTTTCGGCATCCAGGGAAAGACCCACCCATGGATGAGCGAGATTGGCAGCACTAGATAACACATGGCACAAGGTCCGAGCATTGTCAGCAGTTGATCTGCCGGGTATAAAACCGCATTGGTCGGGGTGAATTAGGGTAGCCATCATGTCAGATAGCCGGGTGGCCAAGACCGTTGCGAAGATCTTATAGTCGGCATTAAGTAGGGAGATTGGACGGTAATTGGCGGTCAGTAGCGGGTCTCTGCCTTCTTTCTCAAATACAACCACATTAGCTGCAGAAAAGGATCCCAAAGAGGATGTATCCACCGCAAGGGCAGTAAAATAGAGTTTTAAATAGGGAACTAAATCTGCACTGAACGTTCTGTAGAATTCGGTCGGGAGACCATCAGGCCCCGCGGCACGGCCCGAGGCTGTACGTTTTAGGGCAGATTGGATCTCTGAAGTAGAGAAGGGTTCATCCATCGCATCCCTATCATCTTCAGAGAGGGTCGGCCGCTGAATGCCAGAAAGCAATCTCTCGAATGTCTCTGACGAGAACTCACATTCGGATTGATATAGGCGAGTATAGAAATCCCGAAAGAGCTCTACAATGTCGGAGTCTGTGGTCACTATGCCCCCTCCCTGTGGAGCTCGGAGGGCCGCAACGCGTTTGGCTTCTTTTTGACCTTTCAAGGCATTGGCTAGGAGTCGACCGGCTCGGTTATTTTCACGATAATATGTCCCTCGCTGAAGCTCAATACTCTTAGAAGCTGCAGTTGAGAGGATTGAATTATATTGAAAATGGAGATGCTGTAATCGAATTAATACACATGGGTCAGTGCGTGAAGTTAAAACTCGTTCGCCTGCTTTTATTTGTTGATCTAGTATGAGCAGCTGCTGTTTACGTTGTTTCCGCAGGCGGATTTGATAGCTAGTGATCGTTGCCCGAATGGCCGCTTTGAAGCCCTCCCACCAAGCCCAATTCGCAGTATCTTGGGGTAGATTAAAATGGAAGTAATCCTGTATGGCTACTCGAATTTCTGACTGGAACTCTGGCTGAGTTAACAGGGCTCTATCAAAGAACCAGGCTCCCGAGTTTCCCTGGGGTGCAGTAGTGTGTAATTGAAAGGAAATGGCAGCATGATCTGAAATATGTTGGGAGTGAATCTTTGCAGTGTCCACCTGAGGAACTAACAGTTTTGAGACTAGAAAGAAGTCTATGCGAGACTGAGATTTATGAGGGGAGGAGAAGAAGGTGAAGTCAAGCTCATTGGGGTGTAGTAACCTCCATAGATCAACTAAAGCAAGATCCTTGATCAGGGAGGTAAGCGTGGCGTGACTCTTGGGGGGACCACTCGTCCTAGGTGGCTGTTTATCAATCAGGGGATCAAGAACTAAATTGAAATCCCCCCCAATGATCAATGAAGTATTAGCAGAAGCCTGCGCAACCTGAGCAATGGTAGCAAAAAAGGCAGGGTCATCAACATTAGGAGCGTAAAGGCATATACATGTAACTTCTAGGCTACCTATCTTGAGGTGAACTCTAGACCATCTACCTTCTGTATCTGAGCTAGTCGCAATAACAGTAGCATGCAAAGATTTCCTAACCAGTATGGCAACCCCACATTTCTTAGAAATGGCTGGGGAATAAGCGGCCACCATGTAAGGTTTAATATTGAGTTTAAGAGTTTCCTTCGAATTTAAATGCGTTTCTTGGAGAAAAATCAGATCCGCTGCTTCCTGACTGAGATAGCTTAGGATTTTCTTCCGTTTTATCGGATTATTGATGCCTTTTACGTTCAATGAAAAAATCTTACATGGTGCCATCAATCGGTAAGAGACATTTTAGGGAAGGGCGCTTGATAACATAGAACATAAGCAGAATCTGTACAACAATGTCATAATCACCGAGTATTCTGACTAATACACCCCATATTGAAAAGTATGTACCAACGTATCTTAGAGAAGAAGCAAAACCCCCAAAGAATATGGCGACCATGTGTCTGCGGGAGGAGGCCCTAGAGAGGAAATAGAAGACATGTAAAAAGGAAAAGAAACACCAGAGTCCATAATAACACTGTCTCTGATACTCATCGAGGCTACTGTGGGTAGATGGAGTCGGGTCACAGATACCATCAAGAGTAAGGCAACAGACTGCCCACGCCAGACTCTTTGCTAGGCTGCGGCAGATCCAATATGGCAAATACAGCGGGTATGAGGAGGCTTGCAGGAATATTCTGGAAGTCAGCGCATCAAGTCGGCTTCTTTGGAATCCAAAAACTCCGCTAGTATATCAGGGTCCTCGAATGTTCTTGTCTGATTGTGAAGCGTGACTCGGAGCTTGGCCGGGTACATCAGGCCATAGCGTGCTTGTAGTTGTTGAAGCCTCGGCCGGAATTCCAGAAAGCGCTTTCGGCGGTCGACTGTGGGTTTAGACAAGTCGGGATAGAAGGAGATCTTGTGGCTCTCAAACTCCATATGGCCCTTTGCCCGAGAGGCACTTAGAATTTGCTCCACGTGTTGATATCTCAATAGTCGAAAAATGATAGGCCGCGGGGTCTTCCTGTTGAGCGTTATGCTTGTGGGTACACGATGAGCGCGATCAATCTCCAAATCTTTGGTAAAGGTGATTTGGAGCAGGGAAGGGAGGATTTTGCATAAAAACTCTTTCATGTCTCCCGATTCCGCTCCCTCCGGGATGCCCACGAGTCGTATGTTGTTGCGACGCGCTCTATTATTGCCATCTTCCACCTCTTTCTGCAAGGCCCGCACCTGTCGTTCAACTTTGTCGAGTTGGGACAACCGGGCCGCATGGGAGTCCAATATGCTCTCCATTTTGTCTTGACGCGAAGAAAGCCCTTCTAGCTTGCTTTGCAGCACACCAAAATCGTCCCGCAGCGCTCGGAGTGCTTCCCCGTTTGCCTGCACAAGATTTTTGACCCCTCTAATCTCTACGAGGATTTCCTGCTGCATTTCGGGGCCCTCGCACAAGGCCGGCCCCTTCTGCGGGGACGGAGGTTCAGTTTTGGAACGTTTGCCGTGAGAAGCCGCTGGAGACCCAAATTCCAGGCGCGTTGGTTTGGTCCCTGCATCTCACCAATGTGCCCCGGCAAGATCAGAGTAGAAGTTCCAGGTATATGAGGTGTTAATTCAGGATTCTGAGTAGGCCTCTCGGGAGCCTCAGCGTTATGCGACCATCCCGCTGGACATCAGGCTCCGCCCCCCTAATTAAGGATTTTTCTGATGTCCTGACGCCTGTACCAGGGGAAACTAGGCTCGTCGCGCATGAAATCTTAACACCACTGGGTGAAGTGGTACGACAGCGCCCGTACCGACTGCCAGAAGCCAAGAGGCAGGACGTGATAGATCAAGTAAAAGAGATACTTGATCTAGGAGTGATTGAAGAATCAAAGAGTCCGTGGAACAGTCCGCTCGTGCTGGTTCCCAAGCCTGATGGATCCCTTAGATTCTGCATTGACTTCAGGAGAGTCAATGTCATCTCAAAGTTTGATACATACCCCATGCCTCGGATAGAGGAGCTCCTCGATCGGTTAGGCCAGGCCAGGTATCTCACGACCCTGGATATGACAAAAGGCTACTGGCAGATTCCTCTGACCAGGGAATCCCGCCTGAAAACCGCCTTTAGTACGCCAGTAGGCCTATTCCAGTTCAAGCGAATGCCATTTGGCCTACACGGAGCCGCTGTCACTTGTCAATGCCTCGTCGACCTGGTACTCCGACCTCATCAGGAATACGCTACGGCGTATATGGATGATGTTATTATTCATAGTGTCAGATGGGATCAACATCTATCCAGGATACGAGCAGTGCTGCAGGCAATGAGAGATGCAGGCCTGACCCTAAATCCGGCAAGGTGCGTGTTCGGCAGCCAAGAGGTGAAGTACCTGGGTCACTTGGCTGGACACGGTACGGTGAAGCCCTTACTGAATAAGGTCGAAAGTGTGAAGGCTTTTCCCCGGCCCACCAGCAAGAAGCAACTGCGCAGTTTCCTTGGCTTTGGTGGGATATTACCGGCGATTTATATCACACTTTGCTGAAAAGAGTGCATCTTTGTCGGATATGCTCAAGAAAAATATGCCGAATCAACTGAGGTGGACCCTGGAAGCAGACACAGCTTTTGAGAGGTTAAAAGAAGAGCTGTGTGCAGCCCCAGTATTGCGTGGGGTGGAATTCGGTCTACCATTTATTCTACAGACAGATGCCTCTGAGACCGGGTTGGGAGCGGTGCACTCCCAGAAGTTTGAAGGCGTTGAGCATCCAGTGCTTTTTCTTAGTCGGAAGCTGTCCCCGGCTGAGAAAAATTACTCAACCATCGAGAGAGAGTGCCTGGCGATAAAGTGGGCTGTGGAATCTCTAAAATTCTACCTGGAGGGCAGAAAATTCCTCTTGATGACCGATCATGCCCCATTGAAGTGGCTTGGCCAGATGAAGGATCATAATGCCAGATTAACGCGATGGTACATGGCGCTTCAAGCATTTGATTTCCGTATAGAACACAGAGCTGGCAAGCTACATCAGAATGCAGACACGTTGTCTAGAGTCACATGCGAAGAGAAAGATAGTGATGCTGCAGCTAGAATTATGTGCTGTGATGAGGATATCACCCCAGCCCGTAATATCTTAAGGGGGGGAATGTGTGGTAAGGAGAGCTGTATAGAAGGGATGGAATGGGAAGAAAGTGAGACCTGTGCCTTTAAAAGCAGAGATCAACAGAGTTCCCATAGTAACCACAAGCCTCTGAGGCAGACTACAGCTAGTACTAAGCCCCGCCCACTTAATGACATTAGAGCTAGGTTGAGCCCTAACAGCTCTCACGTGTGCAGGGAGAAAGGCGTGGTGCCTAAGAAGCACCAGTTTAAAACTGCTTCAGTGTTTGAGAAAGAGAGAGAAGAGGAAGGCGAGAAGCAAAGCAGGCAGCAGCAGACACGGTAGAACTTGCAGGAAAGCACGCAGCAAGAGAGTCTGAAACAGCTGGGAGCTGAGCAGCAGAGAGCCCTGGAATCAAGGCAGAAACATGTCTCAAGGTACCTCAGAGAAAGGAAGCTGGAGGAGTCAATTCCCAGGTGGGGAAACAGCTCGGGGAGCCAGTTGAGCCCTGGAGGTAGAGAGAATAAGTTGCCTAAAGTTCCTAGCAAAGCTCTTTCTGAAGAAGTGGTTAGAGAGCTAAGAAAAAGTGCCAAACGCTGTGTTAGCCAGAGGGCTGTAAAGCAAACTTCAGACAGAAATAAGAAGTGTGCCAGTGACTGCCGTGACTCAGCAGTGAGAGATATTGAAAGGCTGATAAGGGAGAGAGAAACTCTGTCTTTAAAGCCTGTTGCTACAGAGCAGAGAGAACACTTGCTGCTAAAGCTGGATGAGCTGCTATGGGGTGTAAATCATAAATCCTATGATACCCATCCACAGGAAGATAGCTCTAGTGAGTCTACTCATGAAATGGAAATAGAATTGTGTGAAAGCCCATCTGAAAGTGATACTGAAGAAATGCAATGTTCTTATTGCAAGGCAAACAAACTTAACATGTGCTAAGCTCAAGCCCATGTGAAGGAAGGGTTTGTCTAAAGCAATTATAAGCTAGTTTCTATGAACTGAGAAGGGAAAGAAACTTGCTAGATGTTTGAGAGCAATTGTGGCTTGTTTCTATACGCTGTAAATGAAAAGAAACTTGCTGGAAGTTTATAAAAACAGTTATAACCTCTTTTCTATGGAAGCTGTGAAAGAAAAGAAACTTGTTGAAAGTTTAAGTTACTTTGATATGGTCAACAGCCTTAGCTTTAGAAGGTAGTTACCAGAAGGAAGCTAAGAGTTGACACTGTGAAGAAGAAATTCCTGTCTGTTTGAGTTAAGCCTGTTGGGAGTTTATTTATCCTTTGCCTTTGGGAGAAATTATCCTTACCTGTGTTTAGTGCAACGAATTTGATGCGAGGGGGAAACCCTGAAAAATAAATTTCTCTGTTTTTGCCAAACAAACCGTGTGGTCACACTGCTTGCTCAAAAGAATAGCTGAAACTACATATCCCAGCAGTCCATGCTGGCAGCCATATTGGGGACAGTATTCAGAAGGGCAATTAAGGCGAGCCCTCTTGCTCATCGGCCACCGGCTAGGGTGGGAGGACGTGACAGTATGCATGTGTGCATTTTATAGACTGCAGGCATACTTCAGAATTCCAGCCACGCTCCACCCAAAATATACCCCCAAATACACATGTGGGTTGCATTCAACTTTCTTCTTGCCAGCATGTATACTTTTACGTAGGTATACCATGGAGTAATTTTAGAAATCCCTTTTCCTTGGTTACAGTGGGGTTCACCCATAGAAGAGACTTGTCAAAATGGCCCCTCACTGTGTGGAATTTGAAGCCATGGATGTTACTGCTGTGCTGACAACTCTCTATTCCCTGTTAAATGAAGTATCCTGGCATTCACTAAAAGACAGTATCAATTGCCACAGTTTATTGAATATCAAAGTAATTGAAGTGTGTTAAAACCACACTCCTAGGGCAAGTGCATGTGTATGAGGTGCCCTATGAGGAGCTTTAGTGCTACCATCCCCCCTGCTCTTGCAACTTACCCTGCTGCTGCCCCTCTCCAGGACATGTAGCGGCAGCAGTGATATTCAAAGAGCAACACAGCGCTTACCCACAGTCTCCAGCACTGCGTTATGGCAGCACGCTCATGCAAACTGGAAGTCTGAGTTGAAGGGGACCAAATAGCTGATCAAAGCGAGCAACAGCAATGCTGTTTAAATATCATTGCTGTCGCTACATGTCCCAGAGAGGGGTGGTGGCAATGGGTTATCCTAAAAAGACTGGTGCTCTAGGTGACCATCTAGTTCACCTAATGGGTTGTGCTGGCCCTGACCCCACCTTAGTAAACAGACACCTCGCGTCTGTTAAAAAATGTACCCATATATGTAAGGCAACATCCAAGAAAGGCTTCCTAAAGTAGGAATTGACAATGAAACCTGATCGTCAATGTAGCCTTAAAGGAACATCTTAGATAGGATGTGGAGATCAGAACTGAGACCCTGAGGTCAGGAGATACTGACAGAATTTTCAGAACAACACTGAGCCATTTCTAAAATACACAACCATGTGCAGTAGGAAGAGCCATTTTAGAAATACCTCCTATATACATAGAAAATGTAGACAGAGGAAATCCGGCAACTTTTCAACAGGCAAGAGTAAATGTCAGCATTTATCACTTACATCTATGTCATGTTGCACACATAGAGGAGCATAAGCTGCTACTCAACTCCTAAGACCATATGTTTTGGTCATTCAATTTAGATGGGGAAATGAACAGTAGGGATTAAGAGGGATATCCCCCTTGATCTTTCCTGTAAAGGGAGGTGCAAATGGAGTACTTGTTCCCTACTTATTCATGTTGGGGAGCAGATGCAAGTCTGACTGTGCATCCTCTATATGAAATGGGGAATATATGTGTTGATTTTAGTTCTGCCTGGGCCATGCCCTGACACGCCTTGTCTACTTTCAATGTGTTATGGCCACCCAGGTCTAAACTGAACCCTTTCTAAAATGGCCATTTACACTGAGACATGTAAATTGTGAATAAGGCTTCTAAAATAACCACCTTGGAGCCCGATTCCAGTAGGGGCATGTCCAGGCCGTCTGGATGTCCCCGAGCAGGATAGGTCCGTTAGGACCCGATTCTGCACCACGGGAACCAGACATTCCCGCGGGTGCAGGATTTAGCCCTGAGACAGCCTGGTGTACCCCTGCATGCATGCGGGGATGTTCACCCCACTTGCTGGTCCCTCCGCGGAATCACTGACCCCTGTCACCCCATAGCCTGACCCTCGAATGTGCTGGCCGGGCCTGAATCAGATGGCAGGGACCAATGTTCCCTCTAATTTTCTGTAGGCTGTGTGCGCATATAATATCAGCTGTGCAGCTTTTGAAGGAAGGTTAAATTTTTGTGCGCCACATAACAACACTCAGAGTTATATACTTTAAAATTTGACTACACATCAGAATACAGTATGTACACCACATTGATTGCACTAGAAAACATTGTAGAACTTGTGAAAACCGTAAATACATAACAACTTTTAAATTTTAAGACGTCTGTGTTGTTGTCTATCAGAATCAGAACCGTAATTTTTGTGCGCTCTGTTGTAAAGTATGTGCGCTCGCTCGGCGAGGTGTGTGCGCGCGCACATGCGCACAGCTTAGAGGGAACAGTGGCAGGGACCCACCTTGCACTGCTCCCGACCATCAGGGGGGTTCCCAGGCCCACCTCCGTGGTGGAATAAGCAGCATGTCTCACCCCTGATCACAGGACATACAGGGTCATGACCTGAATCGGCCCTGTATGTCCTGCTGCCTTGGCCTGCCCCCACTCTGCCCACATTCCGCCCCCCCCCTGCCCCCCACTGGCTCTCCCGGTACTGCTGTTCTGGCCATGTGGAGAGAGCCTGTGGGGGAATAAGGGCAGGATGGCTTGCAGGGCTCTATGTCCTGTTGGGATGTGCAGCCCCGCAAGTCACTTTGCTGAATAGGGGTCTTAATGTTTTTTTGAGGAACAAATGACATCCCAAAAAGCTACAGGACATAGCACAAAATAAAAAAGAGGCACTCAAAAGAACAGTATGTAAACACATTTTTTGTACAAGAAAAAAGGACAATGAAGGGGAATTTTATAAAGCATTCTCTACATGTAAAGCACGTAATACACACAGAAAATGCCTCATGAAATTGTGAGATTCAAATCTGTGTGTATAATAGAGGTGCCAATATAACAGCATGCACCTATAAATGCACTGGACTGTCATTAATAATTTATTTTATTTATTTGACTATTTTTCTATACCGCTTTTTCTCCAGGTCAAAGCAGTTTACAAGAAACAGCAACTGTTTTGCATAAACCAAGTAACTGAAAACATGCTAACATAGGATGTACAAGTTATTCGTGTTCTTCAACTGGAAGAGGGAGGGGAAAGCATTGCTAGATTATGAACTTCTTAACAACAGAGGACTGAGCATAGCTAGATTTATGCTTTTATGTCTCCAAAGTGCTCCATGAATAGATGGGTTTTTAGCGCCTTGCGCCATACATTCAGATATGTTTCTGGTCTTCTCAAGCAGTGTATTTCATACTCCTGGAGCATAAAGGGAGAATGAGCGGTTGCAAGCACATTGGTTGCTTTTTATTCTTTTGATTGGTATCAGCAAATTTTGTGTGCTTTGTCTTCTGACCCTGTTGTCCTGTGTCATGTGTAACAGTGTTTAGGTATGTGGATGATAACTTATGTGTGATTTTGAATATCAGTATCAGGATTTTGTGTTTAATTCGACTTGTTATTAGGAGCCAGGGCAGTTGTTTCAGTATTAGTGTAATGTGTTCAGATCTTGATGCTTCTTGGATGATACGGGCTGCTGGATGTTTTGCCATTTGTAAAGGATGGAGAATGCATTTTGGTGATCCATGGTATATACAGCTGCCATAATCAAAATGTGGGAAGACTATCACCTCAAATCCTGAATGGAAATCATGTGGTTCAAATAATGGGCGTAGGTGTTGCAGGGTTGCTATGATTGATATGAAAATAATGATTTATGCAGTTCTACAAGATGTATGCAGCTCTGTATAGAAGCATATAATTTGTGTATAACTCATTGCTCTCTTGCAGTACTAGGTGGTTAGCAAAACCATTTATCATATTTTCAACAAAGACAAACATAACATCCGCGGCTAGAGTTCTACATCGTGCTTCCAGGAATGACCACGTGACACCCATCCTGAAACATCTCCACTGTCTCCCTATCCACGGCAAACTCTCTTTTAAAACCCTACTGCTGACTTTCAAGGCCATCAACAGGCTCTCCTCCGCCTCACTCACGGAGCTTATCCACACTACGCCCTCTAACAGATCCAGAAGATCTGAAGCAGTCAACACACTGGTAATCCCAAAGGCAATAACCCAATGCACCAAGGCATCAGCAAATAAGGTATTCAGGTTCTGTGCGCCCAGATGATGGAACGCCCTACCACCTAGCATCCGGGCAATCTACAACCTAACCCAATTTAGGAAGGCATTGAAGCACCACCTCTTCCTCAAACACTATTGGGAAGGCCGAAGAGCCTCGTGCTCGGGGCCGGCATTAACCGGGGGGGGGGGGGGCTGCTGGTCACGTGTGCCCAGTGCGGCGGCGGCGTGGGGAGCCGTTGGGAGCGAGGGGGTGCGCCTTTCAAACCCATTGGCTTCTGCAGGCGGGAGGCAGACGCGGGAGCCAATGGGATAAGGGAGGATCTCGGCAGGGTGGGAGGCGCAGGGCACGGCGTGGCTTTTGGTGGTCTGGGGCTGGAGGCAACGATCGTCCCGCCCGCCCACCCTGGGGGGTGATGGGGTGTTGCAGCTGGTGGGGGTGGCGGGATCCCGGAGGTTTCTGGGGTCCGGAGCCGGAGGCAATCCTTAGGGCGGGGGTGGGGTACCCCCGACCCAGACAATCCCTCGGGTTTTTGCTAATAATATGGCGAAGCCGGAAGAGGGAGGGCTAGGAAAATAGCCGGGGCCTGGACCCGGCAGAAGAGGAAATGGCGTCACCTTGCTACTGACATGGCTGGTGAGGGCTTGATCTGCAGGGGGGGGGGGAGCAATTATGATGTGTTTTGAATATTGTTCGGTTATTGTTAAAAGGTTAATAAAGCTGCGACCAGTTTAATCCCAGAAATGTGTTGTGTCTATCATTGTATAAGGTGAGGGGTGAACGAAAAAGGGGAGGAAAATTGGGGGAATGGAGGGTGGGAAGCGACCAGTCTGCCGTACCCGGTTACCGGATGACAGCGCACCAACAGCCACCCCGCTCCTCTAGTACCGCCACACCAACACACCCAGCACGCCATCCTCGACTATGCTTACTCTGTGAAATAGACTTGACGTGATTCCTATATGTAAGTAGTTACCCCAGTGTTACCCAAGTTTTAGCACCCGTTCATTGTAAATACAGAGCACCTTTTTGCATTGTGTAAGTTTCTGTTATATGTAACCCGCACTGATGTTGAATAGCGCGGTATAAAAGAGACTTTAAATAAATAAATAAATAAATCCACAAAATAGAAAATCCTACATAATCACTTAAAATCATACACACTTTAAATATTTCTTCTAATAAGCAGCAGTGAATAAATGGGCCTTTAACTTTTTCCTAACTAGAGAAAAGCTCAATGTTAGCACATATACCGGGAGGGATTCAGTGCCTGCACTTTGGAGCTTACAAATGAATCAAGACAGACAATATGGATTTATTACAAATGAAGGAGTGAGATATGACCCAAATGATCAGATAAAAGAAGGTGGGGCATCATAGAATGAGGACTTTTATTTCCTTGAAATCTAAAAAAAAATTGTGATTGCTATTTCTTGTGACTGTCTTTGATTTTTAGGGACATATCTCCAGGCCTTTAATGGCAGTCAATGAGAAGAGGCTTCAATATATGGAATATAAATATGTGAAATAAATTATGGAAAGGCAATTCAGCCACATATCAAGCAATTTCTGTTTTTCATTTGAGCCACATAGGGTCATTGGGCATTCTCCTAAGAAATTATTATTATTATTATAAAACATTTCTATACCGCTGAAATCCCAATTGAAATTGGATCGGCGCAGTTTACAATAAGACACTACAAACAACTAGAAGTCAAATATTAAGTCAGGAATTAAAAGAACAACCAAGATTTGAGCATTTTACAGAACATAGTAATCGAAGAAATCCCCTTTACCGTTGCAGGTAATTTAGCCTACAATTACCCGATTTTTATTTTTTTTGCATGCTATTTGTATTCATTTGCAAGCAGATGGACGATGTTGTTCCTTTTTAATTGTCTGCGCTCCAGTGGTTGCTGGGAGTTTGATTGCCAGCCAAGTAACGGACACCTGTGGCTCCGGCTCGGCATCTCCTTTGTGACTAGGCCAGACATGTCCTCTGCAGAATGATTTCCTAAGGAAAGACCACCCTCAGCACAGCCGAAAGGCAAATAATACACGCCACTGGATATCAAGTAGTGAGGAACTGCTGAAGACACTGTTAGACCCTTTGTGTTCTCCTAACTATTACAAAGTGCTTTTATTGGCAGAGTAGTCAGTGATTATTAAACAAACAACGCAGGGAAGCCCATCAGAGTTTCCAGGCAGGAAGCCCTGCACAGTAAAGGATACATCTCCACTTATCTTATTGTTTTGCAGTTTTTGATTTGTGTCCTTAATGAACTCCTCAATAACATGCCATCAGAGGGAAAACTGATAAGGACATTTTTTCTTAGAAAGAAAGATGCATAATAATAATCCTGTGCTGTGATATATTACATAATTAAGGTTAGCAAATAAAATACATTTTAACTTAAAGACAGAAAGATATATATATATATATATTGCTTTTCTATTGCAGTCCTAGGCAGATTACAAAACTGTTCATATATATAAAATAGCATCTTTAAAAGAGAAGGGAAGTAGACAAGTCACTTCTTTAGATTGTTTTGAAATATCCTATGCATGATATTATATAAAACTATGTTATCTTTACAACAGCATGGTATGAAAATAGCACACACACGTAAGCATAAATTAAATTGCATAATAGTGCCAGTTCCTATTTAGAAATGCTTTCACTTACTGTAGTTCAGTAAAAAAGGACTGAAATGCTCCCATGTTATATAGGGAGTTATTTTAGAAGCCTTATTCATGATTTATACATGAATAATCAGGCATATAACATGCAAATGGCCATTTTACAAAAGGCTCAGTTTACACGTGGATGTCTTTACTATGTGAAAGTTTCAATGGGGGTGTGTCAAAGGTATAGTCAGAGAGGAGTCAGGGTGGGTCAAAAATCCACACATGTATTCCCCATTTCAGATAGGGAATACACAAGGGGGGGTCATCCCGGTCCCAAATAGCAGGGGCTGGGCATCCGACATGCCCCAAAGCACTGATGGCATTAAGGGCATTCCAAGGGTGGGTGCGGGGCCATGTGCGGAGACTCATTGCGGGGCCTAATTTGCATAAATATTTGCATAACCGTAGGACTTTGTACTAATGCTCCTATTCAGTCTATTCTCTCAAATATATTAGTTGTGTGCCTAATAGCATAGGACTACAGGAGGTTTGTGCCTCTTAAAGTAACATTTAACAATAAGAGAGCTTTAGCATTATGCAATGCAAGAAAAACCAGAGTAGTATCCAAGAGCAATCAGTTTCACTTTCATTATTTACAATGTTTCTTATTTGTTAAGAAGCCATAGCACCATAATTCTTTAAATGACATAATTTTACAGAAGTTGTTTTTTTCATTATTGAACAAATACATATTTATGTAACCAACCATGAGAGCCCAAACATGTTTAATAAGAATGGTAACATTTAACACTAACAATCAGATGTTGAACTTCCATAGGTTATACTAAATACTCTTCTTCAGATGCTATCCTTGAATGCTATAGTCCATTATACATTTCACATGAAACAAGGAATAATCTTCCAACTGGAAAACACTGCAAACCACTATATGCAGCCTGCAACATCAAGAACTACCAAGAATAAAGAAAAACTCTGTTTTGAAAGAGACTACAATTTCTTTAGCTTCATGTTTTAGTGCATCTTGATTTTTCTTAAAGTGGAACCTTCCTAGCCTTTTTTGTTGCAAAAGCATCAATTAGATCAGAATAATCCAGTGCCTGAGCAACAGTGTTCTCAACTGAAATGTGTGCATGGCCAACAAGTCATTCTTGACTCATTGTAGATCTCAGATAGGTCTTGATCAGTTTTAGCTTTGAAAAGCTACACTCTGCTGATGCCACCGTGACTGGCATAGTTAACAAAATCCTCAGTACAATGGATGTGTTAGGATATGCATCCAACAGATGGCTTTTATGAAGATATTTGAGGACTTCTAGAGCAGAGCAATTGTAATCACTGTAGTTCCAAAAACAGATCTTCTCCATCTATATCGTATTGCGAGCTCCAGCATTCACTCAGAAGGGACTGTACATTTTTGCAGCATTGCAGGAGTTCATCTGCGTTTTTTTCCTTTAGTTGTCCAATGTTGCAGAGAAAGCCAAAATTTGTACTGTGCTGTCTATACAGTTCAGATCTTTCCTCAATTGAAATCAGAGCATTGTCGATGACTACGATGAAGTACTCTGTTTTGAAAGATTGTTCTGCATCCTCAATAAGTTGGTCACGTGCCTCATAGTCAAAAGCTCTCTTCCTTCTTATAACACGCTTCTGTCTGAATAAGGGTTCTACATCCATCTCTGCTGCAATTTCTTCGTCTTTAATAACACAGGTACACTACCAAAAAACTGCCTCCAGTTTTGCAACTGATTCCTATAGATTTTGGGGTGCTGAATCCAGGAAAAATAGCCAAAATGTTCCATCACGTCACGTTTTCTTGCAAAATTAGATTTCTTACCCATATAAGGAATGTTCACATAATTTCTTTTTAGCCGACTGCAGTTTATTTTCTTGGCCCAAAATAGAGGTTGTAATGGTTAACTAACTAGAAACACTCCCTCATGATATTTTAGAGTGTTTTGTATTCATTTTATACATTAACAGGACAATTGGGAGGCGGGGGGCTAAATCCAGTACTCGCGCTGGCGCATGTTCTTTCCTGTTCGCCTCGCCTCGTTCGCTCGCTCAAACACGGTGGTTGCGACATGAATGTTCCTGTCAAATTTCAGTTTCTTGCAAGTTCATTATTACCTTTTGTTTGCTCAGTCGTAATCCAGCTTTATTCCGAAGTGGTTCACTACAGTTGTAGTTTGCAGTGCTGTGTATTTGTGATGGCTCACAGAGCCAGAGGTTGCGTCAACTCTCCGGACAGTTTTTGTTTTATTTGTGGGGAATATACCGTGAAAAATCAGCAGAGGAACATTTCTGCATTTATTTTTTTTTTTTTTTTTTTTTTAAACTTTTATTTTCATTTTATAACAATAACAATACACACAGTAATAAAACAAGGATGATTGCATCAAAATAAAATGGAATAAACCGGAAAATAACCCCATCAACCCTCCCCCCCTATGCTTCTTCTCTAGATAATAAAAAAAAAAAGAAAAGAAAAGATATTAACCCAGGCATGGGGTCCATAGCAATTATGTTAGAACATAAACATAACAGTCATGATATACTATGGATCGAGAGAGAGAGATATAACTAGACAGTCAAGTGCGAGCATTTGGCCGACTGCACGAAATCTGTGAGTAATTTCCATTTAGACACCTGGTAGCGGGCCTGAAGGGAAGGGGTAGCCCTACGAGGAATTTGTTCAAACTTACTATATAGACAGACACAATTCCACCATTCTAGAGGACTCAGTGAAGAGCTATTTTTCCAATATTTCATGATTAACGATATGGCAATACCCATTAGAAAGTCAAGGAGGAAGTAAGCAGACTTCGGGAGAGAGGGGATGCCCGCTGCAGAACGGAGTCCCACTATTTTCCAGGAGAGTGGTTCAGTAAAGTGTAAGATAGATTGAATACGACCCCAGACCCGGCTCCAGTAGTGTTGTAGTGCGGGGCATTCGTACATGACATGAGTGAGGGTGCCTGTAGCTGCATGGCAAGTCCAACATTGATTACTCAGAGTGGAAGTCCATTTGGCCAGTCTATCAGGGGTATAGAAACAGCGATGGGCAAAGAAGAAAAGCGTCTGGGTTAAGGAAGCCGAGCGGGAAACACGAACCACTTTGCTCCAGAAGAGGTTCCAATGTTCAGGGGTTAGAGTTACACCCAATTCTCGCTCCCAAGTCTGCTGTGCAGAAGGGGGGACAGCATTCTGAGGAGCACAAAGAGTTTTATAAAAGGTGGAAGCAACACCGGACTGAGCCCCAATAAAGGAGACCACCTCAGTTATCCCTTGGTCATGAGGAGTTAGTGGGGGAAAAACCCCAGCACTCTTGAGACAGTGCTGCAACTGAAGCAGTTGAAAATAGTATTTAGAAGGAAGGCCAAACTCACAATGGAGCTCATTAATGGACTTCCAGCGAGCATTGTGAAACAGTTGATTGGGAGTCCAGATGCCTCTGGAATACCAGGGACTCCAGGCCACCGGCTTATGTTGAATTTGGAATCGAGCATTATGCCAAATTGGAAGCCTATCTAGTGGGCAAGCTAGGGAATCTAGGGAGCTGATGAGAACATTGAAGGAGCGAAGTGTATCCAGGAGCATTGGTGGATAGTGGGCATCCAGTGGGAAAGTCATTCCAGGGAGATAGCTAAGTGGAATGGGCTTACAGAGGTCTTCTTCTATATCTAACCATATTGGTCTGGACGGGAAAGAAGCGTCCAACCAACGGGCACCCTGTTTGAGAAGAAAAGAGAGGTGATAGTTGAAAAAATCAGGAAATCTTATCCCACCATGTTCCTTATCTGACTGAAGTTTATGTTTCGCTATTCTAGGCGGTTTGTTCTGCCACAAAAATCTGATCAACAGGCCCTCGATATCTTTGTAGGTGTGTCGAGGGAGAAGGCACGGTAACATTTCTAAGACATAATTAACCTTGGGAACAATCATCATCTTTATGGTATCCATACGGCCCCACCACGTAAGAGTAAGTGGAGACCAACGTTGGGTGAGCTCACGGACCTTGGTGATTAAATTTTTGACATTAAAAGCGACGGTTTCTTCGAGAGGATAACAGTAATGTACCCCTAAATATTTTACCATACGGGGCTGCCATACAAAAGGAAAGGTTTGCAAGTCTGCTTGGTGAACCTGGTGGTTTAGGGGAAAGGCGACTGATTTGGTCCAATTAATTTTGTAACCTGAAAGTTGAGAATAGCGGTCAATTAGATCCAGAACAACAGATACGGAGTCTAAGGAAACAAAAAGCATAAGATCATCTGCATACGCTGAGACTTTTATATCCCGACGGGGAAAGGGAGCGCCGTGGATATGTGGAGACTGACGGATTAACAGGATTAGGGGTTCTAACGCAAGATCAAAAAGTAAGGGGGAAAGTGGGCACCCCTGACGGGTGCCTCTTTGCAGTAAAAATGGCTGGGACTTCAATGTGTTGGCACAGACACTAGCAGTTGGTTGAGAGTATAGCACTTGAAGGCAACGGAGAAAATTATCGCCGAAACCAAACCAACGGAGGGTCGCAAATAGGAATGGCCATTCTAGCCGGTCAAAGGCTTTTTCGGCATCTAGGGAAAGGCCAACCAATGGACGATCGTGGGAGGCCATATTAGTTAGTACATGACAAAGAGTCCTGGCATTATCAGCAGTTGATCTGCCGGGAATAAATCCACATTGATCTGGATGTATTAAAGTGGTCATTTTGTGAGAGAGCCGAGTAGAAAGAATAGTGGCGAAGATTTTATAATCTGCGTTAAGCAGGGAGATGGGTCGGTAATTGGCTGTCAGGTGTGGGTCTCTCCCCTCCTTCTCAAAGACCACTATGTTGGCCTCTGAAAAGGAACCAAGGGAGGATCCGTCGGCTACTAGGGTAGTAAAGTATTGCTGCAAAAACGGGGCCAGATCAGAGCTGAAAGTTTTGAAGAACTCAGCCGGAAGGCTGTCTGGACCCGCAGCACGGCCGGAGGCACATCTTTTAATTGCATCCTGTATTTCCACAAGAGTAAACGAATGATCAAGGGCCGTGCATTCCTCAGCCGAGAGAGTAGGACGCTGTACACCAGCTAACAAGCGGTCGAAATGTTCAGGAACAAACTCACATTCAGATTTATACAAGCTAGCATAAAAATCGCGAAAAAGCTCTAAAATCTCATGATCTTTTGTGACAAGGCCATTCCCAGATGGGCTTCGGAGAGCTGCTACCCGTTTGGCTTCTTTTTTCCCCTTCAAAGCATTAGCTAGTAGTTTACCAGCGCGATTATTTTCCCGGTAATACAATCCCTGCTGGGATGCTATATTTCTAACAGCGGCATTATGCAAAATCTTGTTGTACTGAAAACGGAGACGTTGCAAACGAAGCAGAACACATGGGTCTGTTCGGGACGTAAGAATACGTTCACCAGCCTGTATCTGTTGTTCAAGGATCACCAATTGTTGCCTTCTTTGTTTCCCAAGACGGATTTGATAACTAGTCACCGTGGCTCGAATAGACGCCTTAAAACCCTCCCACCAGGCCCAGTTCGTTGTGTCAAGGGGAGAGTTAAAATGAAAGTAATCTTGTATGGCAGCCCGTATTACAGTTTGAAAATCCTGTTGGTCTAGGAGAGACCTATCAAAAGACCATGCTCGGGGACTTGCATTTTGCGCAGCAGTGTGTATCGTAAAAGATATGGCAGCATGGTCTGAAATGTGCAAGGGGTGAATCTTAGCCATACCAATCTGCGATACCAATGTTTTAGATAAAAGAAAAAAATCTATTCGGGATTGTGATTGGTGAGGAGCGGAGAAAAAGGTAAAATCCAAATCAGAAGGATTCAATAACCTCCATATGTCCACCAAAGCCAAATCAGCGATCATAGCTGTAAGTATGGAGAGACTCTTGGGTGGACCACAGGTTCTAGGCGGCTGCCGATCCACCAAAGGGTCGAGGACCTGATTAAAGTCTCCTCCCAGTATTAGTGGGGTATGAGCGGAGGCTTGCGCAGCTTGTGCAATTTTAGCAAAAAAACCAGGATTGTCAACATTTGGAGCATAAATACAAATACACGTGAATTCTAGATCCCCCACTTTGAGATGAGCGCGAGCCCATCTACCCTCATTATCTGAGCTAATATCTAGCACGGTGGCCTGCAGGGATTTCTTAACAAGTATGGCAACACCACAGCGTTTAGCAACAGCGGGAGAATACGCCACAACAGCATAAGGCTTGACATTAAGCTTTAGTGTTTCTTTAGCATTTAAATGCGTTTCTTGAAGCAGTACTAAATCAGCATGCTCCGTATTCAAATAGCTAAGAATTTTCTTCCTTTTGATTGGACTATTGATACCTTTGACATTCAATGATAAGAGCTTACAGAAAGCCATCTAGTAATATACAAAATTCTGAGAGAACATGAAGTTGCACATTATTCCCTAAACTATGCATATTGGTAGCAAATGACTGTACACACGACATGAAATAATAAACTTTTGGTAGAAAGCATAAATAACCCCCAAAAAAAAGAGACAGGCACCGAAGTGCACTAGAGAAGAAGCAAAACCCCAACTATTACTGGCGACCATGAGTCTGCGGGGGGAAGCCCCAGAGAAGGCCCGATACTGGCCATACTCCCTGCAGCAGGAACAAGTCCCGGGAGCCACCGAAGGGTGCAGAGAAGCAGGATGGCGGTTCAAAGAAGTAGGTCAGGAGAGCAGTCCAACCGCGTCCGCAGCGAAATCACTGCGATAGGCCCCAATGAGGTAGAGATTTAAGAGAGCTTTGAACAGCAACACAGCTTGATGGTAACATCAACGCATCAGTTCAGCTTCTTTAGAGTCCAAAAATGCAGCGAGGAGGTCAGGATCCTCGAAGGTCCTGGTATGGTTATGCAGCGTAACGCGTAGCTTTGCCGGATACAGGAGACCAAATCGGGCCTGCAGTTGCTGAAGGCGAGGGCGATAAGCAAGAAGCTTCTTTCGGCGGTCCATCGTGGGCTTAGAGAGATCAGGGAAGAAAGACACTTTATGCCCATCTATCTCGAGGTGATGATTAGCCCGGGCAGCAGCCAGAATTTGCTCAGCTTGTTGATAGCGCAGTAGCCGAAAAATGATGGGCCTGGGAGTCGTCCGGTTGAGCGCCATATTAGTGGGGACACGATGTGCCCGGTCTATCTCCAGGTCCTTAAGAAACGTCGTCTTCAATAGAGAGGGTAGAATATTGCCCAGATATTCCCGCAGATCTCCTGCTTCTACGCCCTCTGGAGCTCCAATGAGTCGAATGTTATTGCGACGAGCTCTATTATTGCTATCTTCAAGTTCCTTTTGAAGGAGCAAAATCTGGCGTTCAGCTTTATCGATCTTCCCCATTCGCACCGCGTGCGATTCAAGAGTCTCCGCCATTTTGTCTTGGCGCAACGAGAGGCCCTCGAGCCTTTCCTGCATCATGGTAAGGTCCTCACGCATGGCGCGGATCGCTTCTCCGTTGGATTGTACCAGTTCCTTTACACCACGAATCTCCTCGAGTATCACCCGCTGCATTTCAGGGCTCTCACAGAGCGGCGCCATCTTATGCGTGGAAGGCAGTTCCGTTTTGGAGCGTTTGCCGTGCGACGAAGTGGGGGAGCCGAAATCTAGGCGCTGTGGTTTAGGTCCCGCCATCCCTCCGATGCGCCCCGGCGATTTTAAAGCAAAATAGTGAAGTTTTGCAGGAGTTCAGTCAGGATTCTGTGTAGGCCTCTCGGGAGCTTCAGCACAAGGCGTCTACCCCGTTGGACATCAGGCTCCGCCCCCCCTGCATTTATTAAAAAAGTATATTTCGCCTATTTCGGTTTGAAGTTAGGCGATCAAGACAAACCGTGGGCTCCTCACAAAGTGTGCAAGACATGTGAGGAAGATCTACGCTTATGGATGAAAGGTAAAAAACAAGCATTTCGTTTCGAAATACCTATGATGTGGCGTGAACAAAGAGACCACAGCAGTGACTGCTATTTTTGCTCTTGCATTGTGAAGGGATACAACTTAAAAAATAAGAACGTAATAAGTTTCCCCAACCTTCCCTCAGCAATTAGGCCTATGCCTCATAGCAACGAAGTACCTGTGCCTGAACCACCTAAATCTTTGGATCATATTTGTGTGGACGGTTCTGATCATGATGAGACTCATCAGATGGCTTTTCCCGATGAGTCCAGTACTTCCGAGTTTGAAACTGAACCAGATCCGAAACCTGAACTTTTCCCTCAAGCTGAATTGAATGATTTAGTCCGGGATTTAGGACTCCCAAAAGATGCTGCCCAACTGCTAGGTTCTCGGCTTAAACAGAAAAATCTATTGTCACCAGGAACAACTTTTTATTGGTACCGCAACCGCGAGACACAATTTTTGAAGTATTTCAGCAAAGAGGAAGATTTGGTATTTTGCAACGATATATACGGAGTGATGGAAAAGTTTAAACTCAAGTATGATCCTGCTGAATGGCGGCTGTTCATTGATTCGTCAAAAGACAGCATAAAAGGTGTTCTTCTTCATAATGGCAACACATTTGCTTTAGTTCCTATTGCTCACTCTGTTATTCTCCAAGAAAAATACGAGAATTTGGCCCTGATTCTTCAGAAGATTCGTTATGATGAGCATAAGTGGATGATTTGTGGAGACTTTAAAATTCTATCCATGCTATTAGGGCAGCAATCCGGTTTCACCAAATATCCCTGCTTCCTTTGCTGGTGGGATAGCTGGGCCCGCGACCTACACTGGGGGAAAAAAGACTGGCCAATTCGGGAGTATTTGAGACCCGGTGAGAAAAATGTTCTTCATGAGAGCTTGGTACCTCGTGATAAAATTCTAATACCACCTCTCCACATTAAGTTGGGTCTCATTAAGCAATTCATCAAGTCCCTTCCAAAAGATGGTGAGTGCTTTCGGTACCTTTGCTCAAAGTTCCCCCGACTTTCTGAAGCAAAGCTAAAGGAAGGAGTGTTTGTTGGCCCTGATATAAGGAAACTCATTTCAGATGGAGCATTCGCTGAAACGATGTCTGAGAAGGAAAAAGAAGCCTGGGATTCCTTCAAGGATGTTGTTCTCAAATTCTTGGGGAACAGGCGGGATGAGAACTATAAGGATATTGTTGCCAGGATGCTCAATGCCTTCAAAGAACAAGGCTGTAACATGAGCCTGAAAGTCCATTTCTTGCACTCCCATGTGAACTACTTTCCCGAAAACTTGGGGGCGTACAGTGAAGAACAAGGTGAAAGGTTTCACCAGGACATCAAGGACGCAGAGAGAAGGTACCAAGGAAGATGGAACACCACTATGATGGCTGATTTCTGCTGGTTGCTGCTGCGGTAAACCCCAGATGAAAAATACGCCAAGCAGCGCACCAAGAGAAGCATTCAGGGGAAGAAGAAACGGGCCCACCAGGAGATTGATTGACCCAAGAATGACTTTAAAATCTAAACTGTGTTGACAAATATCGTGTTTTTACTAAACTTTGAAATGAAAATTTGCTAGTTATTACAACAGTGTCGGATCTCATTTATTAGAATTTTATTTTCACACCATCGGGTGTTTGTCTTCATGTATTGCAATGGTGCGGTTTGCGTTTTCTATTCTTACATACATACCTGTACAACATTTTTTGCACATTTCTTTGCTTTGCTTTGTGTCTAACCTCGCTCTTATATGCTCAATGTTTGTGCACATGTATGTGGCTGTTTTAAGTGCAGACAATTTTGCTACCATCACAGTGTGTTTTGTTGACATTACTCTATTCTTATGTGCTGCCTTGTTACAATTTTCTTTATTCTTATTTGAATAACTACTAAACAATTAGTATAAAGAATTCATCCAAGAAACTTTTATCTCGATCGCACTCAATCTGAAATGTTCACCTCAAACTGCTAACCCAATGTAGCAAAAAATCTGTACGTGATGGAGCAAATTGGTTACCAGATTTGGATTCAGCGCACCAAAAAACGTAAAAATCAATCGAAACATTAGAGGCAGTTTTAAAAAAAAAATTTTTAGTGTACCTGTGTAATTGCTGAAATGAAACCAGTTTCACTATATTTCTTAAGAAATGTATATAAATGCTCTATATGTTTCAGAACCACATCAATCTGAATCTCTGAGTCTTGCATAATTTTGCTAACTAGATTCACTCCAGTTAACAGATCATACCAGAGAACTAAACTGACCAAGAACTCGAAAGAGCTAGGCTCGTTGTTAGCTAGCAACTGTGCTTCACTTTGAACTACAGAATCATTTGTTTCTTCTGCAACCTCCAACAAGGCTTCTCTGATATTAGGTGCTTGAAAGCGAATTGCTTTTCTTCTATCAATTCTGCACTCCCACCGGGTTTCTGATAGTGGTTTGACAGTCAGTGAGGTGATATTGTCCTTCAAAATTTTCCATCTTCTTGGAGAAGCACTAAATATTGTATAAATGCGCTGCAGCACACCAAAGAATGTTTTTGCTCTGTTAGATGACTTTGCAGTTTCTCCAAATACCAAGTTCAAGCTATGACTGCCATATGGTGAAAAGAATGCTCTTGGGTTTGCTTTCAGGATACGAACTTGGACTCCTTGTTTATGTCCTTTCATATTGAACCCATTACCCTGGCCATAACAATCCAGCAAGTTCAATCCTAGTGAGTCAAGCTCTTTTATTAAAACATCTGCCAATCCTTCTCCAGTGGTATCATCAACTACAATAAGGTCAGCAAAGTATTCTTTGATTTCAATATCCTGATCAGTTGCTGCAGCTTTAACAATTCTTAGAATAACCGATAACTATTCTTGATGACTTATATCAGGAGTACAGTCCAAAATTACTGAAAAGTATTTAGCTTGTTTCACATCTTCAATTATAACATCTTTAATTTTTTGAGACATTACATCTATGATTTCATTCTGAATTCTGTGGCCTAAATAATGGTTATGGACAGTCTTGTCTTTAACTTTGTTAATATGTTCCTGCATCACAGGATCAAAACGTGCCAACAGCTCTACTAAACTCAGAAAATGTCCATTGTTTGAAGTGTACAGTATATCATTACGGCCACGAAAAGCATTATTTTGAGAAGCCAAGTGATATGTAATAGAAGGCAGACGCTCAAGAACATTCTGCCATCTTTGTCTTTCAGTGTTAATGGCAGATTGATTAACACTGTCAATAGCTATATTACTTGTTAGTTTCGGTTCCAGTTCAGTCCACTGTTACAGGCAGTCAAAATGTGTCTCGGCATGTTCATGTTGTTTCAAGTGTGAAGTTACATGGACCCAATCTGAACATCTACCCTTTGTGAGTTGTGTGGGGTTAGAATCATCAGAATGGAATAATGTACAACAGAAGCAAAACACGCTGTTGAGTTTTTGAGAATATACAAACCAACGGCAGTTGATGGATTCACCATTTGACATCATACGAACATAATATGCTGGCTTGAAACTACGGTTATACTGGTCCTTTGGAAAGGAATAATCCTTGATCTGAATGGGACCTCTTACTACAAGAAAGTCATGTAGGGGGGCGGAGCCTGATGTCCAGCGGGTTAGACGCTTCGCGCTGAAGCTCCCGAGAGGCCTACTCAGAATCCTGACTTAATACCTACCTAAACTTAATATTTTGCTCCGAACTTACCGGGGTACCTCGGGGGGGATGGCAGCCCACAAACCAGCGCGCTTAGACTTCGGGTCTCCCTCTTCTTCACACGGAAAACGCTCCAAAACAGAGTTGTCTTCCCCACAAAAGATAGTTCCACTTCGGGAAAACCCCGAAATGCAACAGGAGATCTTGGAGGAAATACGCGGTGTGAAGGAACTGGTACAGTCCAACGGAGAAGCGCTCCGAGCCATGCGAGAAGACTTCGGTATGCTTCAGGACCGGCTTGAAGGTCTATCACTACGGCAGGACAACATGGCGGGGGTCCTCGACTCGCACGCGGTGCGCTTGGTGAAACTGGACAAGGCTGAACGTCAGATACAGAATCTTCAAAAAGAATTAGAGGATAGCAATAATCGAGCCCGTCGCAACAATGTAAGGCTCATTGGAGTACCGGAGGGGGCCGAAGCAGGAGATATAAGAGAATTCCTGGTCAAAACTCTTCCCTCCTTGCTGAAGATCACTTTTCACAGAGATCTGGAAATTGACCGAGCACATCGTGTTCCTACCAACATGGCGCTCAATCGGACGACCCCCCGGCCTATCATCTTTCGATTACTGAGATATCAGCAAGTTGAGCAAATTCTAAATGCTGCCCGGGCGAATCATCATCTGGAGTTTGAAAGTCATAAAGTCTCCTTCTTCCCTGACTTGGCAAAGCCCACAGTTGACCGTCGGAAGAGACTCCTTGCTTTTCGCCCTAGACTTCAACAGCTACAGGCTCGCTTTGGCCTATTGTATCCAGCGAAGCTCAGAGTGACTCTCCATAACCAAACTAGAACATTCGAAGATCCTGATCTACTAGCAACATTTTTAGATTCCAAAGAAGCAGACCAGATGCGCTAATCCAACAACTTGGATCTGTAATCCGCCGGATCTGCCCGCCATTTTGAATGGCCCGACGCGGTGATCACAGCCTGGAACAGAGACTGCCTGGACTTTTCTTTCTGTCTATATATAACTTTCTGGGTCTCCTATCCCTCCATGATGTGCACCTCGGTTGGATTCGGAACACGCACAGCTATACAGGTTCTATGTTTCAATTTAGGCCTTCTCTGGGGTTTCTCCCAGCAGACATATGGTCGCCAGTAATTTCTGGGGTTCTGCTTCTTCTCTAATGCACTTCAGTGCTTATTTTTTCATAAGGGGCGCTTCATTGTTTTTCATTAGCTTATTTTCTATCATGTCATGTGTACAGCCATATACAGTTAATATGAGGGACATTGTGAAATTGTGTGCGTTATCATGTTCTTTCTCAGAATTTTTAACTTTTCTGAATGGCCTTATGTAAGATCTTATCACTGAACGTAAAAGGCATCAATAGTCCAATCAAAAGAAAGAAAATCCTTAGCTATCTTAATCATGAACATGCTGATTTAGTGTTTCTTCAGGAAACGCATTTAAACTCCGCTGAAACACTGAAACTTAATGCTAAGCCTTACATGGTGGCTGCCTACTCTCCCGCCGTTTCCAAACGGTGTGGGGTAGCCATCTTGGTTAAGAAGTCTTTGCAAGCTACTGTAATGGATACTAGCTCTGATAAGGAGGGTAGATGGGCCCGTGCACACCTTAAGGTTGGAGATAGTGAATTCACGTGTATTTGTATTTATGCTCCGAATGTGGATAACCCTGCTTACTATGCAAGTATTGCGCAGTTGGCACAGGCCTCTGCCAATACACCATTAATACTTGGCGGCGATTTCAACCAAGTACTTGATCCTTTGATAGATAGACAGCCGCCTAGAACGAGTGGTCCACCCAAGAGTCTTGATACCCTTACAGCTCTGATGAAAGATCTTGCGTTAGTAGATATATGGAGGCTGCTTCACCCCTCCGACTTAGAGTTCACCTTTTTCTCTGCCCCCCATCACTCACAATCTAGAATAGATTTTTTTCTTATCTCCAAAGCACTGATACCCCAAGTGGACACGGCTAGGATTCATCCTCTCCATATTTCAGATCATGCTGCCATATCTTTCTCATTACATGTCACTACGCAAGGTGAACATCCCCGTGCTTGGTATTTTGATAGATCCCTACTAGACCAAAAAGATTTTCAGGTTGACATAAAGGCCGCTATCCAAGACTACTTTCATTTTAATTCACCCCATGACACTGTGAGCTGGGCTTGGTGGGAGGGTTTCAAGGCGTCTATCCGTGCAACTATAACTAGCTATCAAATCCGACAGGGGAAACAAAGAAAGCAACATTTACTGATTCTAGAACAACAGATACAAGCTGGAGAGCGTCTCCTCACGTCCCGTACTGACCCATGTATTTTACTTCGCTTACAACGCCTTCGTTTTCAATACAATCAGCTTTTATATACCGCTGCTGCTAAAAATATTGAATTACAACAAGGGATGTACTATCGGGAAAATAACCGTGCTGGCAAATTGTTAGCCAATGCCCTGAAAGGTCAAAAAGAAGCCAAGCGTGTTACCGCTCTCCGCAATCCGTCGGGGGGGAGATTGGTCACTAAAGATACAGAAATATTAGAACTCTTTCGTGATTTTTATACTCGGCTTTATCAATCTGAATGTGACTTCGAGCCAGAAGCATTTGAACGATTACTATCAGGGGTACAACGACCCCCCCTATCTGACGAAGATAGAGAGGCCATGGACAAACCATTCACTTTATCAGAAATTCAATCGGCACTCAAGAGATGTGCCACAGGTCGAGCCGCAGGCCCGGACGGTCTCCCAGTCGAATTCTACAAAACTTTTAACGCTGACTTAGCTCCGTTTTTGAAACTTTATTTTTCTGCTCTGGCCGAGGGGGGATCTCCTTCTGGATTCTTCTCAATGGCAAATGTAGTAGTTTTTGAGAAAGAGGGGAGAGATCCGCAACTAACAGCTAATTATCGTCCCATTTCCCTACTAAACGCAGACTATAAAATATTTGCCACCATTCTCTCCACCCGGCTCTCTGACAAGATGTCTACTTTAATACACCCAGATCAATGCGGTTTCATTCCCGGTAGATCAACCGCTGATAATGCTAGGACCCTATGTCATGTACTGACTGCCGCAGTTAATCTTGATCGACCATTGGTTGGCCTCTCACTTGATGCTGAGAAGGCCTTCGACCGCTTAGAATGGCCCTTCTTGTTTGCAACTCTCCGCTGGTACGGATTCGGAGAAGGCTTTCTCCGATGTCTCCAAACCATGTATGCACAGCCTACAGCTAGTATCTGTGCTAATGCTTTAAAGTCTCAGCCTTTTCCCCTGCAACGCGGTACTCGCCAGGGATGCCCACTGTCTCCACTTCTTTTCGATCTCGCACTCGAACCCTTAGCTTTACTAATCCGGCAATCCAAGGATATTCATGGAGTCCCTTTCTCTCATAGGGAAATCAAAATTTCAGCATATGCTGATGACCTTATGCTCTTTGTCTCCCTAGACTCAGTGCCGGCTGTCCTAGAGCAAATTGGTAAATATTCACAACTCTCGGGCTATAAGATAAATTGGACCAAATCGGTAGCCTTTCCACTAAATCCTCTGATCCATCAGGCAGATATGCAGTCCTTTCCCTTTTTATGGCAGCCTCGCATGGTCAAATACCTTGGGGTGCACTACTGCTCTCCTTTAGAAGACACCATCACCTTCAATGCTAAAGATTTAACCTCTAAGGTCCGGGCGCTTACTCAACGCTGGACCCCTTTAACACTTACTTGGTGGGGCCGCCTAGAAACCATTAAAATGATGATTGTTCCCAAAGTGAACTACATTTTAGAAATGTTGCCATGTCTCCTACCTCGACGTACATATAAAGATTTAGAGGGTCTTCTGACTAGATACTTATGGAAAAACAAGACACCTAGGATAGCGAAACAAAAGTTACAAGCAGATAAAGAAAATGGTGGTGTCAGATTCCCTGATTTCCTGAAATACCACCACTCTTTTCTTCTCAAACAAGGCGCTCGTTGGCTGGAAGACCTAACACCGAGTAGACCAGTGTGGCTAGACATAGAGGAGGACCTTTGCAAACCAATTCCTCTTACTTATCTCCCTGGTATGACTCTCCCATCAGACTCCCACTATCCACCAATGCTCTTAGACACTTTAGGTGCCTTTAATACCCTTGCGCAATCTCTAGACTCCCGACTTTGTCCGCTAGATAGACTCCCGCTTTGGCACAATGCTCGATTTCAAATACAAAATAAACCGATGGCGTGGAGCCTCTGGTACACTAGGGGCATTTGGATCCCTAACCAGCTGTTCTCCGCTGGTCGCTGGAAAACTTTTAGCGAATTACAAATTGAATTTGGTCTCCCTGCGAAACACTACTTTCAGTTGGTGCAACTTCAGCATTGTCTTCGGAGTGCTAAGGTGCTCCCGCCATCGGAAACCCATACCCAAGGATTGTCGGAGATTATCCGATCTATCGGGAGCTTATCGGGTGTGTAGCATCTAACTTTTACAAAACTTTATGTAATACTGTTAATAGAGGCACTCCTACAGCACAGAAATCCTGGGAGCGGGAAATGCATGTAACTTTGACCCCGGAGCAATGCAGCCTAGTCTGGAGCAAGGTGACACGGGTCTCTCGATCCGCCTCACTCACTCAGACACTTTTCTTTTTAGCCCACCGATGTTTCTATACTCCTGACAGGTTAGCCAAATGGAACGCCACCCAGAGCAATAGATGCTGGACATGCCATACGGCCATTGGTTCACTCACTCATGTTATGTATGAATGCCCCGCATTACAGTATTACTGGAGTCGGGTCTGGGGTCATATTCAATCTATTTTGCACTTTCAAGAGCCCCTCTCTTGGAAGATAGTGGGACTCCGCTCAGCTGCGGGGATCCCCTCTCTTTCCAAATCGGCTTACTTCCTTTTAGACTTTATGCTGGGCATAGCTATATCCCTAATTACGAAATACTGGAAAAATAGCTCCCATCTGAGCCCCAATGAATGGTGGAATCATGTCTGTCTCTACAGTAAATATGAGCAAATACCTCGTATGTTAGCTTCTTCCGCTCAGACCCCTCACCACTTGTCTAAATGGAAGATGCTTAACGACTATGTTCAAACTGCTAAATGCTCTCATCTGACTGTTTAAATCTGTGTAAATCTCTGTCACATGATCATTCTGTATCGCAGATACTATTTCTGTTTGTGTTGATATACAATTACTGTTGTTTGTAAGCGCTTATATGATGATACTTATCAGTTTAGAGAAGAAGCATAGGGGTGGGGGGTAACTGGGGTTGCTTTTTCCTTATTGTATGTTTGTATTTGTTTCCTTTGGTGTGTTGTTTCTTTTTGCTTGTTGTAAAATGAAAATAAAAGTTTAAAAAAAAAAAAAAGAAAGTCATGTAATTTTGAGTCAATAAATTGAGGCCAACATCCTGGTTCATCATAATCAGTGACTGGAGCAGCGCTTTCGTGGATTACACTTCTCAAGTGTTGCTCAAGTGCGGAGCTTGTGCTCGGTTCAGTCATCTCCAGTGTACTTTTCTCACCGTGTGTTTGTTCAGTTTGCAATTCTGGTAGCACTTCCAATTCACTCTGCTGTATGATATCTGTTGTCTCACTTTCTTCTACATTTAGATCTTTTTTCATGTATTTTTCCAAAGCTCCTTTCTGTGTTTCTAGGAACTCTTGCTCACATTTTCTTTTTCTTGCCTTCTCTGCACCAGAGAGATATTTTTGAAATCTGTCTCTGTCTCTGCCTGTGTTGCTCATTGCGTGTTTTGTTTACTTTTTCTCTTGCAAAGAGTAAGCCCCAACAAGCTGTAACCAGTAAAGATTAATCAAATATAGTAAACTGAATAGAGTTATCCTAATTCACTATTTCCAATGTAAAATATCTCCAATGATGTCTCCATGATTTGAACATCTGCATGGAAGTTTTCAGATGTCCAATCATGACTAGGGCTTTTAAAATTATCTCAAACCTCAGGAATAAAGGAAACTGCTTTATCCAAAGGGCATGAAATGTCCTTTTATTTGGAAGAGCTGAACCAATCAATTAATCAACTAAGTCTCCTGCATATCACACAGATGCTCAGCACCTATGTAGGAACCCTGCTATTCTAAACATCTCACAGCAATAATCCCAGCCGTAATGTAAATATTATACCAGGCCCTATATCAACAATACATATCCTACTGGTCCGTAAAAACAGAACAAGTTGGACTGCTACAAACTACATGCCAGCACTGACCTCAAATGTCGATAAAGCTTTTATTAAATCTAGAAGTGAGCCCAGAAGTGTGAATTGGTTTTCACCTTATCGCAGGTTAAATTTAGTATTTGTAGTGAAGTGTATGCCGTTGAGCCAATGCTGACTCATGGTGACCAAGCCCTGGGTTTTCTTAGCAGGGTGTAACCAGAAGTAGATTGTCAAGCCTTTCTTCCGCAGAGTAAGTCTACAGCAAAATAACGTGAAATAAAATAAGATATGTACAACTACCTTCAAATAAGTAATTATGAAATTACTGAGTCTTACAAGAACACAGTACACAAATGTGACATGAATTAATACTCAAAACTGCAATATCCTTCTGGTGTGCTGCTAGGATGGATCTATCCTTGGTCTGATTTGTTTTGATATTACAGAAGGGCTATCAGGTAAGGTTTGCCTCTTTGTGGATGATACAAAAATCTGCAATAGATAAGAGTAGACACCCGGGAAGCCATAGATAACATGAGTAGGGTTCTAGCAAAGCTTGGGGAATGGTTGAGAATTTGGCAGTTGAGATTTAATGTGGGGTCATGCATTTGGGCTGCAAAATTCCAAGGGAGTGGTACAGTATATAAGGGGGGCAAAATACTGCTGTGTACAAAAAGAGTGGGACCTGGGCCCAGGTCAGACTGATGATGATCTTAAGGTGACTAAATGGGCAGATAAGGCCATAGCGAAAGCCAGAAGGGTGCATAGGGAAAGGAACGGCCTGCAGATAGGAGGCGGGAATAATGCCTTGGAATAAGTTTAGAGAAAGACATCATGCTTGGCAAGATAGAAGGTCAACGCAAAAGAGGAAGGCCAGCAATGAGATGGCTCGATACAATAACAGCAGCTACGGGTACCAGTCTGTCAACAATGAGCCGCCTGACTGAAGACCGAACACAATTTAGGATAGCTATCCAGAGGGTCTCCATGAGTCGACTTCGACTCGACGGCACTTAACAACAACAACAGTGATTTAGAGTATTGTGTGCAATTCTGGAGACCACATCTTCAAAAGGATATAAACAAGTTGGAGACCGTGCAGAGGGTGGCTACCAAAATGGTCAGTGGGCTTCATTTTAAGGCATATGGGGGCAAACTTAAAGATCTCAATACATATACTTTGGAAGAAAGATGGGAGAGGGGAGATATGATAGAGATATTTAAATAACTCCATGGCATAAATGCAGGGGTGTGTGGTGAGGTTCTTGCTAGAGGCAGAGGAGGTCTGTTATACCTGGTGAGCATTATATACAGGTTTGTAAACCTTTGGCTCTTCTATGTTGGGAAGTCCTATAAATATCAGGAATGGAGGGAGGAAGGCTCATAAGCAGGGCACCTGCACTAAGAATCACACTCAAGAGGGTATCCTCATTCTGTCCCAGTGGCTGTGTTGGCAGCAACAAGAAGCAATGCGGGTCCTGTGTGCTATTATACATTCATATACCCTGCAGAGGCTCTATCCCTTCTATCACAGTCTTCCTGTTACCTGTGTGCAGGACAGGACAGCTGCTGGGCATGTGATCATGCACCAGCTCCAAGGCTTCCCCCTGATTTTATTTCCTGTTAGTACTGCCTGAAAATCCAGCAGCCCTCTGAGTGCTACTCTGTCCCCCATGAGAGATGAAGGAGGACAATCTGGGGAGTAGAGGTGAAAGAGAAATAAAAATAGGAAAATTGCCTGGGTGGTGGAAAAGAGCGATATGCTCTACTGAAAACTGTCTTTACCATCAGAAGGGAGAATTCTGTGCTATCGTCACCTTTATGTAAGTAAAGTGAGGAGGCACACTTCTGAAAATAAGCCTGAAGTGTAGAAAAGGCTGATTCTGGCGTAGACCCTTCCCAGCCCCTAACACGCAGGCTGGTCCTGTGCTTTCTTTTTTTCCTAGTTGCTGCTAATCAGCTATAGTTTGGACACTGCCCTGGGCCAAACCTACCATTCACCATGTGAAGTAACTCGGGTTCATTTTCTCCCCCCCCCCCCACCCATTACTTTTTAAAATATCTAGACAATTTAAAAAAAGGGTAGAAATAGAATACCTTGCAAATTCTTGCCAGAGTTTTCGTCGGCTTGAAGGTAAGGAGTTGTAGTGTCTCCCGTCTGCTGGCCAGCTACTCACTTCTGCGCCATCACTCGCTGCAAAGGGAAAGTTAGTGAACACGTGCAAATCCTGAAGCCACCAACGCCTCTCTTCTGTGGTGCACAGCATGTCGGGCAACGCAGCACGCAGCAGCATGTGAGGCGTGGAACAAAAAAAACAAAACAAGAGCTTGATTGCTGTGTGACGGCAGGCATGGGACAAAGACAGCGGGGCTGATTGAAGCAGAGCGGACTGGGACTGAGACCGGGATCTTCGGGATGCACTCACAGACAAGGAAGCACAGCATGTGTAGGTTTGTTGTTGGCGCAGGGCCCTGTGCAAACAACATTCTTGCACAATGGACGGGCCGTCCCTGGATGGCATGCCCCAGAGCTAGCATTCATTATCGGGGCATATAGTGGTGTTATTCGGGAATATGTTTAATGTAATGTGCACCACTGTTTGTTACCTTCCAGTTATCGCACTATGTCACTTGTAAACCGTCTTGACTTGTAGAGAGATGGTATAAAAAAAATCTGTTAAATAAGTAAATAATATAAATATTCAGCGGCACTAACCATGTTAGTGCCATTGAATATCCCATTCAGCAGCATTTACATGTTTTACAGGTCTGTAAACCATGTAAATGCCTTTCCATATCGGCCCTTAATCTCGCTTCCTGAAATATATTCTCAATATCCTATCTCCATCTGCAATAGACATAAAGGTCACTATCAAAGTAGCTGCATTAACTATCTTTACACCAGCATGAGCAGTTTGAGGTGCCACTAAAGTCCAAAGAGAATCCAACACAATAGAAGTTTCTTTTTGTGAGGCAACAAAAGAGGTAGAAACCTGACTTCTAGAAATGGGCAAATAATATACTCAAATAATTTCAGGTAAAAATTCAGCAGAGAGACCAAAAGTCTCTGTTAAATATCTAATAAACATATCTTTCACTGAAATTGCTGGCACACAAAGAAAGTTCAAAACTCGCAAGTTGGAGTTCCTAGAGTAGTTCTCTGAGGCTCCAGCTTTAGCCTGCAAATTAATAACAACCCTAAGAAGTGTAGCTTGAATGGAACAATCAAAAAGCTAAAACACACTCTATCAAAACAAAAAATGTTCTTATGAAAAAAGTGGAAAATATTTAATTCTCCAAAACTTTCTTTGCATCATCATCATACCAGGGAGGTCTCAGAACTATCGGGCTATTTGCGCTATTTCTGTATTGATGAAGCGGGAGGAGTGGTCTAGTGGTTAGGACAAGGTACTTCAGGCTGGAGGGCCAGGGGTTCAAGTCCCACCTGGGGACAGCAATCTCAGGCCGGAGGGACTGGGATTTCTAGTCCTATAGGCACTCCTTGTGGTCTTGGGCAAGCCACTTAACCCTCCATTGCCCATGTTCCCTGTAAGTATTAGCATATGTGTCTCATATCCCCTTGTGTTAAATGTATCCCCCAATTGACCACTTTGACCCAGTGAAAAGCAGGATATAAATACAGATAAATAAATAAAGCATTGGCTGGTAGGGAAGGAAAGACTAGGGAGCAATCTTTGTTTCTTTGTGAGCAACGCTGGATTTTTTCTGTACAAACGGTGACGCCAGAAGGTTCGAATATGCAAATTGACTGGGGTGTCTGTGATTAATGGATCTCCTTTTTGGGGGGTGGAGTTCTTTTGATTGGGATACCCTTGACGTCATATATAAGATGTATTTAAGGAGGAGCTCTGGATTGGGGTTTTCGCATGCGTGGCGTTTGAGAGTTGATCGGCCCTGTTGAAGCAAAGCCGAGACTTGTGTTTAGCGGCATGATTTGCTATTTAGAATTTGGATAAGAGCGTTTGGTTATTATATGTTTAGGTTTTTTTTTTTCAATGTTTATTTATAAACCATCAAGAAAAACCAAGATATATATACAATAGTCAACAACCTCCCCCTGGGGTTGACTCTGATCTCCAGGGTAGGGAACAATGATGGTCACGATATTTTCAATTTTACCCCCCCCCCCCCCGCCGCCCCTGAACCCCTTCCTCCCTTCCCCCCTACCCACCCCACGCAACATAACCACGGCTAATCCGCGTCTGGACCAGCTCATAAAACTATTCATATCACCCATTGTGTGCCACAACCAATTAAGCTACCGACTAACATCCTAACTGCAGAACTGCGTTGCGAGTCTGGGGGCTCAGAATATGGATATAGGGGTCCCAGAGTTAACAGAAAGGCGGACCAGCGTTTGACATGGCCCCTCGTGCCCTTACACTCCAAGAGCATCAATTGATGGAAGGAATTTCACCACTCCCAAAAGGAGGGAGGGTTTCTTTCCCGCCATCGATGCAAGAGTGGTCCCTTACCAACCAGACAAGCCTTCCGCACTAACCAGCGTCCCCATTTCCCCTTCGGGGAGTTAAGGCTCAGGAGGTCCAAGGTAACTAGGGCAGCGTCCCAAGAAACGGGCTGTCCGAGGAGGTTTGTCATAAAACAGCAAATTCTCCTCCAATAGGAGCGGATCCTCCGGCATCCCCACCACATATGCAATAAAGTCTCCATGGGCTCCGCGCACCGCGGACAACTGCCATCCAGGGTCAAATGACAATGAAGAGCCCGTCTCGGGGAAAAGTGAACCCTAGTTAAACATTTAAATTGTATTTCCCACCAACGGACACCGTCCGCCAAGTGCCCTATTCTCCGGAGGGCTGCCAGAACTGTATCTTGGGGAATTTCCCGTCCCATCTCGACCCCCCAGGCCTGCTCAACACTGCGAAAGTCAGGTCGAGTCCGAAAAAGTTCCAGCCTGGTGTTGAAAAGACGTATGGACGGTTTCTCTACCCTGCCCAGACTAAAAAACTCTATAATCTGTGCTGACCGGTCACCATGCAGCTCCTCACCCAGGAGTGAGGCCACATAGTGGGCGATCTGCATATACGCAAAAATATGGCAAGACCCCAGTTCGTATTCCCGAGATAATGAAGGAAAGGATTTAAATTTCCCAGCGGGATCGACCACATGGCCCAAATTCCGTATACCTCTCTCCCCCCAGATACGGAATATGGCGGTCTCTGTGCCTGGAGTAAAACTAACATTACCCCGAACGGGCAGCCAGCACGATACCTTCCAATTGCGGCCCCAATAAACATTCAACTGCCGCCAAGTCCAGCACACGGGAGCCAGTAACACACTGTCAACCAGATGAGTTGGCAGCCGGTAGGTTTCCAAGTGTAAGAGAGCCTGTAGAGAATGGGGGGCCACGTACGCCTCCTCCAACGCCTTAGGAGTACACAGGTCTGTATCTCCTAGCCAGTCCCCCAGGTGTCGTTCTTGGCAGGCCAGCGCGTATGCAGCGAGATCCAGAAGCCCCCAGCCCCCATTTCTCCCCTTCCCCACCAGGCGACCATATGGAATCCGTGCTCTCGCACCCCTCCACAAAAAGCCCCTGAATTCCACTTCAAGACGCTGAACATCACGTCATAGTAGCCAAACCGGGATAGTCTGCAGCCAATACAATATCCGCGGCAATATCACCATTTTAATCACAGCGATTCTCCCCGACAAAGAGAGGGGAAGAGGCCGCCAAGCCTGTAACTGAGTTCTCACTTTAGTCAACACCCGATTCAGATTACTCCCGTAGAGGTGAGATAGCTGACTGGGCAGTACTATCCCCAAGTATACAAATTGATTGTCTGCCCATTTAAGAGGGAACTCACCCGGCCAGCCACGCTGGAGCTGACCCGAAATATCCAGGGCCTCTGATTTGTCCCGATTAATACTAAACCCCGCAAACTTCCCAAAGGTTTGGAACTCCTGCAAAAGTCTGGGTAGAGAATCTGTGGGTGAGAGCAAATTCACCAACAGGTCGTCGGCAAAGGCCAATATCTTAAACTCTTGATCTCCGATGCGCACCCCCCGTATCGCACGTGACTCCTCCACCTTACGCAAGAGGGGGTCAAGGGACAGGACAAAAAGGAGGGGGGAGAGGGGACAACCCTGACGAGTCCCCCTACATAAAGGAAAGGCTTCGGACAACACCCCGTTACATAGGATCGCATCGGTTGGATCCGCATATAAGCTAGCAACCAGGTTACAAAAAGAGGGCCCTATACCATAACGCGGGAGGAGGTACATCAAATACTGCCAATCTACCCTATCAAAGGCTTTTTCCGCGTCAAAGCTAATTAATAAGGAGGACATACGTCTATACCGGACCCATTCTAAGGATGTTATTATTCGGCGCAAGTTACGTACTGCGTAGCGTTCCTTAACAAAACCCACTTGGGAGTCATGGACAAGCTGCCCCAAAAATTCCGACAGGCGATCGGCCAGGATTTTTGCCATTAATTTAAGATCAAAATTAAGCATAGATATAGGTCGATATGAAGCTGCTAATAGAGGGTCTTTGGCCGGTTTCGGAATGAGAACAATATGAGCATGGTTGTTTCCCCATCGGAAATACCCCTGCTGCGCCCTCGTATTATGTACTGCAGCTAAGGTTTGGGAAATCAGCTCAGTAAGAATCTTATAAAATTCAGCACCGAGCCCGTCAGACCCCGGGGATTTGTAACAGCTGGCTTTAGAAATAGCAGCTTGCAGCTCTGCTACTGTGATCGGCCGATCCAACTGCGCCCGTTGTGCCTCGGATAATTGGGGTAGGTCTACCTCCCCCACATAGTCCGCCATCTGCGATAAAGAAGGCGACTCCGCTGTATAAAGTTGCTGAAAAAAGGATCGAAAGACTCGCGCGATCGCCGGGCTCTCCCGATGAAGTGTCCCCAGGTCATCCCGCAGCGCTGGCACCAGTTTTGAGCTCCTGAGGCCACGTAGGCACCTGGCCAGTAATTTCCCGGGCTTGTCCCCATAACGGTATAATTGGTAACGGTAGTACAGCACAGATTTCTTAGCCCTCTGATGCAACAGTTCATTAAGTTCCGTTTGACTTTCCCACAGCCGCCTTTTAAGCCCTGCCGTTGGGTTCTGAGCACACTGGCGTCTCAGCTTCGTAACCAATTTTTCTAAGCAGATAATACGTTCCGCCCTCAATCTCCTCTTCCTGGCGAGGAACCCTATAATGTCTCCCCGTAGCACAGCCTTCGCAGTTTCCCAAAGGAGCTCTGGGTCATCCTGGTGAGCGCCATAATCAGCCTCAAACTCCCGCCATCTCTTCTGAAGAAAAGAACGGAACTGAACATCCCTATATAATTCGAGTGTAAATCGCCACAGAGAGGTCCTGGAGGTAGACCCGCTCCAATAAACGTCCAGCCAGATGAACGCATGATCAGAAATCTCTACGAGCCCTATCTGTGCTTCTTCAACCTTAGCAAACAGACCAGCAGAAATCAACAGGTAATCTATATGCGCACTAGTGCCGTGTGCCCGTGACTGATGCGTATAATCCCGTTCGGTCGGATGAAGCAGCCGCCATGGATCCACCAACCCCAGCCTGGAACATAATCGACGTAGCGCACGGGCCATCTGTAATCTATCCCGTGGCTTCCCGCCTTTAGACGTGTCTAGGACCACATCCATAACGCCGTTAAAGTCTCCCCCCAAAATCACAGGGAGCTCCGGCAACATCTCTACTTTAGAGGCAAGACGAAAATAGAGGGTCAAATCTAACACATTAGGACAATATAGATTGCCCAGAATAACTGGCCTCCCCTCCAGGACACCCTGCAATAGTACGAATCTGCCTGATGGATCCACCAGTTCTCGTACAACCTCAAGCCTTATTCGCTTATGTATCAGGAGCACGACTCCCCCTTCTTCCCAAGAGCCGGGGCCCCCATACCTGCCCCACCCAATCCCTGCAAAGTTTAAGGTGCTCCTCGGCTGTCTGGTGGGTTTCTTGAAGCATAGCCATGTCCGCCTTGTGCCTAGCCAAAGCCTGCAAGATTTTGGAACGCTTAATCGGGCTACCCAGACCGCAGACATTCCAAGATATTATCTTAAGCGGCATTGAATGCACAAACTGTCCTGTATAACACTGTAAACAAGTACCATAAGGGTGCCCCCCCAGCCTGAGGCTCTCCCCGATGTACATTCTTGTGGCTCAACCGGGTCACGCTCAACACACCCATCTGAACCAGAACCTGCCCTTTCCGGGCAGCTAATATGCAACTATCCCCCCTCCCCCTGTTCCCCTCCCTCCCACACCCCCCCTCCCAGCAACCCACCTACTCCTCCCCTCCACTTCCCAGATTCTACTCCCACATCCCCCCCTCTCCCCCCAACTTCTCCATTCCCCACCTCCATCATCCACTCCTGACTACCCTTTCACCTTGATGTGACTGGGCTCCCCCGCTCCCTACTCAGATCATTTATCCCCCCCTACTCCTCACCAGCCCCCCACATTGACTCCCCAAATTGGGATCAACTTATTTAACAATAGAACAGGTAACATACATTAGGAATGACCACAGTTCTGTCCACAGAAACATAGCTGTACATCTCCCCCCCAGTGTTCCCTTCCATTGGCACGGGGTATAGAGATAGCCAAGTACCATCTCCATCTGCTCAGGGTGACTGCCAACTTCTCTACCCCGCCCTCCCCCCCTCAAGCCCCTCTTATCAAATAACCTAGGGAAACCTAATTATACCATGTGAACATCCGCTATCATCCAGTTACCTAGTTACCATAAATTCTCCGAGGGTAGAAAGGAGAACAACTGTAATTGTCCTGGGGGAACAGACTAAACCGGGCACGTGGTCATTCCCTATTGTCACATTTCGATGTATCCAGACACACTTCATGTTACATACTCCATATGCCAGTCTAGACAGGGAAGAATGCCAGCATTAACAGAACAATAATCTAAACATTCCCACATCAGTAAAACTCAGAAGGCCCTCGCCGTATCACACCCCCGTGAGCTGACCCCCCGGGAGGTGAACACAGCTTCCCCCGGGCTCCTTCTGAGCTCACCAAAGGCTGAACAGGCAGAGTTTCCTCCAGAAGATCATGGCGTGCTTGCAGTCCCGCTGCCCGATGTCAGAGCCTGCCTCTCGAGTTGTCCCACATATTTCGCTGCCTCCTCCGCTGAACTGAACACCCTCTGTTTCCCCTCGTGACACACCAGCAGGCACACTGGGTACTGCATGGAGAACCTGATGCCATCATTGATGAGTCTCTGGCATATTGGTGCGTACGCCCTCTGCTGCTTGCTCACGGCCGCTGAGTACTCCTGTGTAATACGGAGCTGAATATTATCTCGAGCAACAGTTCCTCATTTCCGGGCCTCACGCAGCACAGCCTCCTTTTGCTGGAACTGTAAATATTTAGCCAGCACCACCCTGGGCCTTGGGTCTCTGGAATACTTGGGGCCCACTCTATGCGCCCGCTCGATCACCACCTGAGCGCTGTGTCCTTCCTCCCCCAACAGCGAAACAGACAGCGCAGTTATATAGTCTCGCAGGTCTTTATCGCCCACCAAGGCCGGTACACCCAAAAACCTCAGGTTACTACGCCTCGAGCGGTTCTCGAGGTCCTCCAATTTCTCCTCCTGGGCCTTTAAGGTAGTCCGTGTCTGCGCCAGCTCTTGACTCAGTTGCTGCACCTCATCCTCAGCCTGCGCGAGGCGGGCCTCAGCCTGCTGCATGCGTGCCCCAATGGCCTCCACGGAACTCTGCACCGTATCCATTTTACTCCGCAAAGAATCAAATTGAAGAGAAAGGGCACTGGAGACCGCAGCTGAAATCTCTGCTACTGAGGCCCCGGAGGCAGGTATAGGCACGTCTCCCGGTTTCGGAGGAGACTCTGCCATCTTGGAGGCCCCAGCCGCATGGTCTTTCTCTCTCCTCCCGGTTCGCGCTGCCGTTGTCGCCATTCGCGTTCTGATCCCCCGGACAGGTTCCTCGTGGGTACAGCTCTTGGTGGGGATTAAATACCGGCCATTGTACCTAAAAATAGGCACTATTGCACCGATTCAGAGCAAGGGGAACCCGGAGCTCAGGACAGATGCGACTTCCGAAGCTCACCACATCACGTGTCCTCCTAGACACCCTCTTGTTAGTTGTCATATGTTTAGTTTTTATGAGTGTGATGGATGAGCATGAGTTTTAGTAAAGTGTTTTTTGTTTCTTTGTGATTAGTTGGCACCTTTCCCCTGATGAAGCTGTGTTGGCTGTGAAACGCTTGAAAAGCGCTAGACTGAAACATCGGGGGTTTCAGATTGGCCACATGAGCTGAAGTTTTGAAGCTAAGTTATACTGTTATTATGCTGCGGTCTTTTTGATGTTTTTGATATTGTGGGTGTTCCTTACCTAGGGAGGTCATTGATGCAAAGGGGCAAATGATACAGTGACTATACATATGTCATACATGTCAATTGAATAGCCCGATAGTTCTGAGACCTCCCTTGTATGTCGATGATGCAAAGAAAGTTTTGGAGAATTAAATAGTATCCACATTTTTTCATAAGAACATGTTTTGATTTGATAGAGTGTGTTTTAGCTTTTTGATAGTTTATCACTCTGCTACTTGACCAATTTTTGATTGGCTTGACTTTAACAGACAGTAGTACGTATCTGATGAAGGTCTTGAGTGTTCTTGTCCACCTTTATTTCCAACTGCTGCACCTTATCTGCCAGGTCATTTACATGTGGAACCAACTCAGAACACAGATCTGCAATTGCTTGCCAGATGACATCCACTGTAATTACCGAGAGACATACATGAAGAGTAGTGGGAAGAGAAATTGTTCCACATTGAGGCTCTGCTGCAAGAGTCGCTAGAAGCAATAAACTTGGCAACCAAAGCATTGCAGCCCAATCACTTCTTCCAGCTCCAACTGCCACCTATCCCCTGATGATCCCCACTAGACACTGTCCAATCCTCAGGCCCTTGCCATCCTGTGGATGGATGAGCGACCTCTTCCAATATTGACGATCAGCCACAGAAACTGGGGGACTTACTGGGCAGAGCTGGGATGGGGGTACTCTTGCCTCCAGGCCAAATGAGGTGTTGAGCCCTGAGCCAGCTTCTGACACCTTCACACTCAGCGCTGACTTCCGCATGCCATCTCCAGAAGGTAGTGGATCTCTTGTGCGGCTCACAAAGGTATTGATAGAGCTGGAGATTGGAACTGTATTTGCTGGTTCTGGGAGCGGAAAACCCGAGCATTTCCCTTTCTTTTGCCCATAGTAAGAAAAGATAAATTTGACAAAGAAAATGCCACCATAAAGCCGACCTTCATACAGGTGCAGCCATCTTGGATTTCTGCCTCCCTAAAACTCGCCACTGTGATGTCTCAATGCCTCCCTCCACTTCTTTAATAAAATAGGCCTTCACATTAAAAAATCAGCAGTGAATACACAGAAAAGGAAAAAAACCCTCTTAAATTCACAAATGTCAAGCTTTAGTAAGTCTCAAAAAATGATTAAACTGAACCCTTTGAATTAATCAAAATCAGAATTTTTGTTGGAATGTTTGTCTTGAGAAGAAAAATCCTCTCCTGTAATAAATGTTCTTGGTTGATCATTTTTATTAAATAGTGAATAGATCACCCAAAAAGTGTTCAATCACTATAATAGCGTAACACTAAACGTGAATAATGAACCTAGCTTAAGAAAAGTGGTCCTCCAGCTTGCAAACTGCCGAGTCATTGCTCTGCAAAAAGAGCTTGGGCTGGAAAAAAGCATCAGTGATAGTAATAAATGTAAGTCGTTCGTCCAGGAAATCCCATGAAAATCCCATGAAAATCCCTTGGACACAGAACTGTTGTGAGCCCCTACATCATTAAGTGAGCTCTGTCTCAAGCACTGACCTCAGAAATGTTCCCAGCACACTGAACACCATAGAGCACAACGTTTGACTGGTGCTAAAGAGCTACCCTGATTATGAGGGTTCTTAAGATGAATGATCCCTGATATCACACAAATGGTTTAAACACAAGAGCCAATGGAGAATGAATATGACATTACTGACTAGAGAAGACTCCACCAATCCAACTTGAAGTTAAAGCTGGACGGGTGGACAGATCATAAGAACATAAGAACATAAGATATGCCATACTGGGTAAGACCAAGGTCCATCAAGCCCAGTATCCTGTTTCCAACAGTGGCCAATCTAGGTCATATGTACTGTGATAAGGAAGCTTATCATAGTTCAGGAAGGAGCTATAACAGAGGTGAATTGGCTCTGAACAAGCAACCTGTCTTTTCTGGTAGAAATAATAAAACAGAATGTTCTCATAAAAGACTACCAGTCCCAGAATGCACCAGGTTTCCAACAGCCACTAGAAGAGCTGAAGTGGGGAAACGTGTGTTCAATCAGGAGAACTATGAGGTAATCCCCAAGCACTCATCCCAGTTCCTTTCCTCCCATAGCTGTATTAAGCCACAGCTGCCAGGACTGACACATTTCTAAAAGTTACACAAGCACTTCCTGTTTCTTGTATAAGACAGGAAGTACCTATGTTTTGATTTTTAGTAATGCAACTGTACCAGTACTTGCAGATTAACACAGTCATGGGAGTGAAGGAAAATGTTCCTGAAGCTGTGCAAATTATTAATGCAGTTGCGATGGTGGCAGCAGTGGAAGCAGGAGGAGATGGTTAGCTAGGGCTGATGTTAGGGGGAAGGCTGGAAATGGAAGAGGGCTAAGGCTGGGGGAAAGGGGGGGTAGGATTAGAAATGAATTGGTGTGGAGGCTGGGGCTGGAGGAGGGCTCATGCTGGGAGGGGCTTGAACTGGAAGAGAGTTGGTATTTGGGCAAGAGAGGAGTGAGACAAGAAATGGACTAATGGTGGGGGACTGGGAAGGACTGGAAGGGAGCTGGTGCTGAAAGGAGTGGACTGAATTGGAGGAGAACTGGTGCTTGGAGGGACTGGGACTGGAGGAAGACTGATGCTGGGAGAGATTGGGATTGGAAGACTGGTGCTGGGGGGTGAGGGAATGGAATTGGAAATGGGCTGATGGTGAAGGAGACTGGGACTGGAAGGGAGCTGGTACTAGAGGAGCTAGGATTAGAAACCTGATACTGGAGGGAATGGGACCAGAGGAGGAATAACACTGGGAGGGGCTGAGAACTGGAAGGGAGATGATGATGGCAGGGGCTAGGAATGGAGGACGACTGATGCTGGTAGGGGCTAGGACTGGAAGGGAGCTGATAGGTGGGCTGGGACTGGAATTGGCTAATACTGGGTGGAGTAGGACTAAAAATGGGCTGATGGTAAAGGAGACTGGGACAGGGAAGGGGGTGATACTGGAGCTGGGGGGGCTGAAAGAGGGAAGATGCTGAGATCAGGGTGGGGAAAGAGAAGCAGAAACTGTGGGAGTAAAAATGGAGAGGTGGACAGATATTGTACAGAAAAGGGGAGAAACAAGGTCACATAAAGAAAAATGTGGAGAGGGAGGGGCATAAGAATGGATTCTGGAGTAAGGAGAAGGAAAGGCAAGGTTAATAAATATCAGAGAAGGATGTGCCTCTTCATGGAAGTATATCATGGAGGTATATCATGGAGGTGTTAAAGATCCTGGTGGTGTCATGTCTTCCAGTGGTTCGAGCCCAATATTTGTCTCTGATAAAGTTGGCCAGTGGTTTTGCAGTGGTGCAGGAATCATTGGATTTGACTGGGTTTCTCGAGAGTTCCCTGGAGATAATGTCAGAAAGAACTATACTCTTTGCGATCTTTGCACTCAAACTGGATAGGAACATGGAGCCTGAAATTCAACTAGGCAGGCTATGTGCCGTTAAGGCACATAGCCCTGCCCACTCACCCCTAACACCAGATATTCAATGCCGTAGCAATGACATTGAATATCCGGTTTGGCGTACCGGGGAAGCCACTGCAGAGCTTAACCAGGTAGCAGCGATATTGTACCACTACCCAGTTAGCATTTGCGGTTAAAACTAGGCAAGTCAAAAGCTGACCTAGTTTTAGCTGCGGATCACTATCTGGGTAGCGGTGCAGTATCGCCGCTATCCAGTTAGCAGCAATCTCCGCCGCTGTTCTACCCCAGAACGCCCCCAGCATGCTCCAGATAGCATCAGGGCACATAGGGGAGTTAGGAGGGGATATTCAATTGCACCAACAGTGTAAGTGCCATTGAATATCTCCTGTTAAGGCATTGACATGGTTTAACGGGCTGTAAACTGTGTAAATGCCTTCAGAATATTGGGCCCATGGTCCTTTGATTGTATTTCCGTAATAGAAATGTATTGTTTTTTGACTCAAAAGTTCAAGTTTTCCAAAAATTCATCTTGTCGATGTAATAAACCAAAATCTTGAGTGAGTTTAACTGAAACAGACTGTTGAGAAGAAATCAGATTTTCATGAGTTCCAGCAATTTTTTCCAAAGCATTCAATCAAACCTCATGATCTGATAGCTTCGTAATAGCTTCCCTCAAAAATAACACCACCTTCTGCAAGGAAACAGCTAAAACCGATTCCAATCGAGAAACAATGGACCATATATCTTTTAAAGAAACTTCATCCGGAGGCACCAAATTTTCACCAGAAATAGGAAAAGAAATCACCAAGGGAAGGGGGGGGGGGGTGGAAAAGTTTCTGAAGTAGGATCAATTTTCAAAAACAAATCAGGAAGTAGATTAGAACCGGTGCAATCCATCCCTTCATCATCAAGGGAGGAAAGCACAATAGAATTGTATTGTTTTTTGACTCAAAGTTCAAGTTTTTCCAGACTTCTCTCGAAATACTCAGCTGCGACTCCAGAAGTTCTTTCATATTAAAATTTCCCTGTTGTATAATTTCCTTTGAGGCTAAATATTACCTATTTTTTGAGCCTAAAGAGCTGCTGTAATTTCTGTCATGGAGAGAGGGTAGCAAGCCATGCGATGTTGCTGGCTTGGACATGTAAATCTCTTATGAATCCTAAATATATCTGATTACGCTGCTTGTGGGTATTTGTCATTTCCTGTATCTTGCCCCTGATTTTTGTGGACTGACGAGATTTCTTGATTTCTTTCATATTTATGGAGAATATTGATTTGCATAAATAAAAAATAAAAAATAATAATGCAGGGCCATGCATTTGAGCTGCAAAAATCCAAGGGACTGGTACAGTTTAGGGGGTGAAGTACCTCCATCCATGAAAGAAGAGCGGGATCTGGGCGTGATTATTTCTGATGATCTCAAGATGGCTAAACAGTAGAAAAGGTAACAGCAAAAGCCAGAAGGATGCTTGAGTGCATAGGGAAAGGAATGGCCAGCAGGACAAAGGAGGCAATAGTGCCTCTGTATAAGTCTTTGGTGAGACCTTATTTGGAGTGTTGTGTGCAGTTCTGGAGATCACATCTTCAAAAGAATATGAACACGATTGGTGCAGAGGGTGGCTACAAACACGGTCAGTGGGCTTCGTCATAAGGCATATTGAAACAGACTTAAAGATCTCAATATGTCTACTTTGGAGGAAAGGCGGGAGAGAGGAGACTTAAATACCTCTGTAGCATAAATGCACAAATGAAAGCCTCTTTCATTTGAAAGAAAGCTCTGCAATGAGGGGGCATAGGATGTCGTTGCCGTGACTTTCTCTCCTCTCAAGCCCTCCTGGGTCCTTTAGAATCTGACTTTGCCAAAGTCTTCAGCAACTTGTTCCTGGCAAAATCCAAGGGTCTTTACTCAGTCCTCATCCTTTTTTACCTTTCTGATGCTTTTGACACTGTTGACCACAACCTTCTCCCCGATACCTTGTCCTCGCTTGGTTTTAAGGGCTCTGTACTATCCTGGTTCTCTTCTTATCTCTTCCATAATGTTTTCAGTGTGTGTTCTGGTGGATCCTCCTCTGCTGCTATCCCGCTGTCAGTTGGTTTACCCCAAGGCTCTGTCTTGGGTCCTCTCCTTTTCTCTCTATATACCCAGTCCCTTGTTGCACTCATCTCTTCCCATGGCTTTCAGTACCATTTTTATGCTGATGACTCCCAGATCTACCTCTCTTCTCCAGAAATCTCTCTGGCAATCTGGGCCCGGATCTCTGCCTACCTTTCTGACATTTGCCTGGATGTCTCACCGCCACTTGAAATTGAACATGGCCAAAACCGAGCTGCTTATTTTTCCCCATAAAACCTCCTCTCCCCTTCTTCCTTTCTTATTCTCTGTAGATAACTCTCTTTTCCTCCATTTCCTTGGCTCACAACCTTGGAGTCCTCTTTGACTCCTCTTTCTCCTTCTCCACACACATCCAACTGATAGCTAAAACCTGCTGTTTCTTTCACTATAATATCAACAAAATCCCCTCATTCCTTTCTGAACACACTACTAAGACACTTATCTACTCTTTAGTCACATCCCATCTAGACTATTGTAACCTACTCCTTGCTGGTCTCCCTCTGAATCATTTCTCTCCCCTTCAATCTGTTCAATACTCTGCTGTGCGACTAATCTTCCGCCAGCCTCGTCATGCTCATATTACCCCTCTTCTCAAGTCACTTCATTGGCTCCCTATCCGTTTCCGCATCCAGTTCAAATTTCTCCTGCTGACTTATAAGTTCATTCACTCGCCAGCTCCTCACTACCTTTCCTCTCTTATCTCTCCCTATACCTCTCTTCGGGAACTCTGCTCTTCTGGCAAATCACTTTTTTCTGTGCCCTTCTCTGCTATTGTTAACTCCAAACTTTGCTCCTTTCACCTTGCTGCTCCTTATGTCTGAAACAAACTACCCGAGTCTGTATGTCCGGTGCCTTCTCTGGCCCTTTTCAAATCCAGGCTGAAAACTCAACCTCTTTGCTGCTGCTTTCAGATCTTGACTCACCTGGTCTCCTTTGTGCTTCCTTACCATTCCTCCTAGATGTATCCCATGCCTACAGCTACTGTGTTGTCTGTCTTGACTAAATTGTAAGGTCTGATGAACAGGGACTGTCTCTTACATGTGTCTTTGCAGCACTGCATACATCTTGTAGCACTATACAAATGCTCAGTAGTAGTAATTGTAGTAGTAAGGTGAAAGGGGATAGGCTCAGAAGTAATATGCGGTAGTAGAGCTAGGGACACTATCTGAATTCAAGAAAGTATGGGACAAACACAGACAATCTTGAAATGTAAAAAAGTGACTACAGTAGTTGGTATGGAAGGACTGCCTGGATCAACCATATTGTCTTTTTCTGCCATTGTGTTCCTATTTTTCTCACAAGTACATTTAAAATACAAACATTTTCAAGCTTTCCATCTTTATTTTGATGTGAGGTGCATTTTAGAAAGGATGTCCAAGTCAAATTGGAGATAGCCCAGGCAGAATGTGCAGTAAAATACCAGGGACATCTATGTCTCCAGTCGATGTGTGGGGTGGGGATGTCAACCTAATGCAAGCTATCATAAGAGAACATCCAGTGATGTAGCAAAACAAAAACATGAGCCCCCATTTCCCGTCAGTGTTCACTGACATATTATAAAATAAAGGGAGTATTAGTGTAGCTGCTTCTCCACATCTCCAGACATTTGCCTGAAAAAATGAGCACTTCTCAGATCCCTATACATGCCTGAAGCAGGTATAACCTTAGACATAACTCCAGACATCCAGGACATTTCTGAGATCAGATGTTGATGTCCAAAATTCTGAGAAACACCCTAGCCATGCCTTTTCCACCCCCCCCCCCCCCCTGTACAAGCTTGGATGTCCTCGCACTGGGGACATCCATAGACCCAGCTTCTAAAATGACTCTGGAGACGTCTCTGTGCTTTGGATGCCTCTATGCCTGTTTTCAGATGTCCAAAGCATGAATAGGGCTTCCAAAATAACCCCCTTAGTGATTTTGTTAGCATTCGTATGAAGGGAGACTAGGATGGAAGACATCTTTATCTAAGTACTTTCAAGAATGGTGTTACAGTATAAATGGGCTCAGTTTTGTATGGAATGGAATATATTAGCCTACTAATTACAGTGTATGTAGTCTCCCTCCATACCATGAATAGAGAATGCTACTGTGCTTCCTGTTTAAGGATGTATAAGCCTGAGCAGTGAGCACTCACTTACAAAAGATTCACTGTATACTTTCCACAAAGCAAAAATAATTTGAATGAAAATAAAACAATTTGATTTCTGTACTACTCCTCCAGAAGAAAATACAGATTTGCACTAAAAAACCTCTCACACTGCAGACAAGACATTCCAGCCAGAAGCAATGGAGCCTGCTTTCCAGGACGAATGCACGCAAATGGATCAGAAAAAAAACACCACATGCCTGTCAACATCCTCGTTGCTGCTGCTCCCAAAATGTCATGACAATTTGGCGTGGATTAGATGTGAAGCACAAATGTTCTCAAAAGCCTTCTTTCCCTTTGAAAAACAGGCTATAACAACCCAAACAAATCTTACATAGGCTTGTGATTCATAGCTTCTTCAGTCCTTGAGATCTGACCTATATGAACTTGTTTCAGAAGATCCTGTTGTTAAAAAGAAGTTTTGATAAACTTCAGGAATGTCTCATCGCCCTTCTAATTGCCTTTTTAAGGTGGGAGTTTTGTTCAACCCACCCACTCTCCAAAATGGCATTAAAGACACCCTAGGAATTTGCAATTTTAGTCTGAATCAATCATGGGCTAATCCCTTAGGCTTTACCAGTTGATTTGCTCTCTGAACTCACCCACTGAACAGTGTCGGTTCTTTTTTTTCCCAAATAATACAGTAGGTCTCACATGCAGATTTTTCATGTGTTATCCCTTTATACCTTCCCTTTCTGGTGTTTCTTGTTTTCCTTGGAGATGTCCAGTATAGTACCAGTGTTATAATACCAGAACACAGTACTGTCGTTTGAATAGTGAGATCAGAAAATGAATTTTCAGCAAATAGGCAGGTGCCGGACATTGTTGGAATAACAGAGGATTTGAAGGACGTATTCTATACACCTGACTACAAAATATTTAAGAAGTTCAAAACAATTTGGATGATATTCAGATCCCATAATTTGCTTGTGGGCTGTGCAGCAACCCCGGATATTCAATGCCGTAGGGTCCAATGTTCTTCTGGGACAGCTATGTGCCGCTACAGTTCATAGCCATCACTGCTGATATTCAATGCCGGGGTCATATGCGGCCCTGGCATTGAATATTCAGGGTCACTGCACAGCCCATAAGCCCACAGAAGCTAATCAGGCAGCGACGATATTGAGCCATTGCGCAGTTAGCTCCCACGGAAAAAGATAGGCCAGCTTTTGCTGTGCCTATCTTTTACCTGCAGGTGCTAACGAGGCAGTGGTGCAATATCGCCGCTGTCCAGTTAGTGACTGGAGCCGCCCCAGAATGCCCATGACACGCCCCAATGCCAAGTGGTTAGCATTAGGGCGTGTAGTGACATTAATCAAGGATATTCAAATGCCTTTGAATATCTGGCCCTATATTCCTGAAAGACCAGCCACAAACAAGGCAAATATGAAGGGATAGGTGAAAATGCCAAAAGACCAGTTTATTAACCAATAAGAAATATGAGTGGACTTATTTGCATGCAACTTTGGTATCCATGGAAATGATGCAGGTAAGAAAATTGCTTGCCAAAGTTTGTTACTGAGCTGTCCTTAAAACCGTAACTACCCTCATTGAGGTGGTTATCTTTTTTCTTTTTTGAGAAAATGGACTTGCAAAGCATTTTTTGTGTACTTGTTTTTGCTCAATTCAAAAATATTGAGCAGCTTTGGAAGATTTTGCATCACAGCATCTCATTAATTCTAAATTTAAATAAATACTATCACACGAAGTCCCATTTTACAGAGATTGTTGCACTTCGAATTGAGATGTCCAGATGCTCAATTCCACTGGCATTTTACAAAACGTTCTTCCAAAAAGCAAAACCCATTGTTGAATACCCAACATAATAGCATGGTAACTGACAGCAGATAAAGACCAGCATGCCCATCTAGTCCATTACTTTTCCCACCACCGAGGTAAGGCTTATCGGCCTGTAGTTGGCTACCTCTTGTCTGTTACCACTTTTGTGAGGATGTACCACGTCAACCCTTCTCCAAACCTCCTTTATTCCCAAAAATCTATTAAACTTATCCATTACAGGTACTATCAGAACCTCTCTGAGCTCTCTAAGAATCCCAGGATGTATCGCATCTAGTCTCATGGCCTTATTCATATTCTATTTTACAAGTTGTTCATAAATACCTTTGTTAGTGAATGGTGGCGTACCTACTCCATTGCCATTAGTGCATTTGTCAATCATGCCTGGTCCTTCCCCAGAATTTTCTTCTGTAGGTGCTGGTAAATATACATTTGTTTGTCAGGACACCAATTGGGAACAGCAAATTTAGAAATCTGCACATGGATAAAGCAAGCCATTTAGGGCTTTATACATGTACATGCTGTCATGTATATAGGATTAGGAGTGTGCAGGCCAAAAACTTTCATTTTGTTTCACTTCAGTTTCAGTTTTCATTTAATTTTATCTCATATCACTTTCCCTTAATAGTTCACATTCTTTCCCAATAGCATGCACTATTCACACACTATTGACAGCAACCGGAAAGTGATAAAAATGTTATCATTTTCTGTTTCACCCAGAGCGCTTTTCTGATACCTATTCATGATCCGGAGCTGGTAATCTCTTGGACGGAGGGAGAGGGGGGGGGCAGAGATTCACCTGCCATTTCTGAAATCGGGCACAATGTCTAAAGCCTCGGGAATGTTCCAGGCACATCCCCGTCACACCCTCGCGCAAGATAGACATCCCCGGCAAAGAGAAGCCTCGAGAGCCATTTTGTAAAATGTCTACATGATTTGGACATCATGCCAAATCCGGAATAGGACATTTAGAGTAGTTAGCAGTCCTGCCACTACAATGACCCATTTAGTTTATTTGGATAGTGGCTGAAAATCATTATGATCCAGATAATTCTATTATTCTAGCCTTGCTTCACCCTCCCTCTGTGCTTTCACTATAGCACAGGTTCAGTTAGAAGGATTTTCGGCTCAACAGCATCTGTACAGCATATGAAAATATATGTATTCAGGAAATTATATGTTCACTGACTGCTGATGAACATATATCTTCCTTTGAATATCAGGTTCTAAGTTGTTATAAGGTCTATAAGCATGTCTGGAAGCTTTCACACAACAGTGTCAGAATTCTTGGTGTTGCAGTAAATAAAGAACCAGAACAATTCAAACAAAGCTTTCTTCAGCTATGACTGCAAGTTTGATTAGAACTCCTGGATCAATGAAAATGGCAAGCATTATCTTTCTTCAACAATGGGGTATTTTCAGAGTGCAGTAGCAGAAAGAAAAGAAAGGTTGTGACCCTGCTAACTGTAATGGAAAAAAATGTTGCATGCTGCAACAGCACCAAAACATGTCTGCAGCAGACAGGGAAGATCCCTGTACAAATCTGAAGACAATGCAAAAGCATTTTCAGTTCAGCAGAAAGGTGATTATATGAATGCCTCATTTTCCACAAACATGCACAAGTGTCCAGATACAGTAGATCAATGTACTGCCAGACTAGGAAAAAGGGCTGATTCATCTTTGTCTGCGCTTTTCAAAAGAGGACTTGATCCATGACCAGCTAATCATAGATGTCAAAGTCAAAGGCGTTCAGATAAGACTGTTCACAACTCCCACAGTAATCCTGCAAAGGGCTGCAATGTGCAAAGCAAGTGAACTAGAACTCCCTCAGAATCTACTGCTGAGCACTGCCAAGCTTGAATAAACACAGAGACAGAAATGCAGAAAGCAGCAAAGCAGCAGAGAGAGTGAGCACAAGGAGCACAGAGAGCTGCCAAGTGGCCAGTCTGTGGCACAACTAGAGTTGCCAACTGGAAGGTTTTCAGCCTTCCTGGCCAGTTTTTAATATGGGCAGGCCGGTTGCTGGCAGAGAGTTAAAACCAGCAATTGAAAAGCCATTTTTGGCCTGTCGGGAGAATGTCCAAGAGTTGAGTAAAAAAGCAACATAACCTGCTGTGAGGTCTAACTTCCAGGGCCCTAGATGGCAGGCACACAAAACAAGCGTTCATCCTTGTTTTTCTAGACATCGCATCTGCGTTTGACAATGTCAATCATAATACTCTGCTGAAATGCCTGGATCAAATTAGAATAACAGGAACCACATTTCAATGGTTCAGATCATACATATCCAACTGCACACAATAAGTCCTAGTAGGCCAAGAAACTGCGTCAATCTTCAGCCAAGAGCAGGATATCCCACAAGGATCAGCCCTCTCAGCACTCGTATTCAACCCCTGTCTTCAACCTATATGCAACATATTCAAGAAACATAAAGTAGGATATCGCATCTATGCAGATGATATCATGCTGTACATCCCCATAGACATAACCAACCCCAGCCAACATATAATTTCATTGTGCATCAAAGAAGATGAGATATGGCTAAAATCACACAAACTTCTGCTAAACTTTAAGAAAACTGAAGTACTCTACACCACATGAAATCAAAATGTCACCACCCTCCTTCTTGACTCTTACAATCTGAATTACCAGTCAGAAAGGAAGTAAAATATCTAGCGGTTACCCTTGACCAATCCCTCAGCATGGCATCTCATATAAAACTACTCACGAGAACCATATTCTTTAAACTATGGATCTTGCAATATCTCAGACCTTTACTTGACAGTCGTGATTTCAGATCAGTGGTACAAGCCCTAGTCACCCCACACTTCAACTTTTATAATAGTCTACAATATGGAATACCCAAGAAGACCATTCACCAACTTCAGATGGCACAGAATGTCGCATCCAGGATCATCTGCAAAGCTCCGCTGTCCAATCATATTACTCCCATATTGCACATGCTCCACTGGCTTCCAGTCGCCAGCAGAATAAAATTCAAAATGTTAATGACCACCTTTAAGTTACTTAATAACATAGCACCTTCATTCCTATCATCCTTAATTCTCCCCTCAGAAGACACAAGAGCCAAAAGAGGATGTTCCCAGAACATCATTAAAATCCCATCGGATTTCCACAAAACAAAACAAGCCACAAGCAATAGAGTGTTATCCTATGTAGTCCCTTTTCTATGGAATACCCTCCCAGACACTGAGATTGATCAAAGACCTCCAAACATTCAGGAAACAAATCAAAACATTCCTATTTATTGAGCATTATGGCAGTAATGACAGCATGCATGACCCTTATCCAACATAAAGACACCCTACTAGAAACACTCAATCCTCTCTTCCATCAGATAAATCTCCCATAATACATGGACATCTCTACCCAGTACCCACATCTTATAATTACATAATCCTATAGGGGGTCATTCTAAGCAACGAATAGCGGGAATGGACGTCCCACTGGGATGTCCATCCCCGCTATTCATGTCCTTTCCTGGCCCCGTCCTCCTTCCCCGCACATTGCATGGGGAAGTTAGATGAGGGCGGGAAAGGGACGGATCAGGGGTGGCATTAGGGAAGGCAGTGGGCAGTCGCCGGCCCCGGTCATACAGGGCCGAATCTTATATCAGTCCTGCACGTCCAGGCCAGTGACTTGAATGAGGAAGTTATTCCACCTCCGAGGTGGAATAACTTCCCCAATGCAGCAGGAATGGCAGGACCGGGGCATGGATGGGGCAGCAAAGGGCATTCCCCACAGTCTGACCCTGGCCCTAGAAGGCCAGGTCGGGGGTCGGACTGCGGGGAAAGCACTTTGGGAGCCAGCGGCCAGGGATCACGTCTTTTAACTGGAGCCACGGTGCCATGGTAACCGGACGCCATGGCATCACATCTCCATTTAAAAGCCCTGATCGAGTTAGCAAGGCAAGGACTGTACAAGCAAGCAGGGCTGAATTGTGGTCCCAGCCTGCACATACAGACCTGTTCACAATTCTGATCCCACGGGGCTAGATGTGCCCTGCGGGATCAGAATCACGACTCCCTCTGTACGTCCAGCTCCAAACGGGCGCACAGAGGGCCTGTGCATCCCGGATGGAATCAGGCCCATAATGTCTTAACTATATAACACTTGTAAATAATTGCCATTTAAATAACTCTTTCAGTTTTATTACTACTGTTCTTCTCCTGTTTGATGTAACGTTGCCTTTGTTTAACCCAAAATGTTCAATGTAAAATGTTTGTTAATTGTAAACTGCCCTTGATCTTGGGAAAGAGCAGTATAGAAAAGCTTTACAAATAAAATAATTAAAAGCGTGACTCCATCAGATCAGTGACCTACTTGCGTGCAAGGTGTGCAGGCGTATGGTGGGCTCCTTCCACATGCATACTTAGGCAAGGCAAGCAGACAGTAGGTTGACTTAGTGGTGATTGTAACAGTCTTGGCACAGATACACAAGAGCAGTAGTTCAGCTCTGCTCTGTTCTGCCATGCTGCACATTGCCACAGATAATAAAACTAGGGATTGGCATTCATTTGCAGGAAGACAAAGAAACACCAGGGTTTCGTGGTCACCACTTTTCAGCCTCCCTAACTCCCAACACAGTCTGTGCACGCCTCCCCAGCCCCGTGATTAAAATTATTGTTTGAATCATGGAGCTCTACATTTACCAAGGCTGAACTGTCCAAATATCAGTTGTTTTAACTATGCCGGCCCCATTTAGTTCAGTCCACTGATGTCTGACCTGTGCAAGGCTCCATAGATGCAGACAGATACAAGGAAATTGGAAAATGGAGACCTGAATCAACTCAATCAGAAAAATAAAATGCCTAAACAATAAAGGTAGAAAATTAAAAAGAATTACTTTTAATTTATATGACTTGTATTATGTCAGTGGGGGGGATTTTGTATATTTTCTATTTTTGTATTTTGTAAAGTACAGTAAGAATGCATTTCTATTTCTCTATTTCCAGTGTTGCACTTCTCACTCTGGCTTTTCAGGATATCAGATATCAGTCTGGCTTTTTGGGGGTTTCTGTTTCCGTTTTTGGCTGCATATTTGCTTCTAATTTGTGATCGCTTATTTCAATGAGGGTCTGTATATGTTCGGTATGAGTGACTGAAACACAGGATTCTGCAGGAATATAGTTCCTCTGTACAAATCTGTAGCAGCCCTGTTTGTTCTGTTTCCCCTAAAGGAGTAAAATGGGTTTTAGTTCTATGACCCATTGTAATGTTTGAAGTTTTGCCTTTTCATAGATAGGGGTATTGCAGTTTGAATTGTTGGACATTTTGCTGACTTGATATGGTATTTGGTATATAGATTTTGAGTCCTTTTTGCCAGTTTGTTACTTCACAAAGCACTAGATTACTAAAAGGTGCTACCGTATTACTGCAAGTCCCATTTTCTACAATGAGACTTATTTACTAAATGTGGAGTATGAACAATACTCCAGTCTCCTGATATCTGGGGCTGTGTTGGGAGGTGAAGAACTCTCAAGGACCGGCCTCGGTGGGAGTTGTTCTGTTCTGCACCAGTTCTTTCACCCCACAGTCACTCCACAGATTTCACTATCCAGGCCGGTATCTGAAGAAAAACACAAGAGTGCTGAGATTTCCTCACAAAAGAACTCAAAACAAAATTCTTTCTTAAAACACAGTAGACTTCCTTCAGCTCTACTCCTTTCTCTTCTCTGCCTTCAATAATTAAGCAGCCCTTTATCTTCTTCTTTCATTTGGTTCCTCTGTTATTTTCCTTTGTAACTGTAAAGCACAATACTCTTCTCCTCAGTTACGTCTTAGAGTCTACAGGACACACACTCTCTGTTGGACTCTTCTATCTCTGAAGCAATTCCTTTGATGCTTTGTGTCAGCCCACCAGGAGGAATGGCTGAATCTCCTTCCCTGGACAGAGTTTACAACTTCTTTGTGAACAAGTCTATAGGTGTTTCTCCTCCACCCCCTCCATGTTTGACCAGTATCCTTTTTGTCTTCCCTCTTCTATTCCAGCCACGGAAGCTCCCATAGCCGATGACTTGGTTTGGCATCTCCAAGACATCTAAAATCATTTGAACTGCAGCTAGGAGAAAGCCATGGCACAACAACTGAAGTTGTGGACAGGCATCATAGGTCTGAGCCTCAGTTTAATGTGCAAAATAAAGTCTGCTTGTCAATGACGAATATCACTACTCGGAAACGTTATCTCCCATTCAATGAGCAGGAGATCATTGGGAGAATACACCCTCTCCTGGAAACACCTGAACTCAACCTTGACGACATGTTAACATTATGGAACAAGTCCCTCAACGCAGTAATAGACGCCCCAACTACCAAGAAAAACCTCAGAGGTAAGAAAAAAGCACCTTGGTATTCACCTGAACTAACAGCATCCCTCCGGCGGTTACGTCAACTCGAAAAACGATGGCGCAGATCAAGGACAACCGAGAGCCATGAAGCCTATAACACCCATCTTGACGACCATAGAACAGCAGTATCATCAAGAATGAAACAATACCATTCAGACGTCCTACTGAGAGCCATAAACAAACCACGTGAGCTATTCAATCTGGTCAAAAATCTGGCTAAGGAGCCCACCTCCAACCAAACAAATCTACCTGACGCTCAGGAATATGCGGACTACCTTCGCTCAAAGACAAGCCAACACATTGCTCCTGCAAATCACCACCCTCTGAAACATACAAGCCCGCTACCTCCCGACTCCCTCCCTCTAAATGAGACAGCAGATAACCACCACATTCTTAACTCCTTCTCCCCCCCAACAGCAAGGGAGATCCAAGATACCATCACATGCATCAATACCACCACAGCTCCGAGCGACCCATGCCCGGCACAATGGATAAAAGCGCTAAAATCAGACCTCAGCCCTTTCCTTGCCAAACTAATAGGATCATCCTTCACTTCGGGGATTTTCCCACAGAACCTGAAGCAAACTTCAATAAGACCCCTACTGAAGAACAAAAAGCTCGACCCCACAAAGATGGACTCTTACAGGCCCATATCGAGCATCCCGCTTCTAGCTAAAATCATCGAAAAAACAGTCCAACAGCAACTAACCCATCACATTGAAAACAACGCGCCTCTTGATTACTGCCAGCATGGATTCAGAGAGTCCCATGGAGTCGATACCCTTCTGACTACATTATTCAACTCCCTTACCATTGGGCTCGATAACATCAGGAAGGGTTTTGCCCTTATCTTTCTGGACATCGCAGCCGCCTTTGACTCGGTGGACCACAAGATACTCCTATCACGCCTCACTGAGAAGGGTCTTTGTGGCAACACTCTAGCTTGGTGCGCCTCATATCTGAATAACAGATGGCAACATGTCCGCTCCGGATCCTCTTTATCGGACCCTTTCCCACTAGAAAAAGGCGTTCCCCAGGGCTCATCCCTCTCAGCACTTTTATTCAATATCTATATGCAGCCCATCTGCAATCTTATCCGGTCCTTTAACATCAACTGCCTAGTATATGCTGATGATGTCCTAATGTTCACCCCAATAGACACAGATCATCCAAACCTCGACCAGCTCTCCTCTTGCTTCAATGCCGTCACAGATTGGCTACACAACCAAATGCTCAGAATAAATCTGAAAAAGACAGAAGTTCTATTCATCGGAAGAAACCAGTCATTCACTCCCCCATCTTCAATCAAGGTGAACAACGCAGAACTCCTCTCCAAGACAACGATCAAATACTTAGGCGTAACACTGGACCAGCACCTGGACATGCATGCTCATATAGACAATACAATCAGAACAATATACCACAAATTACGGACACTACGCCTCATAAAGAACACCCTTGAACCAAACGACTTCAGAACAGTCTTCCAGGCCATAATCATGCCCCACTTCGATTACGCCAACCCCATCCTACTCGGACTCCCAAAGAGCTCGATAAACCCCTTACAGCTTGCGATGAATACCGCAGCAAGAACCCTCTATGGCGCATCTCGCAGAGAACATATCACCCCTATCCTGAAGAGCTTGCACTGGCTCCCCGTCCAGTACAGGATCACATTTAAGATCCTCACCTTGACCTTCAAAGCAGTCAACTGTATCACCGCAAATATATTGTCAGATCTGATCCAACTTACTCCAAACAACAGATTAAGAAGAACCACATCCTGCAATACCATCCTCCTTCCAAAAGCCATCACAAAATGCAACAAATCCACTAGAAAGCGTGCCTTTGCCTTATTTGCCCCTTCTTGCTGGAACTCCCTCCCAACAGAAATCCGCAGCATAAATAACCTCCCCCAGTTCAGAAAAGCCCTCAAACTGCAATTATTTATACAACACTTTGGTAACTCCGACAGCATCACCTAGACAGTACCACATGATCTTATAGTCTAACAAGCCAACGCTGTCTAACCAATTTCCGATGAAAACTCTTCACCTCCCCCATCTATCCCCCTTAGGGCCTGTATCATAAACTTAGATGTGATGCAATCCCTGTGTATATAATGTATAAAGTTCACCTGTTACCCTTGTTTAAATCTCCCTTTGTTTGCTATGTATAAAGTTCACCTGTTATCCATGTTTAAACTCCCTGTTCTATGTAAGTTCAATGTATGGCTGTTCCTCATTGTACAAACTTGTTTATTGTAAACCGTGCTGATGCCGAATAGTGCGGTATAGAAAAACCTTAAATAAATAAATAAATAAATAAAATGAGAAATATGTTTCTGAAGCCCTCATGTAATAAAGTTTGTCCAGTAGTCATCAGATCTTATACCATCATAGAAAAGATCAACCCAACAATAGTGCATTTGCATTTTCCATAGTCCCTTAAGCTACCCTCTACCTTCTATATTTTTTCATTGAAACCCTTTGTTCTTGATACTTTTGGCATACAGGAGGAGCTACCATATCTCATTCTGGTAGATGGGCAGGCTGGATTCAAGATGGAGGAGATATGGGACTTCAGATATTCCTTTGGAAGATACAATACCTAGTACACTGGAAGGGTTTTGGTCTGAGAGGAGGTCTAGTGTCAATTCATTTGGCCTTTTTGTGCCTGCCCTTCTAAATAGATTTTGGACAACACATCCAGTAGGTCATAGGGAGGTCATCTTTGGAAGGAGGAATAATATGAGTTTTTGACTGAGAACTTTCCTGGGGTGAACCTCAGACTACTTGTTAGTATGTTCCATCTGGTTGGCTGCTCTCTGCTAATCTATCCATAGATATTATTTCCTGTTTGGATACATACATAAATCCAGTTATTGCTTTGTCTTCTGCCAGATCTTTGTTTCACCACTCTAGCATTGCTTGGTGTCTTCGATGTAATGAGCCTTCTTCTCTTCTGATTTGATTTTTCCATTGTGAAGTCCTCTTTGCTCAACAGTCTGCTTCTCAGAAGTGAGCTGGCTCTGTTCCTGTGCCAGGACCTCTCAGTAAATTATGCAGCTAGTATCAGGTGGCTGTGAGCATCAGAGAAGTCAAACCAAAAGGAAGGTGGTCACTAGAGATAAAAGATCATGCCTTTGGTTCTGGGTCTTGGGTCCTATAGCCATTGAATAGTTTTGTCTGTAGAGGAGGAGGAGTGGTGACCTAGTCTGTAGAGGAGGAGGAGTGGTCTAGTGGTTGGGGCACATTACCTCAAGCCAGAAGGTCATAGGTTCAAATTTCACCAGAGAACAGCAACCTTGGGCCAGAAGGACTGGGGTTAGTAGTCCCACAGGTGCTTCTTGTGGTCTTGGGCAAGCCACCTAACCCTCTATTGCCCATGTTCCCTGTAAGTATTAGTGTATGTGTTTCATATCCCCTCATGTTAAATGTATCCCCCAATTGTGTTGTGACCACTTTGATTGAAGGATAAGGTGGTATACAAAACTGTCTAAATAAATAAATACAGTAAGAACATAAGATATGCCATACTGTGTCAGACCAAGTAGTATCTTATTTCCAACAGTAGCCAATCAAGGTCACAAGTACCTGTTAGGTTCCCAAAAAGGTACACAGATTCTATGCTGCTTATCCCAGGGATAAGAAGTAGATTTCCCTAGTCCTCTTTAATAATGTTTTTTGGACTTTTCCTCCAGGGGCTTGTCCAAATCTTTTTTAAACCCGGCTACATAAACAGCTTTTACTACATCCTCCAGTAGCGAATTGCAGAATTTAATTACATGTTGAGTGAAAAAGTATTTTCTCTTATTAGTTTTAAATGGACTATATTGTAGCTTCATTGAAGGTTCCCAAGTCTTTCTACTTTTTGAAGCAGTAAATAACCGATCTATGTTAACCCATTTCACTCCGTTCATTATATTTTATAATCCTCTATCATATTTTCCCTTTGACCTGGCAGGACTTACATGGCCGTGACATGAATTGGCCCTGTACGTCCAGCTTGGCTGGCCCACCCTTGCTCCACCCAGATCCCCCCTCCCACCTCCTGCCAATTCTCCCTATCCTGCTGTCTAGGACATATGGGGAGAGCTGGAGGGGGAATCAGATTCGGACAGCTTGCAAGGCTGCACATCCAAGCATCCACCACGCTTTCAGTGAAAAGGTATTTCTTGACATTGCCCTTCAGTTTACCCCCTTGCAGCTTCATGTTATGCCCTCTAGTTCTACAGCTTCCCCGCCTTTGAAAAAAGTTTGTTTTTTCATTAATAATCTTTAAGTATTTAAAGGTCTGTCCCTGTCCCTCCTCTCCTCTAGCGTGTACATATTTAGATCTTCTTCCCATACATCTTCTGTGGCAGGTTTCAAATCATTTTGGTCACCTTCCTCTGAACCATTTCTAGTCTTTTTATATCCTTTGCAAGATATGGTCTCCAAAACTGAACACAATATTCCAAGTGAGGCCTCACCAGCGACTTGTACAGTAGAATTAGTACCTCCTCCTTTCTGCTGATAATCCCTCTCTGTATCCAGCATCCTTATGGCTTTGGCCAACACCTTGTCACGCTGTTTCACCACCTTGAAATCCTCAGAAACAATTTATTTATTTATTTATTTTATTTATTTACATTCTCTTATATACCGCGCTATTCTGCATCAGTGCGGTTTACATTGAACAAACTGAAATTACATTGAACAGGGCATTATAACTTGGAGATAACTATTTTGCAGGGAAGATGGGCTATGGAGGGTTAAGTGGCTTGCCCAAGACCACAAGGAGCACCTGTGGGACTAGAAACCCCAGTCCTTCCTGCCCAAGGTTGCTGTCCTCTAGTGGGATTTGAACCCCCGACCTTCCAGCCTGAAGTACCTTGCCCTAACAATAACAATAACTCTAAAGTCATTCTCCTGATCCGTGCGCACCAACCTCTCGCCCTCTGTCACATACAATTCCCTTGGATTTCTGCATCCCAAGTTCATGACGCTGCACTTCTTCACATTAAATCTTAACTGCCAAGCATTAGACCATTCTTCCAGCTTTTGTAGATCTTTCCTCATGCTATCCATTCCCTCAAGGATATCCACTCTGTTGCAAATTTTCATGTCATCTGCAAAAAGACAGACTTTTCCATTCAGTCCTTCAGCAATATTGCTCACAAATATATTGAATAGTATTGGTCCCAGGACCGATCCCTGGGGCACGCCACTAATCACCTTCCTTTCATCTGAGTGAGTTCTGTTTACCATCACCTTCTGTTGTCTGTTAATCAACCAATTTCTGATCCAGTTCACCACCTTGGGACCTATTCCCAGGCTGTTCAGTTTATTGATAAGTCTCCTGTGAGGAACAGTATCAAAGGCTTTGCCGAAATCTAAGTAGATCACATCGATCGCATGCCCTTGATCTAGTTCTCTGGTCACCCAGTCAAAGAACTTAATAAGATTTGTTTGGCAAGATCGTCCTTTGGTAAAACTATGCTGCCTCGGATCATGCAACCTATTGGTTTCAAGAAAGTCCACTATTCTCTCTTTCAGGAGAGCCTCCATTTCTTTTCCTGCAACCAAGGTAAGGCTTACTGGCCTATACTTTGTCACATCTTCCCTACTGTCACTTTTGTGAAGAGGTACCACATCAGCCCTTCTCCAGTTCTGTGGAACTTCTCCCATCTCCAAGGATCTATTTAAAAAATCCTTTAAAGGCCCTGCAAGAACCTCTTTGAGCTCTTTCAGTATCCTTTACCCCAGTCAAGCTTCAGCCCAGCGACCATGCATTGAGTGGTCCGGGTGCCTTCCTTTGGTTCCCACAAGCAGGGTGAGGACTCCTTGCAGGATTTCCCTCTCCTTCCCCAGGTATTCCACAGCCTAGTGACCCCTTTCTACAGGATCCACATACTCCTCCCTGAATCATTGTTGCCTCTCAGTAGGGTGTAGAAAGAGGATATATATTACTCCCTTATATCATACTTGAGGTGCATCTCCTTTGGAGATATCACACAAAATACTCCTCCTAGCATTCAGATCCTTTGTGGGATCAGTAGCCACTCAGGTCTCAGGCACACCTCTGTCTTTGAGAAGTCAGACTGTCATCTACACACAGGAAAATTAACTAATATGTCACAGGAAAGGCTAGTGAGTGGAGGATAGTTCTCCTCGACACATTAACTTATCACAATAGACTATCGCACATTCTTTTGAGGAATAGACAAACTATCAGACTATATACTTACAGTAATTGAGAAAACATGCAGCACTTCCGCAGACATGTTCAGATATATATGTACCTCAATACCAATAGCCAGTCAGCTATTTAAACTAAAAGCCGCAAGGATGTGCACAGGAAAAAAAAGTTTTCTAATTTTGTGAACTTTTGGACTTGAAAATAGTTTTATAAAGTCACTAATGCATGTATATGGCAGTTTGCACGTGTTACTGGCCTCTTTTAAAATACCAACTGGCACAAAATTACACACTTTGACGTGAAGGTACTTACTCTGCTTCTAAGTGTAATCAAGAGCATGGTCTGGGCAATGAGCCAGTGGTTTTAGCAAGAATGTGCATAGATAATAAAATACTTTAATTTGCATTCATACCTGCAATATGTGTGTGCTCTTATTTACACCTGCTCTAGAGATGTAAATGTCTGCACCTTAACTTAGGGGAATGTTTACTAAACGGCACTAATGGTGCAGCTGCAACATTATCGTGCAATACGTGATGTTATTGCATGATAATGGCGCATTACCTGCGAGAACGTCACATATCGCACGATAATGTCTGTGGCGGCGTTAAGGTGTGCAGAGGGTGGAGTAAGGCTGTCCAGAGGGCGGAGTAAGGCTCCCCAGGGGCGGAGAGATGGGGTCAATGGGCGTAGAGTGGGCGGGGAGAGGCTCCATTCACACTAACGCCGTCAAATGAAGGTCTGAAAATTAGCGCCAGTGAAAACCTCGCGCTAGGCACATTTGCAGGACAGAGAAACCATTTCAGTCAGCAATGTACAGCAAAGGCAGGGAAACCTTGAAAAGTGATAGTAGTGATACATGTACAGCAACCAAAAAGGCACAAACCATAAATAATGACCAGAACCAAAATTGAAATCCAAAACACCGAGCTGGCCAATAGAACAAATAATGACAAGCAGTAATGAACACAACCTATAAAGAGGAAAAAGGACAAGATCACTCTTGGAAGGATCAATTCACAGTCCCCCCACAAAGTGAATGTGCCAACATAGAAATAGTGCTGATGAGGGTTTTCTGTGGTGTGTATGGGGTAGCTTGCCTTTGTGGCTTACACATGTGCAGCAACAACAGAGTGGGCACATGGGAAAGGGCACTATGGTGATGGTGTAACTGGTGTACAGGGGGCTGCAGGCGGCACATGCAGTGGGCCAGCTGGGGCACAGTGTGGACTAGGCAGATGCCTACCTGGCACATAGGAATGTAGAAGCAGAAAAGCAGCAAGACAGCAACTGACCAGGGTCCAATATGGCCACGAGTGTGTGTCTCAAAGTGTCCCAGGGGACAGTACCCAGCAAGTACCCCAAAGGGCATAGGACATTGGCAGGCGATGCTGGGGGGATGTGATGATGTCCATGTCAGCACCCTTACCCCATATCACACACCATAGGCAGCCGCCTACTGGCACACTGGAAGGCCTGGGAACGCGCACCACCGGCACAAGGGCATGTCAGCTTGGTGGCGGAGGGATGCTGGTGGCGGAGGGGGCAGTGGCATCTGCCCACAGCAGACCACGGCCAAGCCCCATTTAGGTGGGTGCCATGCACTGCAACAGACAAGGTCTGTCTGAAGAACAGTCATGGTATCCCCAGGGAATGATCTGCCTCCATGGCAACAGTTTGGTGCAGTACACACAGCTAGTATGTTCAGGGGCAGAAGGTCACAGGTTCAAGTACCTGCTGTGGCTCCTGCAAACCATGTCCCTATATTTTACACAGTAATAAAGACAGAACCATTAATGCAGATTAAATAAACATACCATAAACGCCTATATTTTATCCTACAGGGCACAGAACCCTTAAACATGTGCAATCCCTAGAGCAGAGTTTCCTAACTGCAGTCCTGGAGGGCCAAGCACCATTCACGTGTCATGCTGTCCCTAATAAATATGCCTGTGCTGCATTTGTATGCACTGTCCCCCTTGTATGCAAATATATCTCATGCATATTCATTAGGGACAACATGAAAACCTGAACCAGGACCAGAGTTGGGAAACTCAGCCCTACAGCAGAGGCCAACAGGGGCACAAACACCCACACCCACAGGCTCCACTATCCAACGCCTCATGGAGAGTCAGGCTGTTTGGCCCTGCACGGAGCAGCATCTCCCAATACTGGCACCTGTATACCTTAGCAATGCCATCCTAAACTTGGGAAAATGTTACACATATATCAAAAGGTTGCTATGATTAATGGCAGATAACAAATCCTAAGTTAAATACAATTTGTTGACAGAGCTGCATCATAGCAACCTTTGTGATATCTGTGGAGTGTGTTTCAGTTTTGCTTTCTGACAGTGTTTACCACCCCGGGGAGTGACCCCAACAGTGTTGCATACCATAGCCATGCCTACACTGTGCCCAGGACTGGTGTGGTGGCCAGGGCTGCCAAAAAACCTCCATATTTGCACAATGCTGGCATAGGTGTGGGAGTGTGTGTATGTCTATACAGTGTGTTGTGGCTGCCCACACCTCACTGAGCCCACACTGCTTGCACTGTTTCCAGTGTTAGCCTGCCAATGTGCAAAATGAGGAGCAAGCTACTATGGGTATGGCCCGGACAGGGTGGCCTGGGCAGGATGCATCTGCACAGGGCATAGGGCAATGGCTGGGACATTGTAGTGCCTGACCACCACCTGCACGGACAGGGTGGCCACAGCATGTCATGCTGGGATGTCACTCTCACTCTGACTGAGCAGTGACCTTGGCATGGCTAGGTTCCCCCATAGTGCTATACAGTATTTCCCTCAAGTGATATTTATGGATTCCCTTTTCTGGGACTTAATCACTGACATACCTGCTTGGTGTGTGTGCTCACATCCCATTTTTGGTTGCACACAGTTCCTCCAGGAACATGCACTATGTACTAGCTAGCAGACTGCCTGCAGTTAGCATGTGCATGGCTGGAACACCTTGCATGGTGCAGTGGGTGGAGCCTGACTGTGCTCTCTGCTGGTGAATGTCAGATAGTGGTGGGGAGCGCAGCTGAGCTTTTCCAGCATTCTGCCTGCCTGCCATTGCCTTATGTGATGCGTACAGCTCTGCATGGACTGCCCTGTAGGGTGCCTGTTCCCCAGCAGGACTGAGGTTGATGGTCCCCTCTACTGCCACCATTACAGAAACGTAGAATGTGGATCTGTTGGTGGGAGATCCTGTGCCCCCACCCTGAGCCACAGAGGGCAGGTTGGGTGGTGCTACATAATCTTCTTTTGGGTCTAAATACTCCCTTCACCTTTAACATGTGAACATGGTACCCACAAAGGATATGCACTGTTTTGGGTGCATTCTAGTCCACAAGGGCTAAACATGACTGGGAAATATAGATGGACACAGGTGTATGCTAGGTGTGTCAGCAAGGACTACCTATCACACACTGGCACTGATGGGGACCTGCAGCATAGCCTATCTCAGCCAGGCCAGGTGCTGCAGACCTGGTGCTGAGTGCCCCACTTCACCCTCAGGGTGAGCACAGGACCCGCACAATGTCACGGTCTGTAGCTACTCTGTTCCAGTAACACACACGGTCAGTTCCCCCTACCAGGCCTAGGTGCTGTGGGGGTGCATACCCTATCTTGTGATCAGCTGTAGACTGCTGATCTGCATGTGCAGTGCATCTTGGGTACGGGTGGGTTTACCCTATACTGGTAACCACAGCAGACAGTTAGTGTGGTGACCTGCAGTCTTTCTGTAGCCAGTGTCATGAGGTAGACAGCACTAAGCCAGAAATATTAAAGAGTAATGCAAAGGAAGAGCTTACTTGTCATGAGCTAGACAGCACTAAGCCTGAAACATTAAAGAGTAATATAAAAGAAGAGCTTACCTGTCAGGAGTTAGATAGCACAGACCCTGAGATATTAAAGAGTAAAATAAAAGAAGAGCTTACCTTACATCCACACGTACAGTTGCAGCATACACAATGCAGAAAGGCAGGGAAAGGAGAAACAAACTTTCCTCATGGCCTTAGTGACGCAGTAAGAATTCAGGGTCCCAATCAGCCTCACCTGGAGCCAGAGTCACGTTCTACGTCTGATGAGCAGAGAGATAAAACTAGGTGGGAAATCACACAGAGGAAACTCAGGCCCGGAGAGCTCAGGTCCAGGAAGCTCAGGCCCGGGGAGCTCTGGTCTAGGGAGCTCATGCGAGGGCGAGGGCTCAGGGAGTTCAAGCATCTGGAGGAAAAGGCTGGAGTTCAGCATTCAGGGCTGCAGCCAGAGTTGGAATTTGAGCTCGAGGAAAAGCAGTCCAGGAGATTGAGAAGTCAGTCTCAGAGAGAAGGTGAGACAAGAACTCCAGAGCAGTTTCAGAAGGACACGTTGCCTTGGAGAATCAGGGCAGAAGAAAGGCAGGCTGAAAAACTTGAGAGAGCTAGGAAAGACAGTGGCAAAGTCTTCCCAGCCAGAGGGGTCCTCGTACCGAGGCAAGCAGCCAAGACCACAGAGAGCAAAGGTCACGTACAGGGAAGCTCACTGAAGACAGGAAGTGAGTGCTGCTCAGCCAGGCACAGCAACCGATGCTCACAGAGGAAAGCAGGGAGCCAGTCAGAGAGAAAACCTTGGCTGGAAGAAGAAGGGCTGGACACCATCTTCTCCCCGAAGAGAGATAAGTACCCTGTCTTTTGTAAAGGGAAAGAAGTAGGTCCTTATAGGAGAAGCCGGGCTTACAGCAAGCTAGAGAATCCTTATGGGCATAGGACGTGGGAGGAAATCCCCAGCATAGCTCCTGCTAGCTTTGACACCCTAAAGCAGCTCCAACTATCAGAAGCTGAGGTCTCCCGAGGGCAAAGCTCTGAGAGCAGTTTCTCAAGTACTCAGTGTCCATATACAGGACCAGGTCCCGACCTTATGCAGTGGGAAAGCTCTATCCCAGAAAACATCCCCGAGCCCATGGAATGTGCTTTGTGTGTAGCAGATGACATAGAATCTCTGTGTTAAATAGGAGCAGGAAAGGAATTGTGTTTTTGCACATATGGAATGTGATGGACTCTCTTTGCTGAAGAAGAAGCATAATTATTGTTTGTAAGAATCCTTTACACCGGTGAAGCAACCGTTCAATTTATGTTGTCCTTATTTGAAGACATCCTCAAGGGAAAGGGAATAAAACCTAACCTTAATTCTCACTCTGGACACGACTACAGAGTCTTTATTCCACAACTTCAGGCTATACCCATGTCTAGGCAACCGCCGAAGACCGGCTTAGTCTCACAAATGGCGTAGTTCTTTGGATGCCAGAAAAGAAGGACACCGTACAAGCAGGACGGAGTCACCAGCGCCAGAGGACGCAACCAGAACAGCGGTGAAACACACCCAGACAATTTCAGGATCAGGAGCAGTCAAGGACCTTCTAAAGGCCAGAATCACCACCTGACTCAGGTAATCATATCTGGGTACAGCCAGGGTGGGATTCTGAGGAGGTATCTGAGGGACTGAAAATCCCAGCGTAGTAGCATTTGAAAAAAAAAAAAAAAGGTTTCCGCACTTGGTGTTTTTTCTCTGATTTGTTACAGGCTATCATCATGGAGACTCCACCGGACATCTTAAGATGGATGGGGCTCCAATTCGAGAAGCAATGCAAACTTGCCCAGCAGTGCCAAAACAAGCCCTAGCAGCAATGCAGATGCAGCAAAAGCCTCTGATGGACTTGTTGCAGGCGGTACTACAAGAGCGGCAAACAGAGAAAAGAACTGAAGGACACTTTGGTGGGGTAGGCCCACAAACATGTGGAATTTTGTCTTTTGGACAGTGGTCAGGAAAAGACAATATTGACGATTTCCTTGAAGCCTTTGAGCGGGTAGCTCGTGGTGCAGGCTGGCCCGAGCAACAATGGGCGGTCCGCCTAGCTACCTCCCTGACGGGAGAAGTCCTGGCGGCATACAAGGCTATGCCAGCCACCCAGGCCAATGAGTATAATAATGCAAAGGCAGCCATACGGGATAGGCTAGGCCTATCACCTATGGTATATCGTAGAATGCTGAGAGCTACAAAAATCCAATCCAAGGTGAAACTCCGAAGGCACTAGGCCAACGGATACGTAGCCTAGTCTGGAAGTGGCTCACGCCAGAAGGGAAGACATTGGAGAGTATTTTAGATATGCTTGTGTTAGAACAGTTCTCCGAAGCTGTGCCAGCTGAGGTAAGGTCATTCCTCACTCTCCAGAATTGCCAGACGACACACGAGGCTGCTCTCTTAACAGAAAGATTCATGGAGGCTCAGGTAGCCCATGGATCGCACGGAGGAGCTAGCGACTCGCATGACATGGCAAACTTCGGCAGAGTAATGAAAGACCCAAGATTAAGTGTACCAGCTACAGAAAAATGTACAAGTAAAGGTATAGTGGATGGCTCTCGCATAGTATGTTTTAAATGTGGGAGGAGGGGTCACAAGAGGTATGAATGCAAAGAGCGCACAGCACTAATGGGTGAAAAAGCAAAATATAAGCAAGAAGGTTTTCGCCTTGACATGGAAGTGCAGGGGGTGTTGGCCAAGGTCTTATTGGATTCAGGGGCTGAACAAACAATGGCGTCAAAAAAATTCTGGGGCCTTCTACAGGATAGTGAGGCAGTTCCCCTGAATCAGCCAGAGGGCAGTAGCAAGATCCGCTGTATACACGGGTCATCCACCTCTTATCCTCTATATAGAGTAGTAGTAAAAGCTCTAGGCACACGTAGGAAGGTCCTAGTAGCAGTAATTCCCCGTTTACCCTATGACATAGTTTTAGGCCGAGATTGGCCACCTTTCTATAGGGGCATAGGGGAGGGCATGCAAGAGAAAAGGGGGCTAGTGTCCACAAGGTCCCAGGCCCACAGTTTGCGGGAGAGCGTTGAACCCGAGGAGGATATTGACCCTCCTTCAGAGGAAGAAGCTGCACCTCAGGGAGGAGAGGAGGATAAACCCCTAGAGGAGGGGCTAGGAGAACTACCCAGACATGAAGATTTGATCAACCATCCAAAAAAAGCAGATAAGAAAAGCAAGGGCGATAAGAGGCGAGAGCGCCACAATAGGGCCCAGCTAAGGGCAGGGGCAGGAGAGGGAATAGGTTTTCCCTGGGTACCGGAAGAGCTAGTACAAAAGTTTCCCTCGTTTGCGAAGGAACAAAAAGCGGATCCCGCGTTAAGGCGCGCTTTTGAATATGCCCAGTCCAATGAAGACGCTCTTCCCAGATTTTTTCTAGAAGAGGAGTTACTGTATAGAGAGAGTAACGATCCACAGACTGGGGCTGTGAGGAAACAGCTAGTAGTACCCACTGTTTTTAAGGCAACTGTAATGAGGTTGGCCCATGACCACCCGGTAGGAGCGCATAAAGGGGTTGTAGGTACCCTGGACCAGGTGCTGGCCCGTTTCTATTGGCCGGGTGTGTTCCAAGAGACCAAGCGTTTCTGCGAGGCATGCCCTGCGTGTCAGAGGGTCTCTGCCGCAAAACCTAGGGGGGTTCCCTTAATATCAATACCCACTGTATCCGAACCGATACGCCTGATGGCGATGGACATCATAGGTCCCTTAGTAAAGACCCCTAGAGGGTTCCAATATATCCTAGTCATAATGGATCAGGCCACCCGGTTCCCCTGGGCTATACCACTGAGGAACATTTCAGCAAGAACAATAGCGGGGGAATTAATCAAGATATTTTGTGAAGTAGGGTTCCCGAAGGAAATGCTATCGGATAGGGGGAGCAATTTCCTATCCCGATACTTGACCCAAGTCTGGGATGCCTTTGGGATCCGTCACTTAAAAACATCAGTGTACCATCCCCAGTCTAACGGGATGGTAGAACGGTTTAATCAGACCCTCAAACAATTGTTAAGGCGGGGATTAGACGGGAAAATGGCCGATTGGGACATGATGCTCCCATTTGCTTTGTATGCAAGCAGGGAGCGCACACAGGCCTCATTAGGAGTTTCCCCATACGAATTGATGTTCAGCCGAGCTCCAAGGGGCATCCTTGACATTTTAAGGGATCAGTGGGCGGAGCCAAAAGGAGAGGAAGTAGGGGTACCGCAGTTCCTACAGGAACTTCGATCGCGGTTACAGAGGGCCTCACAAGCTGCTGAACAACATCTACAGGGTAGTCAACGGCAGCAGAAAAAATATTATGACCGGGGGAAAAAGCCCCATCAGCTCACGATTGGGGATAAGGTAGTCGTGATGGTAGCAGACCCTGGGCCAAAATTTGAAGCTCAGTGGAGGGGGCCCTACACGGTAGTAGCTCGCAAGGGACCAGTCTCCTACGTTGTAGAAACGGACAAGGGACGCCGTCAGGTGTATCACGTCAATGTCCTAAAACCCTGGCAGGAGCGGACGGTAGCAGTTGGGCAGTTGCAGGTACAGCGTCCGGTCAAGGTGGATGCAGTAGCCTGTATTTCGTGCTGTAAGGACACATGTCCCTCAGCCCGAAATAGCTTAAGAGGGGGGATATGTCATGAGGTAGACAGCACTAAGCCAGAAATATTAAAGAGTAATGCAAAGGAAGAGCTTACTTGTCATGAGCTAGACAGCACTAAGCCTGAAACATTAAAGAGTAATATAAAAGAAGAGCTTACCTGTCAGGAGTTAGATAGCACAGACCCTGAGATATTAAAGAATAAAATAAAAGAAGAGCTTACCTTACAGCCACACGTACAGTTGCAGCATACACAATGCAGAAAGGCAGGGAAAGGAGAAACAAACTTTCCTCATGGCCTTAGTGACACAGTAAGAATTCAGGGTCCCAATCAGCCTCACCTGGAGCCAGAGTCACGTTCTACGTCTGATGAGCAGAGAGATAAAACCAGGTGGGAAATCACACAGAGGGAATTCAGGCCCGGAGAGCTCAGGACCAGGAAGCTCAGGCCCGGGGAGCTCAGGTCTAGGGAGCTCATGCGAGGGCTCAGGCCCAGGGAGTTCAAGCATCTGGAGGAAAAGGCTGGAGTTCAGCATTCAGGGCTGCAGCCAGAGTTGGAGTTTGAGCTCGAGGAAAAGCAGTCCAGGAGATTGAGAAGTCAGTCTCAGAGAGAAGGTGAGACAAGAACTCCAGAGCAGTTTCAGAAGGACACGTTGCCTTGGAGAATCAGGGCAGAAGAAAGGCAGGCTGAAAAACTTGAGAGAGCTAGGAAAGACAGTGGCAAAGTCTTCCCAGCCAGAGGGGTCCTCGTATTGAGGCAAGCAGCCAAGCCAACAGAGAGCAAAGGTCACGTACAGGGAAGCTCACTGAAGACAGGAAGTGAGTGCTGCTCAGCCAGGCACAGCAACCGATGCTCACAGAGGAAAGCAGGGAGCCAGTCAGAGAGAAAACCTTGGCTGGAAGAAGAAGGGCTGGACACCATCTTCTCCCCGAAGAGAGATAAGTACCCTGTCTTTTGTAAAGGGAAAGAAGTGGGTCCTTATAGGAGAAGCCGGGCTTACAGCAAGCTAGAGAATCCCTATTGGCATAGGACGTGGGAGGAAATCCCCAGCATAGCTCCTGCTAGCTTTGACACCCTAAAGCAGCTCCAACCATCAGAAGCTGAGGTCTCCCGAGGGCAAAGCTCTGAGAGCAGTTTCACAAGTACTCAGTGCCCATATACAGGACCAGGTCCCGACCTTATGCAGTGGGAAAGCTCTATCCCACAAAACATCCCCGAGCCCATGGAATGTGCTTTGTGTGTAGCAGATGACATAGAATCTCTGTGTTAAATGGGAGCAGGAAAGGAATTGTGTTTTTGCACATATGGAATGTGATGGACTCTCTTTGCTGAAGAAGAAGCATAATTATTGTTTGTAAGAATCCTTTACACCGGTGAAGCAACCGTTCAATTTATGTTGTCCTTATTTGAAGACATCCTCAAGGGAAAGGGAATAAAACCTAACCTTAATTCTCACTCTGGACACGACTGCAGAGTCTTTATTCCACAACTTCAGGCTATACCCATGTCTAGGCAACCGCCTAAGACCGGCTTAGTCTCACACTAGTCAGCAGTGTGTTCCACACTATAGTGATGTAGCCCACTGGCTATTTCAATGACTGTGGAGACAGAGGTCATGGGTTTGATCCCACAGTGGTGTTATTTAAGAATGCTGTCTGAGGCTTTTCCTTTTCATTTCAATCAGTGCTGCCAGCAGAAAAACTCTCACAGTGCTGTAGCCTAAGGTGCCTCATAGGTGCCCTGTAAAGCGCCCTATACAGCGCCTATAGGGCACATTATAGGGTGCCTTGGTAGACAGGGCACTTTATAATGTGACCTATGGGGCGCCTTATAGGGCGCTTTATGAGGCACCTTAGGTTACGGCACTGTGAGGGGGTTTTTGCTGGCAGCACTGATTTAAATTGAAAGGAAATGCCTCGGACAGCCTTTTCAGATTACACCACTATGGGATCGAGCCCATGACCTCTGCCTCCACTGTCATTGCAGTAACCAGTGGGCTACATCTTTATAGCTTCTAACACTGTGCTGGCATGTACTTAGGGTTAACGCTCATTAACGTGCCACAGCACCATTGCGCGATACAGAGTCTTGCTACCTTAGGACCAGAACGCCCACTCCTTATATGGCATTCTTCACATTATTGCTGCAACTAGCGCCGGTAACATTAAGATGGTTTAGTAAACATACCCCTTAGGCTCAGTCTCTGCCACTTCTGCTATCATTTTATAAAGACAAGCTTAAACTAGGCATGTTTTGACTGTCCTAACCTAGGCACCTGTTATAAAATTACCCTTCACGTGCATTGTCAAAAGGACTCTACCCAAACTTCTAGAATTCTAACATCTGAACTAGTGAGGAGTGAAATATCCTCTAGTTTAATCTCAGGACAGGACCAACATCTAAATGTTCTTCTCACCCACAAAAGTATTACTATTATTGTTCAGCTTCAGTTTATTTTGCTGTCAGCCAAGATTCCACCTTAACTAGACACCCATTCAAATGTGTAATAGCAGCCTTTCTGCGATGACCCAGTCACAGTGGAGCTGAATATCATCAACATACTGGTAGGGCATGACCCTGCTCAGGGGCTAAGTCATAACATGGCCAAGTCTGGGGAAGCCTGAAACAAAATGGGCAGCTGCAAAACAAAATTTGAATTTCTCGCTGTCAGGAAAAGGAAGCTACAGTCTCCTTTCATGTAGTTGGGCCACTCAGCGAGGTTCCTGCGAGGAGGTAAATAGGGGCAGTGAAAGGAGAATGGGCAATCAGACTGCAGGCATGAAGAGACATGATGTGAACAGCAGCAGCCGCTACAGTCATGCAATAGCGCCATGCGCTGGCCTAGTCCTGGTTGAAGAAGTAATAGTTAGAGCACCAAAGAACCACCATTCCTGAGAAGATAAACTGGTGATATCGGCAAAAAAAAAAAAGAAATGTGCTCTATTAATTCAATGCTGACTCCTGGCAACCCAGCAGACCCCTGGGGTTTTTTGGCAAGGTGCAATTGTTAGTAAATTGCCAAGCCTTTCTTCCAAACCAGTGGAGGGTAATTTGACTTGCCAAAGCCATGAGGAATCAAACGCTGGTTGCTTGGCTAGCAGGTCACTGCTCTAACCACTAAGCTATCACTCCACTCCTTAAGAGTTGCTGCCACAAATGGTCAATTTTGGGTTTCATTCCACAATGAAGGAGCTGCAGCTGAAGCACAAATGAAGCACTTCCCTGCTTCTCACTCCTCAGGAACAAGATTGGCCGCAGTGCAAGGATAAAGGTTTAAAAAGCACATCTCCTCCCTTTCTGTGACTCCTGTGGGAAGGTTAACTCATGTGCAGCTCCAATCTCAGGTAGGCCTCTTGGAAGAATGTTAGGAGAACATACAGGGGACCTTGTATACTGCCCTTGTTGGGCAAGGGAAAACCAGATTTAGAAATCTGTTTTTGGAGCTTGCCTGTGAGTGCGCATGGTGATTTCTCCCTCTACCAGTGGTGGGCCATGACGCCATGTGACTTGCTTACCGGTGGGGGTTGGGGCCGGCAGGGAAGGGTCCACATGAAGCCTGTGGTAGCCTCTACATCATGAAGCTCTCAGCCAGAGTACTTCTCCTCCTAATGTCATCAAGGCATGACTGAGTGCTGGTACAGCCCATTCCCCCCTCCAGACATCAGCAGTAGAGACCCAGAAAGGAGAGTGAAGCAAGTGTGGACAATAGTGCATTTTGTCTCTGACAAGAAATATCAAGGAGGAAAAAAGAGGGCAGCCACCAGCAGCACAGCAAAAGAACAAAAGATAGTAGTTCAGGTGACAGACAGGACAGCAAGAAGAGAGACAGGTAATGGAGGACAAACAAGAAAGACGCTTCTAAGCAAGACAAACAGAAGGAGCAGAAGGGCAAGCATCAGGCTCAGAAATGCAAGAGAAATCACAAAAGGAACAAGAAGGTTACAAGCAATGGAGAACCAAAGAAGGCAAAAAAGAGTATACTGCTAAGACAAGGAAAGACTACAGAGCCTGCAGTACCCAGCAGGGTAAGATCTGAGAAGAAATCAGAAATAACATGGATCAAAAGAGAAGGCAGAATAGAAGCTCCCATCACAAGAGAGATAGGGCACCCAGATGGGTAGGTTACTAGATACTCCAAAGGGATCAGCTGTCTGGCTCAATGTGGGATAAGAACATAAGAAATGCCATACTGGGTCAGACCAAGGTCCATCAAGCCCAGTATCCTGCTTCCAACAGTAGTCAATCTAGGTCACAAGTAGCTAGCAGTTTCCCCAAAAGACACAGGTTCCACATTACTTGTATTGGGGCAAGCAGTGGATATCCGGGGTCCCCTTTAATGGTTTATGGACCTTTCCTCCAGGAACTTGTCTAAACCTTTTTTAAACCCGGCTACACTGCCAGTTTTTACTAAATCCTCCGGTAACAAATTCCAGAGTTGATTACACATTGAGTGAAAAAATATTTTCTCTTATTAGTCTTAAATAGGTTACTCTGTAGCTTCATTGCATGTCCCCTAGTCTTTCTATATTTTGATGGCATAAACAATCGATCTACATTTACCCGTTCCACTCCATTCAGTAATTTATAAACCTCTATCATATCTCCCCTCAGCCATCTCTTTTCCAAGTTGAAGAGCCCTAACCTTTTTAGCTTCTCTTCATAGGGGTATCCTTTCATCCCCGTTACCATTTTGGTGGCTCTTCTCTGTACCTTTTCTAATAACGCTATATTCTTTTTAAGATTTGGCGACCAGAATTGCACACAATATTCAAGGTGCGGTCACACCATTGAACAATACAAAGGCATAATAATATCCTTTGTTTTATTCTCCAATTCTTTCCTTATGATACTTAACATTCTATTTGCTCTCGACTGCTGCTGCACACTGGGCAGAGGGTTTCAACATGTTATCCACAATAACACCTAAATCTTTTTCCTGGGTGGTGGTTCCTAACGTGGAACCTTGCATCATGAAACCATAGTTTGGGTTGCTCTTTCCTAGGTGCATAACTTTGCACTTGTGCACATTCAATTTCATCTCTCATTTGGACGCCCAGTGTTCCAGTTTATCAAGGTCCTCTGGCAATTTTTCACAATCCTCATGGGTTTTAACAACTTTTAATAATTTTCTACCATCTGCAAATTTGATTACCTCATTCGTTATTCCCATTTCTAGGACATTTCTGAATATGTTAAAAAGCAGCAGACCTAGCACAGATTCCTGGGACTCTCAATTATTCACGTTTCTCCATTGGGAAAATTGGCCATTTAGCCCTGCCCTCTGTTATCTATCTTTTAACCAGTTCCTGACCCACAATACTACACTGCCTCCTATCCCATGATTTTTAAATTTCTCCAAGAGTCTCTCCTGAGGAACCTTGTTAAAGGCTTTCTGAAAATCTAGATACACTATATCAACTGACTCACCTTTGTCTACCTGTTTATTCACAGCTTCAAAAAAATATAACAGATTAGTAAGACAAGACCTTCCTTGGGCTAAAGCCATGTTGGCTGTCTCCCATTAAGCCATGACTATCTACATGTTCAGTAATTTTGTTCTTTATAATGGTTTCTACCATTTTTCCCGGTACTGTCGTCAGTCTCACCAGTCTGTAGTTTCCTGGATCACCCCTAGAACCCTTTTTAAAAATTGTTGTTACATTGGCCATCCTCCAGTCTTCAGGTATTACAGATGATTTTAATGATAGTTCACAGATCTGCAATCTTATATTTCAGTTCTTTCAACACCTTTGGATGTACACTATCTGGTCCAGGTGATTTGCTACTCTTCAGTTTATCAAATAGTTGTAATACATCTTCCCAGTGCATCAATATTTCTTTTAATTCTTCCATGGCATCACCTTTAAATACCATTTCAGTCATGGGTAATATCCCTATATATTCCTCAGTAAAGACTGAAGCAAAGAATTCATTCAGTCTCTCCGTCATGGCTTTGTCCCCTCTTAGTGCCCCTTTTACCCCGCTATCATATAATGGTCCAACTGACTCTCTCACAGGTTTTTTGCTACAAATGTACTTGAAAAAGTCTTTATTATATGTTTTTGCTTCCACAGCAAGCTTCTTCTCAAATTCTCTCTTTGCCAATCTTATCAATGCCTTGCATCTAACTTGCCAGTGCTTATGTTGTTTCCAGCTTTCGTCATTTGGCTCCTTTTTCCATTTTCTGAAAGATGCTTTTTGGCAACAACAACCTCTTTGATCTCACCTTTAAACCATGCTGGCAGTTTTTGGACTTCCTTCCACTTTTCTTAAAGCTTGAATTGCAGCTGGTCTGGGCTTCCAAGATAGTATTTTAAAACAACAGCCATGCTTGATGTAAATCTTTAATCTTTACAACTGCTCCTTTTAGTATTTTCTTAACTATTTTCCTCATTTTATCATAGTCTCCCTTTTGAAAGTTAAAAGGTACTACTGTGGATTTCCTTACTATCCCTCCTCCACTAATTAAATCAAACACGATCATGCTATAATCACTATTGCCAAATGGCCCTAACACCATTATCTCTTGCACCAGATCTTGTGTTCCACTAAGGACTAGTTCCAAAATGTCTTCCTCTCTGGTCGGTTCATGAACTAGCTGCTCCAAGAAGCAGTCATTTATTTCATCTAGAAACTTTATCTCCCTAGCATGTCCTGCCATGACACTGACCCAGTCGATGCCGGGGAAATTTAAATCAGCCACTATTATTACCGTGCTGTAACGTTTGTTAGCTTCTCTGATTTCTTTGAGCATTTCAACATCCATTTGTTCATTCTGGCCTGGCGGTCGATATTACACCCTGTCAGACGGCCGCCTGGGTGAGAATGTTCACAGTCTTGGCAAAAGCATACCTCTATATGATTTGAAAGGATTTGTGGGTAATGTAGTCCATTCATTCCAGACACAGCCGTGACCAATAATTAATTATACTTGCTCAAGGGTAAATCAAATAAGATTTTTATTTATGAGGGGTTCTCCCAACACAGATAATGCTTGGTAGCACAGAACTCAGGATACTTGCTTGCAGTTTTAAAGTTAGGAAAACGAAATCAGGAAAAACACAACATCTGAACTTGTCAGGTAATTAAAGCAAAGGATTAAAGACCTGGTTGGCAACAAACTGGTCTTTCTTGTAGGCTTTAGAAAATAATGTCTTAGCAATGCAGTAAGCAACCAAATAAACCCACAAAGTAGGAAAAATGTTCTTTTCTTCAGGTTAACTTCTTATATCTTTACATATAAATTCAGAAGTGATTCCCTTCAGAGCACACAAGCAATTAGGTAAGCTCAATTGCTAGCAATCACCCAGCTGAAACCCCTTAGCTGGCTTGCTTTCACTGTGTAGCTCAAAATCTTACTCAGAAGGTTTTCTGAGTAGATTAAAGAACAAGTTAGTATTTCTTTGTGAGGGTTGTTGCACTTTGTAACAGAAAACTACCATTTGAGTTTGGACAGAGAGCAGTCCATATATTCACATTCTGGTTCTAAGACCTCTCCCCTTTCTTCAATAATCATAGGTTCAATATCTTGGCTTGGCACAAAGGAATTTCTCAATGGAGCACTACCAGGAGAATAATCATTTCCCTGCTTCCTTTCAAAGTTATAGCTAGGGCATAGATCAGTGTTCATACCTGAGCTTCCATTGCTGTTAGAGTTCCCCTTTAAATAGCCTGGCCAATATGTAGTCCAGTTTCTGTGTCCAGCCTTCCAATCTAGATCCCTGGACACTGGATCTCTCTTCACATACCTTCTGGCATGGGTCTTAGGGTCCCTTCCACGTGCAGCTGTTTCCCTCACAGGTGCCGTCTGGAGATTCCTGCCTCTGCAATACCACTCCTCTGGTCTCCCCCAGTCCAATGGTGTATGCTGGCCTCTTGTCTGTCTCCCAGTATACGTACTGTGCTGGACTCCTGTAGACTTCCCAGAGGCTTTTCTCTTCCTTCTTTTAAAGGGCTTCTTGCTCTCTCTGTCCGTCCGTTCTGACCTCTGCTTCTGATGAGAATGAAGATCAGGATCCCGTGGATGATCAAGATACCAATGATCATGACATCCCAGCTCTGGATGATTCTCTGTAGAATAGACTCTATCTTTATTCTGCCTTGATGAGTGCTCCAACCTTAGCACAGCGCAGCTGTGCTGAATCAGGCCTTGCCCTTTGAGATGAGTGTTCCATCCTAGCACAGCGCAGCTGTGCTGAATCAAGCCCTGCCCTTTGCAATGAATGCTTGGGGATTACCTCATAGCCCTTTTGATTGAACACACGTTTTCTCACTTCAGCTCCTCTCATGGCTGTTGGAAACCTGGTGCATTCTGGGACTGGTAGTCTTTTATGGCAAAATTTTGTTTTCTCATTTCTACCAGCACTGACAGGTTGCTTGTTCAGAGACACTTCACCTTTTCTATAGCCCCTTCCTGAGCTATGATAAGCTTCCTTATCACAACCCCCACTGCCATCACTTTCCCCTTCCCCTTTTTACATGGAATTTCAATCCATAGAGATTCTACAGTGAATTTTGTTTCCTGCAAAATTGTAATCCTTTGTGACTCAATGCCCTCTCTAACACAGAGTGCAACCCCTCCACCAATTTGATCTGCTCTATCATTATGATGTAGTTTGTACCCAGGTATTACTGTGTCCCCCTGGATGTCCTCCTTTCACCATGTCTCTGAGATACCAATCATATCTAATCTCTCAATTAGTGCTATATATTCTAACTCTTCCATCTTATTTTTTAGACTTCTAACATTTGCATACAAGCATTTTACAGGCTGTATTTTATTCATATCAATGTGGCTATCAGTAGGCAGGGGTAATTTACAGTCTTTAAGCTCTGTCTGCTCTGTACTCTGTACTCACTGCATGTTTAACACTCTCACTTTACCCGATTGTTTGCTGTGATACCACCTTGATTAATAAGATAAGGCGGTTTAGAAATACTGTTAAATAAATAAATAAATAAGAGCATTTGAGTTACTTTTGTCTTTATTGGAACCTCTCTGTTGATATGCCCTAACTTCATGTTAGGGCATATCAACAGAAGCACAGAGCACCCCACTGTACATGGCTTCTTGAGGAGATTGAGAATTTCAAGAGCTGGTCAACAGAGTAAGGTTGGCAGTGGAGGTCCCTAAATTCTACTACTACTACTACCACTATTATTTAGCACTTGTATAGCACCACGCACGCGGCGCTGTGCAGCTACCTACAAGAATCAGCCAAAATACAGAGACAGTCCCTGCCCGTCAGAGTCATAGGTGAAAAGAAGGGAGCAGTAATCAATGATTGTATCAGCTAAGCTGGCTGAATATATGTGCTCGCCTAATTTATAGATTGTCATGTACAAATTAGTGTAAAGGAAAAGATTTGAAGGAATGAATAGGTGGACGTTTTCAATCTGTTGCAAAGAGAATCAGAAAAATCCTGAGAGGTGGCTGGATGCCATGGCAAATGTAAAGCTAATGAGGAAAACTCAGATCCGGTGGTTAAAAGTATTACCAGCTAGTACTCAGCATTCAGAATTTTAGCTAGCACTATAGGGAAAAAAAGCAACAGAAAAATGCAGAGATCTTTTTAAATACAGTATCAGGTTGTGATTTGTGAGGCATATAAAAGATATGGTGACAATTCCTGGCTGAACTATGATGAGAAATTCCACAGGAACATAGCTGGTATTAATAGCTTGATCTATGGATAGTTACAATGACACAGAACAATAAGAGCAAAAGGGACCTGGTTGAGCTATGAATATGGAAGACAACTAGGGGAGAATTGAGGAGGGGGAGGCTCAAGGAGTTAAAGAGGGTAGGCTGGAGGATGAGATAGTATACTTGGCTGTCAGGGGACAGGAGGGTACCCACAAGCATCATAGAGAGTGGCAGGTACCCTCAGCGCCCATCTAAAAGATGATTTTGAAGCTTTTCTGTTTAATGCAGCTTTTCTAGTGATGTTTTTAATTTCACATCAGCAAGACTATAGCCTTAGCATAAAAGGCACAAAAAAGGGTCCAGGATGCTGATGGATACTATAAACTGGGATGCGACTGGTGTGACTATAAGATTAAGGCATTATGAGCAAGGAATATACATTAAGACTAGCACAGATGTTGGATGGGACCCTATCTCCAGTAAACACCCTACAATCATATGCTGAGATCAGGTCACCAGTGCAGGGCATAATGCTTAGTCATCAAGATAGTAACTACTTATCTAGATATCACTTCAGAAGGTATAGGAGATGGATCAAAGGAGGACAGATTTAGATATAGATAGTCTGTCATTGCATTCTTTCAGAATAGAGGCAGCCTTCCTTGTATACAAAACAGAAATAGATAAGAACATAAGAACTGCCATACAGGATCAGACAAAAAGTCTACCAGGTCCTGTATCTTGTTCCAACAGCAGCCAATCGAGGTCACAAGTATCTGGCATATCCTAAAAATACTCTTAAAATAAACCTCGGTACTATATTATAACTTAACCCAATTGTAATAATCATAAATAATAGATCTTGGAAGGATTCACCTACTATAAAAGGAGATTATATTGTCCCTCCATGCGGCAGCTACATTCGGCCTGAAGGGGAACTGCTTCAAACTACCATCACAGGTCTAAAAAATTCCTCCTTCCTATCATTTCATGGAAATCTATTCTACATTCAATTTCTATTCTATATTCAATTTTCCACATGCAATGTTTTTCTTTTTTTTCTATTCAATTTGTCAATAACACAGGTACACTACCAAAAAACTGCCTCCAGTTTTGCAACTGATTCCTATAGATTTTGGGGTGCTGAATCCAGGAAAAATAGCCAAAATGTTCCATCACGTCACGTTTTCTTGCAAAATTAGATTCCTTACCCATATAAGGAATGTTCACATAATTTCTTTTTAGCTGACTGCAGTTTATTTTCTTGGCCCAAAATAGAGGTTGTAATGGTTAACTAACTAGAAACACTCCCTCATGATATTTTAGAGTGTTTTGTATTCATTTTATACATTAACAGGACAATTGGGAGGCGGGGGGCTAAATCCAGTACTCGCGCTGGCGCATGTTCTTTCCTGTTCGCCTCGCCTCGTTCGCTCGCTCAAACACTGTGCTTGCGACATGAACGTTCCTGTCAAATTTCAGTTTCTTGCAAGTTCATTATTACCTTTTGTTTGCTCAGTCGTAATCCAGCTTTATTCCGAAGTGGTTCACTACAGTTGTAGTTTGCAGTGCTGTGTATTTGTGATGGCTCACAGAGCCAGAGGTTGCGTCAACTCTGCGGACAGTTTTTGTTTTATTTGTGGGGAATATACCGTGAAAAAGCGGCAGAGGAACATTTCTGCATTTATTAAAAAAGTATATTTTGCCTATTTCGGTTTAAAGTTAGGCGATCAAGACAAACCGTGGGCTCCTCACAAAGTGTGCAAGACATGTGAGGAAGATCTACGCTTATGGATGAAAGGTAAAAAACAAGCACTTCGTTTCGGAATACCTATGATGTGGCGTGAACAAAGAGACCACAGCAGTGACTGCTATTTTTGCTCTTGCATTGTGAAGGGATACAACTTAAAAAATAAGAACGTAATAAGTTACCCCAACCTTCCCTCAGCAATTAGGCCTATGCCTCATAGCAACGAAGTACCTGTGCCTGAACGACCAAAATCTTTGGATCATATTTGTGTGGACGGTTCTGATCATGATGAGACTCATCAGATGGCTTTTCCCGATGAGTCCAGTACTTCCGAGTTTGAAACTGAACCAGATCCGAAACCTGAACTTTTCTCTCAAGCTGAATTGAATGATTTAGTCCGGGATTTAGGACTCCCAAAAGATGCTGCCCAACTGCTAGGTTCTCGGCTTAAACAGAAAAATCTATTGTCACCAGGAACAACTTTTTATTGGTACCGCAACCGCGAGACACAATTTTTGAAGTATTTCAGCAAAGAGGAAGATTTGGTATTTTGCAATGATATATACGGAGTGATGGAAAAGTTTAAACTCAAGTATGATCCTGCTGAATGGCGGCTGTTCATTGATTCGTCAAAAGACAGCATAAAAGGTGTTCTTCTTCATAATGGCAACACATTCGCTTCAGTTCCTATTGCTCACTCTGTTATTCTCCAAGAAAAATACGAGAATTTGACCCTGATTCTTCAGAAGATTCGTTATGATGAGCATAAGTGGATGATTTGTGGAGACTTTAAAATTCTATCCATGTTATTAGGGCAGCAATCCGGTTTCACCAAATATCCCTGCTTCCTTTGCTTGTGGGATAGCCGGGCCCGCGACCTACACTGGGGGAAAAAAGACTGGCCAATTCGGGAGTATTTGAGACCCGGTGAGAAAAATGTTCTTCATGAGAGCTTGGTACCTCGTGATAAAATTCTATTACCACCTCTCCACATTAAGTTGGGTCTCATTAAGCAATTCATCAAGTCCCTTCCAAAAGATGGTGAGTGCTTTCAGTACCTTTGCTCAAAGTTCCCCCGACTTTCTGAAGCAAAGCTAAAGGAAGGAGTGTTTGTTGGCCCTGATATAAGGAAACTCATTTCAGATGGAGCATTCGCTGAAACGATGTCTGAGAAGGAAAAAGAAGCCTGGGATTCCTTCAAGGATGTTGTTCTCAAATTCTTGGGGAACAGGCGGGATGAGAACTATAAGGATATTGTTGCCAGGATGCTCAATGCCTTCAAAGAACAAGGCTGTAACATGAGCCTGAAAGTCCATTTCTTGCACTCCCATGTGAACTACTTTCCCGAAAACTTGGGGGCGTACAGTGAAGAACAAGGTGAAAGGTTTCACCAGGACATCAAGGACGCAGAGAGAAGGTACCAAGGAAGATGGAACACCACTATGATGGCTGATTTCTGCTGGTTGCTGCTGCGTGAAACCCCAGATGAAAAATACGCCAAGCAGCACACCAAGAGAAGCATTCGGGGGAAGAAAAAATGGGCCCACCAGGAGATTGATTGACCCAAGAATGACTTTAAAATCTAAACTGTGTTGACAAATATCGTGTTTTTACTAAACTTTGAAATAAAAATTTGCTAGTTATTACCACAGTGTCGGATCTCATTTATTAGAATTTTATTTTCACACCATCGGGTGTTTGTCTTCATGTATTGCAATGGTGCGGTTTGCGTTTTCTATTCTTACATACATACCTGTACAACATTTTTTGCACATTTCTTTGCTTTGCTTTGTGTCTAACCTCGCTCTTATATGCTCAATGTTTGTGCACATGTATGTGGCAGTTTTAAGTGCAGACAATTTTGCTACCATCACAGTGTGTTTTGTTGACATTACTCTATTCTTATGTGCTGCCTTGTTACAATTTTCTTTATTCTTATTTGAATAACTACTAAACAATTAGTATAAAGAATTCATCCAAGAAACTTTTATCTCGATCGCACTCAATCTGAAACGTTCACCTCAAACTGCTAACCCAATGTAGCAAAATATCTGTACGTGATGGAGCAAATTGGTTACCAGATTTGGATTCAGCGCACCAAAAAACGTAAAAATCAATCGAAACATTAGAGGCAGTTTAAAAAAAATTTTTTTTAGTGTACCTGTGTAATTCATACAAAATCAAAACCGTGTAGAAATATAGCAGCAGTTGAGTAATAGGCCATCATCTTAACAGATATTTAACTCATGGCCAATGGTTCAAAAGTGCAGGCCTTTAACTCCACAATGCCAGTTATACTCCATCATTCCTACAAAAGAGATAAACAGAAGTCAGAACACATCTCCAACATAAGAGAATACTGCCGCAAATAGCTACTTAGCTTTAGAACATCCTCCGGAGATCTTCAATCCACATAAGCCCTACAAATACCTTTGTTTCACGAATATCATTTCATCCAGAGGGAGGAGTGGCCTAGTGGTTGGGGCAAGGTACTACAGGCCGGAAGGTCAGTGGTTCAAATCCCACTAGAGGACAGCAACCTTAGGCCAGAAGGACTGGGGTTTCTAGTCCCGCAGGTGCTCCTTGTGGTCTTGGGCAAGCCACTTAACCCTCCATTGCCCATGTTCCCTGTAAGTATTAGTGTATGTGTCTCATATCCCCTTGTGTTAAATGTATCCCCCAGCTGCTTTGACCTGGTGAAAAGCAGGATATAAATGCAGCTAAATAAATAAATCCGGGCTGTTACCCAATTCAAGGACAAAAATTGTTGAAACTCTGGCTATGGCATTGGACATCATTGCTCACTTTAAATTCTTTCCTGAACCAATCAGAAGAGAGGGAGGAGCTCTTTCACATAGCAAGATAGATCATAAGAGTGTTCTGAAACTTACAGAAACACTCCCCAATCTATAGAACTGTTGAGTCCTACAGGTTCAACAGTTTTCAGCTCAAAATTCCATTTTTGTTCATGTTGCAGAAATATTGTACCGCAATTTCTACCGTGAATACAAAGTGGTAGATAATCTATCACCATACATCGGAAATCAAACAAATTATGTCTATATTCTTGACAATGACTGATCATATCTGATCATATGGTCATTCGTCTTACCTTTCGGCAGACAATGCTTGTGCTCTGACAAACGCACTTTTAACTGAGGCATTGTCTTCCCGATGTAAAATTTATTACATGGACATTTTAGAGCACAGACCACATGATCAGAAGAACATGTGGTAGCTGTTTTTTAAATATTGCAGGTACCTATGACCATCTTTGCACCCTCTTCCATAAGCAGATAACATTGACAGTATCCGCATTGAATATGACCTGGATTCAAACTCTCACTTTCCTTCTTACTGCAGGGCAGAGATGATCTTTTAAATTTCTACCACATTGATTTACTATACAGACTCTGTATTCCATGAAGAAAGGATGGACTTGCAGCACAGGCCATCTCTTTCTTACTATTGCAGCAATTTTAGAGGACAGAGAGGAATGTGGCATTGTATAGGTTTAGGTATTGCTACAATATCCTAAAAATAGCCAGATTCCATGCTAATTATCTCCAAGGATACACAGTGGTTTTCCTTAGGTCTACTTTAGTAAAGATTTATGGACTTTTCATCCAGGAATGTTCAACATAAAGGAGAAAGGCCGGCAATGAGATGGACTGATACAATAACAGCAGCTATGGATGCCACTCTATCTCAGCTGCCTGACTGAAGACCAAACACAGTTTGGGTCAACTATCCAGAGGGTCACCAAGAGTCAACACCAACTCAACAGCACTTAACAACAACCCCGTTTTAACTCTTAAAAATCCATGTGACTCCAGATGGTGGAAATAAAATAGCAGTCCTCTAGTACCCTCTCTTTCCCCTGTCCCCACCATCCCACATATCCAAAACATGAAGGCAGCAGCAGCAGTAGTGGCAATAATAGCAGCAGCTGACACAGGGCCCTATGTGTCAGTGTGTGCTCACAGACCCAATACTCTGTAGGGTTTCCAGTCTAACAGGAAGCCGACATAGGAGGAGGGTATAGGACCCATGAATATTAACTGAATTGCAGGCCCCATACTGACTGCCATTATTGGCTATAGGTCACACTGAAAGTCCAAAGGGAGGGGAAGCAGCCCTGTTTCTGTGATCTCATCTACTGATCATGTGACCCCATTTGGGGTCCCAACCCCCCATTTGGGAACCTTTGCTCTAATTTCTGTTAACATTTCATTGTCTGTCCTTTCATTCTGGCCAGGCAGATAGTAGTATATTCCTATCAGTATGCTTTCTCTTCACACATGGAATTTGTATCCATAAAGATTCCACAATTCATTCTGTTGCTTGCATAACTTTTATTCTGTTGAACTCAATGCTCACTTCAACATACAGTACTACCCCTCCACCAGTTTTATTTACCCTAACCTGTCATTGCAATATAAGTTATACCATAGGCATCAGAATGGGGTGGGCCACAAAGGCTCTAGACCCACCAAAATTTTGCCCGCCAGCAGAAAGAAGAGAGCAGCTGTGATTGCAGCAAAGTCCTTCTGATCTCCTATGAGCAGACAGAAGGAGTCTTTGCTGCGATTGCAGCTGCCTTCCCCTCCTGCCCACAGGTATCTGATCTCCCGCAAACAGATAGAATGAGTCTGATACGATCACAGCCATTCCCTTCTCTTCTACCCACAGGAGATGGGATCCCCATGGGCAGAAAAGGAGGGGAAGGTCGCAGGGGCTAGGGGCAGAGTTAGGGTGGGGCTTGGGGTGGAGTCAAGGCAGAGCTTGGCCCCCCCAAACAAAGAGGCATTTTGTGGCCCCTGAGTGGTATCACAGTGCCCCATTGGTTATCTTCCTTCCATCAGGTCTCTGAGATCCCTATTATATCTACTTCTTCATTCAGTGTCATGTACTTTAACTCTTCCATTGTATTTTTAAGGCTTTTAGCCTTTGTATACAATCATTTTAAAGTATGTTTTATGTATATTTTCATAACCTTTATAGTAGTTGTCAGGGATACTTTTCAGTTTTCAATTCCGTCTGCTCTTCACTTACAGGTACCTAGGCTACTTTTGCCTTTATTGTAAGGTCTCTAACAGGATGCCTTAACTTCACTATTATGATACTATCCTGCAAAGACACCTCACTCTAAATCATGTGCACCTGAGTGACTGTCAGCTTTCCCCCAGGTTCTAAAAGCTGTTCTCTATCCTTTTAAACGTTAGTACCAGCAACCTAGTTCCACCTTGGTAAAGATGAAGCCCATTTTTTGGAATTAGCTTCCCCTTTCCCAGAATGTTGATCAGTTCCTAACAAATCTAAATCCTTCTTCACTGCGCCATCATCTCATCGAAACATTGAGACCCTGGTGTTCTTCCTGTCTCTTGTGTCTTGCGTGCAGAATGGGATTTCTGAAAATCCTATCTTGAAGGTTCTAGATTTTAAATTCCAATCTAAAAGCCTAATTTTGTCTTCCAGAACCTTCCTCCCCTACTTTCCTATGTCATTGATACCAACATATACCAAGGCACCAGGCTCCTCTCCAGCACTATCTAAAATTGTATCTAGGTAATGTGTGAGATCTGAAACCTTTGCACCAGGCAGACAAATTATCAAGGGATCCTCACACCCACCAACCACCATTTTGCAATTTCCTTTTCCCAAAGCCACAATGTGTGCCTTCAAGTCAATGCTAACTCCTAGCAACCCAGAAATTCCTGGGTTTTCTTGGTAGTGTGACTAGAAGTAGATTGCCAGGCCTTTCTTCTAAGGCAATGGAGGGTTAAGGCAACTTGCTCAAGATCACAAGGAGTACTAGTGGGAACAAACCTTGGTCTCTTGGCTACCAAAGCAGTGCTCTAACCACAAGGCTACTTCTCCACTCCTTTTCCCACTGCTGGGAAATTCTGACTTTCTTTTTTAACTGTCTTTTTTATTACAGACTTCCCTAGTCTGAGTCTCAGCAATGTTATGCTGGCTTAGACCCCGGAATGTGGGTATGTCATACCTAACATCAGACGCAATGCTACCAGGGCTAGGTTGCCTTGTTGCCTTGTTGCTTTGTTCCCATCTCTTTTCTTGCAACCCCTCCCCTGCCCTCTTTTTTTTTTTGGTCCCTTCTTCCCCATTACCCATCTCATGTTTCCTCTCTTTGCCCATTTTCTAAATAAGAGTGTCCATCGATGTTCTTTAGAGTAGGAACAAAGGGCCACAATTTTTATCAGAATGACAAAATGTTGGTAAACATTTCAACTCACCATAATTATAACAATAATAAATTGATTTACTTCGCCAGTTTATAAAAGAATGGAAATGACCCCTAGTGGTAGTATCGCAAGACTACCCCTAGGAGTCATAGCTGCCATTTTGACAGCCTCTGCAGCCAGGGCAGGAGAGGATGGGAACTTCTTTTGCCCTGATGACCACTAGATTACCAGGGATCACCCATGTAAAACCCATGGGATATGGGCTTAGGCCTATGTGAGGAGGTATGTCTGTTTTGGGGCTTGGGGGTGGTAGGAGGCCAATACGTAAGGGCTTGCTTAAACTATCTATGGAGATGGGTGATTGGGTGGGATTGTATGTTGGGTAGGCAATTGGAGTTGTGGGATCTATGCTGTAGATTAGGGGATCACTGCCATGGCACCACAATTGTTTTTGTGGATGGGCAACGGCCGCACTACTGGACTGCTAATAGCACAGCTGCATGTAATACCCCCTCTTAAGATGGCATTAGATGCAGTTATGCTATTGACAATCATGACAGCCAGCACACAGTACATCTTGCACACTTGCTGTCACTGTCTGTCATGCACACTGTCTACTCTGAACCCATGCCAATTCTGCCCCGTCATGCACTAAGTAGATAGTGCAGGAGTTTTACCATGCTGCCTGCTTTTATCATGCAGAAATGGTTAACATGAGCTTAAACACTTGTTAGCCATTGACATATATAACCCCCCTTTCTGTCTGGTCTAGGCATTCACCAGGGGTGAGAGCAGGAGCTCCCCCTTCCTCCTTAAGCTGCCCATCTCACAGAATGCTCAACGGCATAAACACCGCCGTTTCCAGGGCTGCGGGAGAGACGCCATTCACCAGGGGTGAGAGCAGGAGCTCCCCCTTCCTCCTTAAGCTGCCCATCTCACAGAATGCTCAACGGCATAAAAACCGCCGTTTCCAGGGCTGCGGGAGAGACGCCATTCACCAGGGGTGAGAGCAGGAGCTCCCCCTTCCTCCTTAAGCTGCCCATCTCACAGAATGCGCAACGGCATAAACACCGCCGTTTCCAGGGCTGCGGGAGAGACGCCATTCACCAGGGGTGAGAGCAGGAGCTCCCCCTTCCTCCTTAAGCTGCCCATCTCACAGAATGCTCAACGGCATAAACACCGCCGTTTCCAGGGCTGCGGGAGAGACGCCATTCACCAGGGGTGAGAGCAGGAGCTCCCCCTTCCTCCTTAAGCTGCCCATCTCACAGAATGCTCAACGGCATAAAAACCGCCGTTTCCAGGGCTGCGGGAGAGACGCCATTCACCAGGGGTGAGAGCAGGAGCTCCCCCTTCCTCCTTAAGCTGCCCATCTCACAGAATGCTCAACGGCATAAACACCGCCATTTCCAGGGCTGCGGGAGAGACGCCATTCACCAGGGGTGAGAGCAGGAGCTCCCCCTTCCTCCTTAAGCTGCCCATCTCACAGAATGCTCAACGGCATAAACACCACCGTTTCCAGGGCTGCGGGAGAGACGCCATTCACCAGGGGTGAGAGCAGGAGCTCCCCCTTCCTCCTTAAGCTGCCCATCTCACAGAATGCTCAACGGCATAAAAACCGCCGTTTCCAGGGCTGCGGGAGAGACGCCATTCACCAGGGGTGAGAGCAGGAGCTCCCCCTTCCTCCTTAAGCTGCCCATCTCACAGAATGCTCAACGGCATAAACACCGCCGTTTCCAGGGCTGCGGGAGAGACGCCATTCACCAGGGGTGAGAGCAGGAGCTCCCCCTTCCTCCTTAAGCTGCCCATCTCACAGAATGCTCAACGGCATAAACACCGCCGTTTCCAGGGCTGCGGGAGAGACGCCATTCACCAGGGGTGAGAGCAGGAGCTCCCCCTTCCTCCTTAAGCTGCCCATCTCACAGAATGCTCAACGGCATAAACACCGCCGTTTCCAGGGCTGCGGGAGAGACGCCATTCACCAGGGGTGAGAGCAGGAGCTCCCCCTTCCTCCTTAAGCTGCCCATCTCACAGAATGCTCAACGGCATAAAAACCGCCGTTTCCAGGGCGCGCCCGCGCCTTGCGGGCCCGCGCCTGAGGGCCCTTTGGCGTGGCCCTTAGGCGTTGGTCTGTGGCGTCTGTCCTTGAAGTGGTTTCCAACTGTTATGGCCTTTGGGCCAGGTGCGGTAGCTGGGACTGTTTCCACCCTTTCCAGATCGTACGTAATGGATTGTAACTCATGTTGTAATTTATTCTGTTTAGTTATTCTATGTATGTAATGTAATGTACTCCCTGTGTTATGTAATCCCTTTTATTACCGCTTTGATTTTATGAAAAGTGGTATATGTTGCATTTTCCTCTGTTTAACCTTGTACTGTATTGTTCTGTGACCGCTTTGATTGAAGGAAAAGGCGGGATACAAATCTGATTAAATAAATAAATAAATAAATAAATGGAACTGCCAGGCATCCCTGTTAAATTGAGTAACAGGGATCATTGAGTAATATAGAAGTGATATACAGCTTTGTGGACGGCATTTTGATAGTCGTAGAGGGGTATACCTGATACTATTTGATGCATAGATTATAACTGGAAGTAATACAATTTTGAAGGGACCCCAGGGAATTTGACAATTTTATGCCATACCCTATAGCTGTTCAGTATGCCATTGTGGAGGTCGTTGATGTGATATAGCACATATATTCCTCTGCAGATGTTCAGTCTAGGGAATAGGTGCTAATCTGAGACCTCCAGGCAGAAGTTTTTTAGTGACGTGTTGAACAAGAAGAAGAGAGAGTCTTATTTTCAAGGAATATTCCCTTAATTTGTTATATTGAACGTGATTTTGTAGTTTTACCGAGAGGTAGCACGTTCATAAGAAGACCCATTCTTTACGGGCAGACAACAAAAGCATGCCAGATCCAAGAGCTATTAGCCAATGTTTCTCTGGGCTCTTGGTCTGGTAGGTTACAGGGTTCAGACTGGGGAAGGGAAATATCTTTGGGGCAACCAGTATTTACAATTCAGGCACTTGACACTTTCACATTCACCCTTCTCAGAAAATAGAGTCCAGACCAGAAGTCTGAGTTCTGAACTTTAACTTTTAGGATCCTTGGAAATACAAATTCATCTCTAACAATTTACAACTTAAAACACAACACTAGTGGTTCAACCATTGAGGCTTTATTTATTTATTTAACAGGTTTTTTTTATACCACGTTATCATTTCAGTCAAAGCAGTTTACATTGTAACATAAACTTGGCAATGTACATTGAACAGGGACATTTGATAACTTGGATTTTTCTGAGGCAATGGAGGGTTAAGTGACTTGTCCAAGGCCATAAGGAGTGCTAGTGGGAATTGAGCCCTGGTTCTTCTATAAGCCAGTGTTCTAACCACTAGGCTACTCCTAGATTAGGCTCCAGAGGGATGTACCCCAAGCTCTTCTCTTCACTTGTACTACCTAGGTTTACTTTAGTTGCACTCTGTCTTTCTTGGAATATTTGCCAGTTTAGCTTAGATAATTATAGTGTCCTTTCTCCCTTCATCTCATGTCAAAGCTCTTTAGATTAGGGTTGTTTGACCATTTGTTTCCTAGTACAAGGAAAAGACTTACTTCCCTCACTCACTCACGTACTTTGATGTTTTCATCTGTGGTTTGAGTTCTGGTTGCTTTCTGCAGGAACTTTGATCTTTAAACTGAGCACCCTCTTGCACTGATGAAGTTGCTCCAACCCTCTTTAGTTGCTGGTACTGGTTTAAGTGAATGGTGCAGATTTTCCACTTATGTGGGCTGAGTACTTTGACTGGGTCCCAAAGACACTTGCTCCTAAGGGTAAATACCTATTAGATGTCCATGATATAACGGCTTAAGGGCCAAAGACAGGAAACTGTTTTTTATAACCTAATGGCTATTCAAAGGAGTATCCTCCAGGTCTAATCTTGACTCGTATGGGGAACCTCCCTTGATCTGGAAGCTGCCATATACTTCCAAGACTCTGATCAATACTAGTAGAGCTACTGGATAGTGCTACTGATCGTAGTGCACAAAATCCTTAGGAGTCTCTGCACATGCTTTAGTGAACACGCCCCTAGGTTTTCTGCTGAAAATTCACTGAAAATTTTGGAGCTTGAAGTTATGCTCCTAAATTTAAGCCTGCCCTTCATTTGTCTAGATTTATGAACCTAATTTATTTTTTTAGGGCTGAAAATTAGTGCTACTCTCCTAATTTTTTCCTTGTCCTAAATCCACCCCTATTGCTACCATTTTTTACACGCTTAATTTTGAAAGTTTAGTGAAATTTTGAGCATAACTTTATGCACGCAGCCCTAGTAAATGTTCAAAGAGACCAGTTTAGGAGCCTAATTCTCAAAGTCAAAAGCATAAACCCTTTTTAATATTGGTCCTAGAGAATTGATCACTCTAGCCTCTATCCTTTAAAATACAAAGGTGTGCAAAATTATGTTGAGAAAATATTTTCAATTGCATATACCAAATTCCATAAGTCAGATTGAATAACATGATTTTGAAGCATAAGGAAAAAAATAACATGCAGTTAACAGAGGTTAATATTCAACTGCACAAATGTGTAATTTCAAAACTCTAACTTAGAAGGGCAGTTACTAATATGCATTAAAGTAAAGTAGGATTTTGCCATTTGACATGTGCTAAATGGCCAAATCATGCATTATTTGTCCTTAATGTTTGCAAGTTTTCAGCAAAACAAGCAACATAATAATAAGATATAAACCTTTCCAGTATATACAAATCTGATGTGCAGCTTGTGTTTAACGTCACAAGTTATGTTCTTTTTCCTCCTCATGAGCATCGGGCTGCTTGGCCCCTAACTGTAGTACTGCAAGTCAACTGCTAGCGATTGGCTGGTGCCATTTTCATGTCAGCAGCCTATGGGGGAGAAGTGACTGGGCTTTTGCCTTTCACTATTATGATAGGTCCAGGAGTCCATTTCAGAGGGAGAGGGGTCTCTTTGAGGATGTTCTGTTTAAGGGTGCTGTAAAGTGTCTCTTCAGGGGGGTTGTTCAGGGGCCTCTAATCAGACAGTAGCCTTTGCTTGGGAGGATCAGGAGCAGGCACAAGAATTAGGATACCACAGTCCTCTCGAAAAGATAGTGGGCCTGACCTGGAATGTGAATGTTAGTTTGTAGGAGTTGGTAGAATGACTGAGGGTTAATCAGTTGGTGTTGAATGCTCAAAAGGTGGCGATTTTGTTGTGTGGGGAATTGGATGAAGGATACCTGCAGAAAGTGCTGACAATTGGAGGGGTTCGGTTGGCCTGGAAGAAAGAAATTGAGGATTGGGAGTTAGGATGGGCACAGATCTGACTCTATATGAACAGGTGTCACATGTTGTGTGCGCAGCTTATGATATACTGTGGGTGATAAGGCAGCTGCGTCCCTTTTTGAATGAGGAGGCTACTTCAAGCACTTGTGATATCTGTATTAGACTACAGTAACATCTTGTAGGTGGGACTGCCAATGTATATGTTGCGAAGCTGCAAGTGGTGCAAAATGCTGCTGCCTGCTTGCTTCTGGGGCATGGCAAACAGGATTCCATGGCTGAGGTCCTTCCTATCCAAAATAGTTAAAGTTGTCTTAGTATCAGCCAGGAAAGGTGTTGAGGTCTTACCAAAGCCAACTTTTGGACATCCCAGATTTCTGTCTGGTGTGGCAAAAAAGGTGGAGAGAGAGAACATTCGTGATCGCAGCTCCAACCTGATGGAATAAACTTTCAGAGAGGTTGCAGAAGGAACAGGATATTTTTTAGAAAAGTCTTGAAAACATTTTTGTTTCCTCGATAAATTAGCGGGGCTTGACACAGGCAAAGCAGGAACTCAATTCTGAATGGGATGTTGGCTTGCTGGGGTTGGGCCTCTTTGTGGGGATTGTTTAATATATGTTTTTATGATTGTTCACCACCTGGCATATAGTGGTATAGAAATGTTTTAAAAAACATAAATGAAATAAATTACTGCAGTCAAGAGCACACAACATTCCCAGCTGCAGCAATACTAAGTTTATATTTACTACAGAAGTCACCAACCTTGCTAAATATTGCTGGAATAAAATGCATTATTTTACCACTGCTTGGTAAATACTCCTGCAGTAAGGGGTATGTTTACTAAAGTGCAGTGAGGTTTTGTACTTACCATGCACTAAGAGTAAAAATTAACACACAGTAAGTGCTAAGGCTGTGTACTAACTGTCGGGGGTCTGCCCAGCATGTCCCATGTAGTTACCATGTGGTAACATCCTTTAAAGTTAACACAGGTGAACTGAACAGCTCCCATTGAGGTGGCATTAAGTAAACACTTGCTGACTGCAACATTGACAATTAGCACGTGGTAATTCCTTTTGTGCTAACCCAATATGTAATCTACACCCATTCTCCACCTCTAACATAGCCACTCTCTGCCCTGTCGTGTACTAAGCAGTTAGTGCAGGATTTTTACTGTGCTGATTGCTTTTAGCATGTGGAAGCTGTTACTGTGGGCCTTCGCTAACCGGTTAGCACATGCTAAAGCATGCTTTCACTGTTGGCGCAGTTTAGTAGAGATGTTCCTAAATATATTATATTACTGCAGCTTAGTAAATATCCCTCTTAAATGGTTTAAAATTATACAAATGTGGTGATACTATTCATCACCACTAATATCCACTTATAAATTGAAACATCCGAATAAGACATTTCAAGTTCTAACTGCAATTTGTTTGACCTACTTAACCATCTGTTTTATATATTTAGGAGCTAATTTTATAAGGGTTGCTTAGTTTTGCACGTATCCCAATAGGCACAAATTGTATCTGTTTTATCAAGCAAAGTAGGTGCCTATTTTTTCTTTATAAATACAGATTCTAGTCATAAAATACACATGCCCAATCTAGACATGAGCGCTTAACTGGACCTAGAAACAATGTAATGTGTACCGTCGAGTCCATGCTGCCTCCTGGCGACCCAGCCCTTGGATTTTCTTGGCAAGGTGTGACCAGAATTAGATTGCCAGGCCTTTCTTGCATGCAGTGAGTTTACCATCCCTAGAGGTGGTTTCTCCAGGACCATGTGCCCATGAGGGAAGGGTTAGGTTGGTCATTATAGTTGGTGATTTGATAATTAGGCATGTAGATAGCTGGGTGGCTGGCAAGCATGAGGATCGCCTGGTAACATGCCTGCCTGGTGCAAAGGTAGCAGACTTCACACCCCACCTACTATAGACAAGGTTTTAGCTCATGCTAGGGAGGAGCCTGCTATCTTGGTACATGTTGGTACCAATGACATAGGAAAATGTGGGAGGGATATTCTACAGGCCAAATTTAGGCTTTTAGGTAGGAAGTTGAAATCCTACCTAAATTCTCATAAACGCTTCCATCTGCAGGACACAAAAGGCAGGGTGTGAAGTACTTTTGTCCATGAAAGAAGAGCAGGACTGGGGCATGATTGTTTCTAATGATCTTAAAGTGGCTGAACAGGTAGAAAAGGTGATGGTGAAAACCAGAAAGATGCTTGGGTGCATAGCGAAAGGATTAGCCAGCAGGAAAAAGGAGGTGATAGTGCCTCTGTATAAGTCTCTGGTGTGACATCATTTGGAGTATTGTGTGCAATTCTGGAGACCACACCTTCAAAAGGATATAAACATAATGGAGTCAATGTAGAGGGTGGCTACTAAAATGGTCAGTGGACTTCATTATAAACCATATAGGGACAGACTTAAAAATCTTATTATGTATACGTAGAGGAAAGGCAGGATAGAAGAAATATGATAGAGACATTTAAATACCTCTGTGCATAAATGCACAGGAGAAGAACCTCTTTCTATCGAAAGCAAGCTCTGCAATAAAGGGGCATAGGATGAGGGTGAAAGGGGATAGACTCAGTAGTAATATGCAGAAATATTTCTTTACAGAAAGAGTGGTAGATGTGTGGATTAGTCTCCCAGTGGAGGTAGTAGAGATGAGGACAATATCTGAATTCAAGAAAACATGGGACAAACACAGATCTCTAAAGGAAAAACGGGACTATAGTATTTGATATGGAAGGGTAGACTAGATATGCCATATGGTCTTTTTCTGCTGACATGTTTCTATGTTTCTATGCAAAGAGTAGGCACACAGATGTATGCCTCCTCAGAACAAGTGTAAATCTGTGTACTCATATTTACATGCTTTCTGGGTGTTTACTTTATAAAGGAACATTAGTACCTATGTCATCTTTATTTAAAAATATCCTGTCCAGGAGCAATGTATATTATTGTTTACTCTTTGATTTGCGACCCGAATATATAAGTGACATGTGTTGGTATGTTCCATCTCGCCCTTTATGTTCGTCTCAAGGACGTTTATTGGTCATTCCTGGACTGGAGGAGATACAAAAAAAGTAGTGGAGTGGAGGAGTAGCCTAATGGTTAGAGCACTGGCTTGAAAACCAAGCAAACACAGTTTGATTCCTACTAGCACACCTTGGGCAAGTCACTTAATCCTCCATTACCTCAAATAATTCCAAGTTATCAATGACTCTATTCAATGTACACTGCCAAGCTTAAGTAACAATGTAAACCTCTTTGACTGAAATGATAAAGCAGTATTAAAACCCTTTTAAATATATAGTTACATAAAAAAATGATGGCAGAAAAAGACCATATGTCCTCTCTAGTCAGCTCTTCCATATCAGCCACTACAACAGTCCCCCTTTTTTCCTTAAGAGAGTCTCTGTGTTTGTCCCATGCTTTTTTAAATTCATATACTGTCCTCATCTCTTCCACCTCCACTGAGAAACTATTCCATGCATCTACCATTCTTTCCATTAAGAAATATTTCCACATATTACTCCTGAGTCTATCCCCTTTCATCTTCATCCTATGTCCCCTCATAGCAGAACTTGCTTTCAATCGAAAGAGGTTCTCCTCCTGAGCATTTATGCCATGGAGGTATTTAAACATCTCGATCATATCACCTCTGTCCAGCCTTTCCTATAAAGTATACTCTATTGCAGATTTTGGTATCATCTGCAAAGAGGCAAACATCCCCCGACAGCCCTTCCGCTATATCACTAACAAAGATGTTAAAAATAATCGGACCAAGGACAGATCCCTGGGGCACACCACTGGTAACCTCCTTCTCATGAGAGTGAGCTCCATTTACCTGTACCCTTAGCTGCATCCCACTCAACCAACTCCTAACCCAAGCAGTAACTTTAGGGTCCATCCCTAGGGTGGTCAGTTTGTTTATAAGTCGCCTGTGTGGAACAGTGTCAAAGGCTTTACTGAAATCTAAATACACCACATCTAGGACTGTCCCTTGGTCCAACTTCCTGGTCACCCAGTCAAAGAAATCAATCAGATTTGTCTGACAAGACCTGCCTCTGGTGAATCCATGCTGCCTCAGATCTGGTAATCCATTGGACTCCAGAAACCTCACTATTTTCCCTTTCAGCGGCGTTTCCAATAATTTATTCACCACAGAGGTTAGACTAACTAGTCTGTAGTTTTCAACCACATCCTTACTTCTGCTTTTGTGTAAAGGGACCACATGTGCCTCTCTCCAGTCCTCTGGCACCATTCCTGACTCCAACGAGACATTGAAAAGGTCAGTCAGTGGAGCTGCTAGAATGTCCCCAAGTTCCCTCAGTATTCTCGGGTGTATCACATCTGGTCCCATCGCTTTGTCTACTTTAAATTTAGCTAGTTCCTCATGAACACAGTCTTCTGAAAATTGTTCAAGATGCCCCTCACTTCTGTTCCTATTTGTGGGCATTTTCTGAGGTCCTGCTCCTAGTTCTTCATCTGTGAACACAGAACAGAAATATTTGTTAAGCAATTCTGCTTTATCCTCATCAGCTTATACATATTCCTCCCCTTCATCCTTGAGTCTGACGATACCACTTTTGCCCTTCCTCTTTTCACTAACATATCTGAAAAATGTCTTATCCCCCCCCCCCCCCCCATTTTATTGCATTGGCTATTTCCTCCTCTTTTTGAATCTTTGCTCTCCTGACTAATTTGCTAGCTTCTCTAAGTTTTTCCAAATATAGATGCCTGTCTTCCTCTCTCTGTGATCTCTTGTATTTCATGAAGGCCTCCCTCTTATTCTTCACCTTTTCAGCTACCTCTTTTGAAAACCATAGCGGTCTCCTTTTCCTTTTACCTTTATTTACCATTTTAACCAAAATGTTGGTTGCCCTTAAAATATCCAGTTTCAGTTTTGCCCACTGTTTTTCTACATCCTCCAGCTGTTCCCATCCCGCTAATGACTCCCTGAGGTATTGGCCCATCTTGGCAAATTTAGTTTTCCTAAAGTCTAAGACCCTCGCTTTTGAATGGATTTTAGCAGACCTAGTCCTAATACTGAACCACACTATCTGGTGATCACTGGATGTAAAATGACCTCCACCAGGAACATGCACTATGTACTAGCTAGCAGGTTGTCTGCAGTTAGCATGTGTATGGCTGGAATGCCTTGCAGGGTGCAGCGGGTGGAGACTGACTGTGCCCTCTGCTGGCGAATGTCAGATAGTGGTGGGGGGCAGCTGAGCTTCTCCAGCGTTCTGCCTGTCTGCCATTGCCTTATGTGATGCATACAAATCTGCATCGACTGCCCTGTAGGGTGCCTGTTCCCCAGCAGGACTGGTGTTGATGGTCCTCTCTCCTGCCACCATTGCAGAGATGCACAATGTGGATCTGTTGGTGGGAAATCCTGTCCCCCCACCCTGAGCCACAAAGGACGGGTTGGGTGGTGCTACATAATCCACTTTTGGGTCCAAACACCCCTCCTCTTCACATGTGACCATGGCACCCACACAGGATATACACTATTCTGGGTGCATCATAGTCCACAAGGGCTAGACGTGGCTGGGAAATACAGATGAACACATGTGTGTCTGCAAAGACTACCTAATCATACAATAGCACTGATGGAGACCTACAGCATAGCCTATCTCAGGCAAGCCAGGTGCTGCGGACCTGGTGCTGGGTGCCCCACCTCACCCTCAGGGTGAGCACAGGACCCGTGCAATGTCACGGTCTGTAGCTACTCTCTGCCAGTAACACACACTGTCAGTTCCCTCTACCAGGCCTATGTGCTGTGGGGGTGCATACCCCATTATGTGATCAGCTGTGGACTGCTGAACTGCATGTGCAGTGCATCATGGGTACGGGTGGGTTTACCCTATCCTGGTAACCACAGCAGACAGGTTGTGTGGTGACCTGCAGTCTTTCTGTAGCCAGCCAGCAGGGTGGTAGTAGCTTTAGAGATACAGCTTACTGGTTACTTCAACGACTGTGGAGGCAGAGGTTATGGGTTTGATCCCACAGTGGTGTTATTTAATAAAGCTCTCTGAGGCTTTTCCTTTTAATTTAAATCAGTTCTGCCAGCAAAATGCACCCTCACAGTGCTGTAACCTTAAGGTGGCTCATAAGGTGCCCTATAAAGTGCCCTATAGGGCACATTAGAAGGCACCTTGGCAGACAGGGCACTTTATAATTTGCCCTATGGAGTGCCTTATAGGGCACTTTATGCAGCACCTTATGTTACGGCATTCTGAGGGTGTTTTTGCTGGCAGCACTGATTTAACTTAAAAAAGTATATTCCTCAGACAGCACTGATTTAAATGAAATAAGCGAACTGCCTCAGACAGCACTGATTTAAACTAGAAAAGGGACATGCCTCCGACAGCCTTCTTACATAACACCACTGCATGATCAAACCCATGACCTCTGCCTCCACAGTCACTGCAGTAACCAGTGGGCTACATCTTTATAGCTTCTAACACTGTGCTGGCATGAACTTAGGGTTATCATGCGTTAACGTCCCACAGCGCCCACTATCACGCGATACAGATTCTTGCTAGCTTGATGCCGGATTGCCCACTTCTTATATGGCATTCTTCACATTATCGCTGCAACTAGCACCAGTAACATTAAGACGGTTTAGTAAACATACCCCTAAGACCCATGCTAGATGTGCATTGATGTCAATAACTCTGTTCCTCCCCATATTCTCCCAGTCCACACCCGCATCATATGCTACCTGTTTAGTGTGGGATTTTAGTGTGGGGACATGCTCTATTTATTATTTATTATTTGGCATAGATTTGTATACCACTACTTCCAGCGATCAGCAGCGGTCTACTGGTGAACAAACAAGGGAGTATGTACAGAGCGATTTAAGAGTACAGTCTGATTAAAGGGAGGAGTGAACATCAACCATATAATTTACAGTTATACATTTGATCAGTGGGGGGGGGGGGTATATTAAATTTACATATGAGCAGGGAGGAAGCATACATATACACATTATCAATCACCATATATGCATGAGTAATAACGATGGATATATACATATATACATTTTAGCACCAACATACTAACAAAAGAAAACCCTACACCTTCTTTGACTAAATACAATAAGGAAATAAACAAAGAGGAAGTCTCTAAACTACTAACACCTACAGATAAATCAAACCCAAAGAAGGGGGAAAAATATGACAACTTCTAGGAGTTCATAAAACCACTAAACTTTCCATGGAGAATGGGATAAGAAGCCTCAGACAGGGGCTGACTGCTGTACACCGTGGAACCTGAGCCGCTAATCACAGCACATAAGCAAGTCCCCTCAACACTTCATTCATTGGCTTCTGTGGTGTGAATTTTTTTGCTCTTTTAAAAGCATTTAAAGAAACAAAAAAAAAACAACACTTATCTTAAGGTGGTATCCCATAAAGACTCTAGACTCCTAGAGGTGCCTGTAGGACTGCCAAAGACAAAGATGTCGACTCGAGTTTCGTCCACCTATAAAAGGACTGCATCAGAACATGCTGCATGATTTTGGTTATACCACCGCAAGATTTGTCCTGATGTAGCCCTTTTATGGGTGTGCAAAACTCGAGTCAACATCTTAGGGTTATGTTTACTAAACTTCGGTAACGTAGCAGCGGCTACATTAACACGTGTTAGGTAATGTTAATGTGGGCTATGTAACGTTAACATGCGTTAACGTTACCTAACATGCATTAGCACTCCCTGCCATGGTAAACACCGCAGAGGGTGAAGAGAGGGAGGAAAGAAGGAGTCAATGGGCGGGGAGAGGGTGGGGAGAGGATCCCACGACACCAACATGGGGAACTGAAGTGCTGGAAACTACCGCAAGTGAAAACCTGGCGTTAGATGCACATTTGCAGGAGAGAGAAACAATTTAAGTGTCAGCAATGTACAGCCTAGGCAGGGAGCCTGAGAAGGTATAGTAGTGCTCCATCTGCAGCAACAGTATAGTGGCCAAGTATGAAAGGCCACTATGGTGATGGTGCAAATGGGGCATAGGGGGGCTGCAGGCAGGACATGCAGTGGGGGCAGCTGGGGCACAGGGTGAACTAGGCCGTCACCCAGGTGGCACATAGGAACATAGAAACTGGAAATCAGCAGGACAACAGCTGACCAGGGCCAAACATGCCCAGTAGTCTGTGTTCCACAGTATCCCATCCAAGGGACATTACGCAGCAAGTACCCCAAAAGTCACACAGGTACCACTATGCCTGTAATAGGGCAAGCAGTGCACATCTGGGTACCACACTAACAAGGGTCCATAGACCACACCCAGGATGAGTCCCAAACAGTTTGTAGACCCAGCTAACCGAACACACTTTATGGCAGCCCCTAGTAAGGCATTTCAGGGTGTGCCCATACGTTGTCAGAAGCAAATATACACCCAGTAGGCCAAACTGGGTACTCCATACCTGAGGTGCATATCCTAACCTGTCCACAGTCGGCAGTAACAATACACGCCACCCACATCTACACGGTCCACCCTAGCTACTAGTTGCTAGAGCACCAGCCTGACATCCCCCCAGCCATCACTCCCCCATGTGGAAGGGACATAACATTGGTAGGCAGTGATGGGGGGGATGTGTGGATGTCCATGTATGCCTCGCCACCCCAGACCCTGCACCCTAGAAACCCACCTACCTGGACAGTGAATGGCCTGGGACCGCACACGACCAGCACCGACAGCATATGGCCATGTCAGCATGGCAGAGGTGTGTGTTTGTGCTGGAGGGAGAAGTGTCACCTGCCTGCAGTGGACCTAGGCCATACCCTGTACCAGTACATGGTGTGCAGTGAAACAGAAAAGGTCTGCTTGAGGAAAGTAAGGGTAGCCCCTGGGACCACTACTCCTCTGTGGCAATAGTGTGGTGCAGTATACATAGCTAGTGTGGCCAGAAGCAGAAGATCACAGGTTCAAGTCCCAGCTGTGGATCCTACAGAGCATCTCCCCACATTTTACCCTACAATGCAGATACAACATCAACATGTGCAAACCCCAAAGCAGCATCCAACAGGGGTCAAAACACCCACTCACACAGGCTCCACTATCCAAAGCTTCATGGAGAGTCAGGCTGTTGGCCCCAGCACGGAGCTGCAGTTATCAGCAGAGCACTACTACTACCCCCTGCACAGTTTAGCAATGTTGGCACTGTGATCAGGACCAGTGTGGTGAGCAGGATTGCCAAACACCCCTATCATTGCACAATGCTGCAAAAGGAGTGTGTGTACGTCTATCCATTGTTTTGTGGCTGCCTACAGCGCTCTGTGCCCACAATGTCCCACTGTTACCAGCGTTAGCCTGCAAATGTGCATAATGAGGAGCAAGGTATTATGGGTATGGCCCGGACAGGGCGGATTGGGAGGATGCATCTGCACAGGGTGTAGGGCAATGGCTGGGACACTGTAGTGCCCGACCACCACCTGCATGGACAGGGTGGCCACAGCATGACATGCTGTGAGGTCACTCTCACCCTGACCGTGCAGTGACCATGGCATGTCTATGTTCCCACATAGTGCTCAACACTATTTGACTCTATTTGTGCTCTGTGTTCCCAGTTCTGGGGTCCAATCACTGAGATACTTGCTTGGTGTCTTTGCTGTACGCCCCATCTCTCGGTGCACAGGGTTCCCCTGTGAGCATGCACTATGGCCTGACTAGTGGACTCTCTGCAGTTATTCTGTGCATGGTTGGAACACGTTGTAAAGTGCTGCAGGTGCTGTCTGACTGTGTTGTAGGGCAGTTGAGGTTTCCCTGGCTTACCCCAAGCATTACTGCTGTTCTGTCACAGTCACAGGTTTGACTCTGGCCTACCAGCCCTGGAGGGCTGTCTTCTGTCAGCAGGACTGTGGTTGCATATCCTACAGCCAGGGCTCAAGCACCTGTCTCTCTGTGCCCTCACCTACAAAATGGGTGATTGTGGGTTCTTTGGGATATATAGAGTATACCGCTTTGACCTGTATTGACAGTACTACATCCACCTCATGCGAGTCTAGACACCCCTCTGCCCTGATAACAGGTGCCCATGGCAGCCAGACCTTAACACTGGGTATGCACCAATCTGGGTGGTGTCTGGCCCCACAGGGCCATATGTGACTGCAGAACACAGAATTACTTTCAGTTGCACTGCTAGGAACACCTAGCACACACTGGCAGTGCTGGGGATGTGCAGCAGGACCTATCTTTAGCATCACATGTACTGCGGACCTAGTGCTGGGCGCTCATCCTAACCCTTACCTTATAAGGCACCTATCAGGGCACCTAACAAGGCACCTTACTTATAAGGCACCTTAGAAGGCACCTTATAGGACACCTTACAAAGCACCTAACAAGGCACCTTATAAGGCACCTTATAAGTCACCTAACAAGGCACCTTATAAGGCACCTTACAAGGCACCTAACAAGGCACCTTATAAGGCACCTAACAAGGCACTTTACAAGGCACCTAACAAGGCACTTAACCAGGCACCTTATAAGGCGTCTTGTAACGCGCGTTAGTCTAAAGTGCCTTGTAACATGCGTTAGCTGATATGGCTTGCCGTAACGATGCACTGCCCACGCCATTATATGGTCGTCTGTACCAGTACCGTGGAACCTAACGCGGGTGACATTACCACAGTTTAGTAAACATACCCCTAAGTCTTTGGTAGTCCTACTGGCACCTCTAGGAGTCTGGAGTCTTTATGGGATACCACCTTAACATAAGTGTACAGCAGTCAGTCCCCTTCATATTTTTTCTCCCTTCTTTGGGTTTGATTTATCTGCAGGGGTTAGTGGTTTAGAGGCTTCCTCTTTGTTTATTTTCTTACTATATATTAGCACAGCACCTTGTACAATACACTAAACCCTACACTACTGGGTAGCGCCGTTTAGCAAACATGCCCCTTAATGTAGTAGGATAGTCACCTTTGCTCAGTGGTAGATTGCATAGATAGCTTCAAAAGTGATTTTTTTCTTGGGATATGTTATAAAATATTAAGATAAATTCAAAAAAATATCTATATATATCATTTAGGGCATTGTTCTTTAAAATTGTCATTTACCGCTGTTTGCTTCATTTAAGAATGAGAAATTAAAGATGTTTAAATTAAATTTAATTAAATCATGCAGAGCTTTGCAGGATTTAAATATGATTGCAAGTCATCATATATAGTGTTGCCAAAAAGTTTTCATTCCATGAATTTCCAGTACTCCTTAATTCATTGTATGTTTGTAGGTTTTGATTTATTGTTGCAGATATATTAAATAGGGTTGTGAAGAGCCCAAAAAACAGTTTGCTTAATCTTGGTTTCTCTTGTGATTTCTTTTCATGGCTTTGCTCATATTTGTCTTAATTGCATATCTTCTATGTACACTATGGCCCCGATTCTATAAAGCGGATAGCGGGGCTACATGTCCCGCTATCCACCTTTACCATATTCTGCCTCTCGTCCCCCCTGCACGCACAGAGCCGCTGTACGTGCTGCGGAAGACGGAGTGGCAAGGGGGTAGAGAGTGGGAGGGACCCGCACCTGGACATGGAGGGCCAATTCTGGTCACAGCCCTGTACATCCTGGGGGCACCAGGGGGACGGCCAGATTATTTCACCTTGGAGGTGGAATAAGCTCTGGCCGACCCCCCCCCCCCCAGTTCCCACTGCCCGATCCGGGCCCTGGCTGGCCCTGTCGGGGGTCGGGTGGCAGGATAAAGGGGGACAGCAATGCAGTAGGCTGGCTGGGAGTGGTGAAGGTGTCCTCTGGCGACTGCAGGGGCACGCCGGGCCACCTCTGGGCCTGATCCTGTACCTGTGGGAGTATCTTGCTCCCATGGTGCAGAATCAGGTCCTAATGGGCCCATCCTGCTCAGGGCCATCCAGACGGCCCGGACATGCCCCTTGCTGAATTGAGCTCCACAGCTTTTTTTCACATGCAAATCTATTGTACATGCATTAATTCATAGGTATATGCGTGCACTTTTCATTTTTAGGCACCCAAACGAGCTCGAAATGCACACCCTTAATCCTGAATGTCTTCAGCCTTTGATATGGTTTAGAGATTTTGCATAATAAAAACCTTTCTACACCTGACTGTCACATAGCACTATATTACATCCTTTACTTTATCAATTAACTAAGAACAAAGTTTGTAAAAACTGTTAATAGGAGTCCTGCTAGTTTTTCTCACTGCCTGTCAGTTGAGATGGGTAGGACAATGCCTTGATGGTAATAATTACTATAGATATATTGAAATATTGCACACCATTTTTATGCAGTCTACTGATAATGAATATAATCAGCTTTAAAGAAGGGTTTTTGAACCTTACTTCTTTGGATTCCAACCATGATGTCTGAAAAGGAAAGGGTATTCCTGTAACTCTTATCCAGTTCATCTGCAATGATAAAAAAAACTGTGAAAACAAAACTCCATAAATCAATACACCCGACAACTATATGAATAAAAGTGAAAGAACTTCAGGGAAACTTGAACCTCTTTAGTGAACCTGGACAAGAGAGAGCCACAGGGAACTGAAATATCTTCAGCACTTCCATTGTGTTAGTTCAGTGATGTCTGCCTGAAACATAAAACTTCATTCAGAGCTACAAAGAGAAAAGCTGATAAGCCTTGGAAATGCACCTGCTTGAAAGCTAAGGCGCCGATGACTTGAGGGCATGTACAGCAAACAATTTGTTTGACATAGATCTGTGGAGAAAAGCTGCATTGTTCGCACGAAGGTGAAAGAAGGAAGTTGTTAGCTTTGGGGGGTTTTGCACTTTCAAAGATTGTCTTTCCTTTCATAAAGTTCAAACAACATTTTTTTTTTAAGAATAAATAAATCCTCTGCAGCATAATAAGGTGGCAGCATCAAATTATAGATGTCTGGCATCATGGTTTCATGCTTTGATTAGTTATTCAGAGAACCCGATTCATTTGTCTTCAGTTCTACTCGCACTCTTGTCCTGGATTGTTCTGGGTGGTCCAAGCATTCCCAGGCCCAAACAATCTAAAACAGCAACTTTTATTCCCAGTCTGCAATTGCACAACACTTTTACCAGACAGCAACATTCAAAAATTCCAGCAGCTCCTTTAAATGCCGGCCACACGTTGCGCTGAAATAAACTATGGGAGGGATATTCATAGGGATTAATGCGGTTAGCAGACCTGCTAATCCCGTTAATCCCTCTATTCGGGATAATTCAGCGACACTGAATGTCCCTGGGTGCTGCCACTACATGCCTCGGTGCTTTCCAGTTAGTATCAGAGGATTCCATGGGCAGCGCCCGGCCATAACTGGGCAGCAGCCATATTGAGCCACTGCCCGTTTATGGCAAAGTGGCAAAAGTAAGGCGCAGCAAATACTTTCACCGTGGAAGCTAACCAAGCAGCAGCTGAATATTGCCACTGTCTGGCTGGCTTCCTGCCACTCCAGACAACCAGGATATTCAATGCTAGGGCCGGATATGACTCCAGTATTGAATATCCGGAGATTCAGCAGCAGCAGCAGCTAGCTGCATTAAGCTGCTGAATATCCCCCCCCCCCCCCCATGTATATTCAAAGCTGCTATATGGAGTGCATTTCTCCTAGCTAAAAGGTTCTGGTACTCATATGCAGGGCTCTCTCATTAATACATGAGGACCATGGGTCAATTTTAGCAGGCAATGAAAAAGCCCTGGCCATATGGATAGCGAGTGGTGCTGAATACATGTGTATAGTGGTCAGTACTGGAGCTATTCAGACAATGATGATATTCAGTCCACTCTCCAGACAGCTGTTTTTGCTGCCATAAATTTATCTGGATAGTTATATGGAATATTACCACTCTGTAACTTGGCGCATTGCCTACATCATATCCAGACAATGTCAAGGTGACCTGTAAGAATTTCCAGCAGCATTATCCATATAGCGCCATTGAAAATCCATGGGTAGTGCAGGTAGGGACAATCATCTGCATAACTGCTGCTGTTATCAAGATAATTCCTTTTGAATATCAACCTCTATATGTACAAAATATGATCTCAGGTTCAAGGTACCAAATCTAGACTTTCCTTCTCGGCTATATATCGTCACACCAAGATGAACCTTAAGCTTATATACCCTTACCTCCAGATAAAGCAGCCCCATTCCCATCCTGGTCCTTCCTGACAAGCCCCTGAGCATTACCCACCATCTGTCAAGGTGTCAGCCTTGTTCCCCTATTCACTAGGGCTGTTGTTCCTCTTGCAAACCTTCCTTAATCATCCATACCTTTGTCCGGCCCATCTAGGACTACAAAACCAAGGTTCCAATATTTGGTGGCAGCAACCAGCCTTAGATCCGGATATTCAAAGCGGGAGTCACATCCGGCCATGGGTTTTAGTGTGTGAGGTTAGCGCAGGCCCACCTAACAGTTACTATACACTAAAAACAACTGCATGGTAAAAATCTATGCCAACTACTTAGTGTGGATTGGCATGGGATTAAGGCAGGTCGGGTGGAAATATGCCATAGCCAGCACTGACAGCTAGTGTGGTATGTTACCGCGCTCTGTTGGGACTCCCAATAGCATGGGTACACTTCCTTCCAGTTCTTGAGGTAGTAGTATGTGCAAACACAAAACTAGCAGTCAGGTAGCATGACTGCTGCTCATAAAAGAAAAGAGATCTGACCCTTCACTCAATTGCATGACCCTTCACTCAATTGCATTACCCACTCCACTCCAACCACTATCCCCCCAAACACAAGACTCCCCCCCCCCCACCCAATCAGGTTTCTCAGTCAACACCTCCCTCACAAGGACAACAATCTGATCATCTGACCAAACTCCATCACCTCCCACCCTCCTCCCTCATGGGACTTATCCAGGAGTATCCCTGGTAGTAAAGTGGATTGGATTGGTGCGTTCCACCCTCTGTTTATGTTTATGTTTATTCAATTTCTTGATCTTGCTCCATTGCTTCCTGAGGTCAAATTAGCCACTCTACCAGTAGGGGTCAATCTGCCAAATATGGACCAATTGCCTTTGGTTGACTGGGCACAATTTTTATTTACTTTTGCTGGAGCAGCACTGGGGCCCACATTACCTGAATCAGCAGGTAGCATGGGTATATACCCACATTACGTGTATGATGGGCCCATGTGGTAAGTGTCTGCTCTATGCGGTAAAGGCAGAACAGATGATTCCCATGTCCCCAACATTTACCAGAGACTTTGCACATAGTTTTTTTCCTAACTCATGGGAGTAGCCTAGTGGTTAGAACACTGGCTTGGTAACCAAGCAACCAGGGTTCAATTCCCACTAGCACTCTTTGTGGCCTTGGGCAAGTCACTTAACCCTCCATTGCCTCGGAAGAAAGGCCTGGCAATCTACTTCCGGTGACACTGCCAAGAAAACCCAGGAGCTTCTGGGTCGCCAGGAGTCAGGACTGACTCAAAGGCACACATTGCTATTTGGTAAGTGCAAAGCTTACCTCACTTTGGTAAACCAACCTATACTATTCTCTGATGTTTCTATCCATGTTCAACTCTATTTTAGCAGCAATAAAAGAAACGGAAATGAAAACCTAAATGTGTGTAAATGGTTTTGCTCTGTACATATTGTACTGTCCAGGATATTCCAAATCACCATGTCCTTTACAAGTACCTCAATCTAGGGCACTTCTTTATTAAAGAGTTTTATTTACAATTGAAACTAGGTTATGAGACACATATTCATTTGCCAAGTACATCTTGCAAAGTAGATTTTTGTTGATGCTTCATTGGTTTCATGTCAACGAATTCAATGCTCCTTTCCCAGAAATTAATGACACTTTTTAAATCAGCCCCGCATTTCTTCTCATTAATTGATACAGAGGCTAACTGAAAGATACTGAGTTTTGTGCTTTGTTATTGAATTTGGAGGTAATAAAATAGAAATAAAATGGCACTGCAGTAAGATGTCTGTTTAGTAAAATCTATTAGGTTTTTACAGCTAAAGTGGCAGATAGCATGGCGTTAGATGCAAAAGCCATGCATTATCAATTGGAGGCCTGCTTAGCATTACTCCAGGAGATAACCCACCAAAACTGCAGACATCGCGCAATGGCACCATCATGGATGCAGCTAAAGCTGCTCATTGAGGAGGCGTTATGAGCACCGTGCTGTCAGCAACTTTGCTGGTTACCATGCACTGAGTACACCCTGGGCAACTGCATGTTGCAGACATGCACACTCTATGCCCATATCCCACTCATTCCAGCAATGAGCATGGGATCTGCAAATACCACAAAAAATAGCTATATCATCTGCAATTAATGATGCAAACAGGTAAAGCCGCTTAGTAAACATGCCCCTAAGAAAATATAGATTATCCAAGAAGATTGCACTAAAAAATGCTGTCCTAAGAGGTGAAATACAACTAATTAGTAAGTTTAATTAGAAATTAATTTCCCCTTTGATCTGAAAGCTTTGGAGGCCTGTGATTCAAAATCTATCCATAAGGGATGGCTCACCAAAATTTCAGTTGCAGAGTGACAAACATGGTTTGGATTATACAGTAGCTGGCCTAGTTCACACCAAAATACCATGGAAACTACAGCATTCTTATTTATTTAGGTCACACTTTACCAGTGGTAGTTCAAGGTAAGTTACATTCAGGCATAGTTCTCTTTCCTTGGAGGGTGTACAAACTAAGGGGTATGGTTACTAAACTGCAATAATGTTACCATCGTTAAGTTCCCGGTAACGTTATGGATGCCCATATAAAGGAATGGGCGGTGCATCATTACGGCAAGCTGTGTCAGGTAACGCGCATTACAAGGTGCCTAACGCGCGTTAATGTCACCTCACAAGGCACTTTATAGGGCACCTTAGCCTAAGGCACCGTATAAGGTGCCTTATAGGGCTCTGTATAAGGCGCCTTATAGGGCTCCGTATAAGGCGCCTTATAGGGCTCCGTATAAGGCGCCTCATAGGGCTGCTTAGGTTAGGCTCCCTATTAGGCATCCCTGGTCAATGCACCTTAGAAGGCACCCTGGTTTATGGTACCATAGGTTAAGGTGCCCTAACAATGTTACAGTGCCCTAGGTTAGTGTGCCCTAAGAGCTGCAAGGTGCTTCAGGTTGACATGCATGACCTGTGAGGCATAGAAACAGATGTAACCCTAATACTGGATAGAGCACCGAAGAAAGGCAATGAACAGGTGACTGAAGGAGGGAGAGCTGGGAGCTGCTGGACCTGCCAAACTTGTTGGGGGCAGCTGTACCACAGCATAGGGCGTTGGCAATGTAAAGTACTGCAATGACAGTGGGTGGCAGATGATGGGAATGCATGTCCCCCAGTGGAGGCAGAGGTGGCAGGATAGGTACAATGATGGGTGTGCAGAAGAGTGGTGGTGCCATGCAGATCAGGCACAGGCGAGGCAAGCACAAAGAGGCGCAATGCAGGAAAGGGTACCAGTGCAGGACATGGGGTGGCAGCGTGCACTGGAAGACAGGACTCTACATAGCTGACAGATGCAGATAGATGGACTGAGGGATTGTTGGCAGCAGTGGCGAGGGTATTATGGGCTGGCATCACAGATCTGCAAAAGTATGACTGTTACAGGCATGCAAACTATTTGAGTAGGACAGGCATGAAAGGAGGGAATAATGAGGAATTAAACCCATGACCACTGCCTAGAACACATTGTACTAACCAATAGGCTATACTTCCATGGCTTGTCTCACAGCAATGGCTGGGTACAGAAGGACTGCAGGTCACCTCACAAACTGCTCTGAGTGCCAGGATAGGGTAACCCCACCAATACCCATGATGCAATGCACATGCTGAATAGCTGTCTACAGCTGAGCACCAAATGGGGTCTGCACCTCTCCGGTACCTCAGCTTGGAAAGACAAACTGACAGTGCGTGAAACTGGCGCGGAGTAGCTACAGACCATGCCATTGTGTAGGTTCTGTGTTCACTCTGAGGGTTAGGATGGGCACCCAGCACTAGGTCCGCAGTACATGTGGTGCTAGAGATAGGTCCTGCTGTACATCCCCCTCACTACCAGTGTGTGACAGGTGTTCCTTGCAGTACATCTGAAGGTAATTCTGTGTCCATCAGTATTCTGTAGTCACATGTGACCCTCTGGGACCAGACACCACCCAGAGTAGTGTGTGCCCACTGTTAGGATCTGGCTGCCATGGGCACCTGTTATTAGGGCAGAGGAGTTTCTAGACTTGCATGAGGTTTACGTAGCAATGCCTCAACAGGTCTAAGTGGTATGCACTGTATACCCCAAAGGGCCCACAACCACAATTTTTGTAGGGGAGGGAGTGGAGGGACAGGAGCCTGAGCACGAGGAATGGCTGCAGGACCATCAACCCCTGTCCTGCTGGCAAAAGACAGCCCTCCAGGGTTGGTGGGCCAGAGCCATACCTGTGACTGAGGCTGTGGTAGACCAGCAGCAATGCTGGGGGGATAGGCCTGGAAAACCCCAACTACCCAACACTACATTCTGTCATTCACCAGCAGATGGCACAGTTAGACTGCACCTGCAGCACCCTACAAAGTGGTCCAACCATGTACAGACTGTTCACTAGCCAGTCCATAGTGCATGCACACAAAGAAACAATGTGCACCAAGAAATGTGATATACAGCACAGACACAAAGCAGGTATCTTAATGACTAGGAACACACAGGTGACACTGGAGACAGATAGTGTAGAGCACTATGTGTGAACATAGACATGCCATGGTCACTGCTCAGTCAGAATGAGAGTGCCATCCCAGCATGACATGCTGTGGCCACCCTGTCCATGCAGGTGGTGGTCAGGCACTACAGTATCCCAGCCATTGCCCTACACCCTGTGCAGATGCATCCTGGCCAATCCGCCCTGTCCAGGTCATACCCACAATACCTTGCTCCTCATTATGCACATATGCAGGCTAACGTTGGTAACAGTGGGACATTGTGGGCCCAGTGAGGTGTGGGCAGCCACAAACCAATGGACAGACATACACACACACACACACACTCCTATTGCAGCATTGTGCAGAGATAGGGGTGGTTGGCAACCCTGCCTACCACACTGGTCCTGATCACAGTGCCAACATTGCTAAACTGTGCATGAGGTAGTAGTAGTGCTCTGGTGATAACTGCAGCTCTGTGCTGGGGCCAACAGCCTGACTCTCCATGAAGCCTTGGATAGTGGAGCCTGTGTGAGTGGGTGTTTGTACCCCGGTTCACCGCAGCTTTGGGGATTGCACATGTTGATGTTGTATCTGCATTGTAGGGTAAAATATAAGGACATGCTCTGACAGATCCATAGCTGGGACTTGAATCCTCTGCTCTAAGACACACTGGCTGTGTGTACTGCACCACACTGGCACAGCAGTCCCTGGGGCTACCTTTATGTTTCCTCATCCAGATCTTTTCTGTTGCACTGCACACCATGTACTGGTACAGGGCATGGCCTAGGTCCACTGCAGGCAGGTGCCACTGCCCCCTCCAGCACAAACACATGCCCCCCTGCCATGCTGACATGACCATATGCTGTCAGTGCTGGTAGTGCGCAGTCCCAGGCCATCCACTGTGCAGGTAGGTGGGTGCCTAGGGTTCGGGGTCTGGGGTGGCGAGGCATATATGGACATCCACACATCCCCCCCCATCACTGCATACCAATGTTATGTCCCTTCCAAATGGGGGAGGGATGGCTGGGGGGATGTCAGGTTGGTGCTCTAGCAACTATTGGCTAGGGTGGACCAGGTAGATGTACTGTAGGTACATTGTGTTGTGACAGCCAACTGTGGACAGGCTAGGGCATACACCTCAGGTACGGTGTACTCAGTTTGGCCTACTGGGTATATATATGTTTCCGACAACATGTGGTCACACTCTGCAATGCCTTACTAGGGGCTGCAATAATGGGTGTTCAGTTAGCTGGGTTTACAAAGTGTTTGGGATACATCCTGGGTAAAGTTTGCAGACCCTTGTTAGAATGGTCCCCAGATGTGCATTGATTGCCCTCTAGCAGGGTAAGTGGTACCTGTGTGACCTTTGGGGTACTTGCTGGGTAATGTGCCCTGGATGGGACAGTGTTGGACACCGACTACTGGGCAAGTTTTGCTTTGGTCAGCTGCTGTCCTGCTGATTTCCAGTTTCTATGTTCCTATGTGCCACCTGGGTGACAGCCTAGTCCACCATGTGCCCCAGCTGCCCCCACTGCATGTCCTGCCTGCAGCCCCCTATGTCCCATTTGCACCATCGCCATAGTGGCTTTTCATACTTGGGCACTATGCTGTTGCTGCAAATGGAGCACTACTATAACTTTTCTTGGGCTCCCTGCCTATGTTGTACATTGCTGACACTGAAATTGTTTCACCTCCTGCAAATGTGCATCTAACGACAGGTTTTTAGTCACGGTAATGTTCGACCCTTTAGTTCCCCGAATTAGTGTAGCAGGAGCCTCCCACCACCCACTCCCCGCCCATTGACCCCCTTCTCTCCACCCTCTGTCCACCCTCTGCGGGACTTACCACAGTGGGTGACGTTAACGCGCGTTAGGTAACGTTAACGCGCGTTAGGTAACGTTAACGTGCATTAACGTTACTTAACGTGTGTTAACGTAGCCGCTCCTACATTATCGCAGTTTAGTAAACATGCCCCTAAATTTCTACTTGAGGCAATGGGGGGGGGGTTAAGTGAGTTGCCCAAGGCCACAGGGAGCATCAGTGAGATTTGAACCTAGGCTGCCCTGCTTCTAGCATACTGCTCTAACAACACATCTGATTATTTTAAGTAGTCTTTCCATAAGACAATGATCAGCATCACACATCTGCAAAATTTTCTAGACAAGTATTAATTTTGAAATCAGCTGTATTGTATCAGCCATATTGCACTTTCGTTTCCATGGGATGCTGATTCCATATAACATCTACCTGCAAATACTGTACCTTACAGTTTTGCAAGTTCCCTAGTGGATGCAATGGAAAATGCAATGTGCTTTGAATCAATACTGACTCCTGGCAACCCAGCAGCTCCTGGGTTTTCTTGGCAGTGTGACTGGAAGTAGATTGCTAGGCCTTTTTCCTGAGACAGTAGAGGATTAAGTGACTTGTCCAAGGCCACAAGGGATGCTAGTGGAAATCTAACCTTGGCCACCAAGCCAGTGCTCTAACCATTAGGCTACTGGAAGCAGCAGGCAATAAAGATGATAACAACTAAGATCCAGTTTCCAGGGACAGACAGCAGTATCTAGGAATATTGACGATTCCAGCAGACCCCATTGTTTTCAGTATCCAAGACATTTGTGAGACCTCAGGCTTTAGGACACAGAGAAACGACTGGTTACTGGCAAGCTATTGACTAAGAACAAAATGATAGAAAGTTCCAAAAGAGCAACTTAATCTCAGGCATGAAATGTTG
>CM066031.1:507013575-507266075 GCA_033557465.1 Ichthyophis bannanicus | reverse complement strand
AACCACCCATAGCAAACCCACAGTTTCATAACAGCATTACCAGGACTTACAAAGCACCATACCCTACCTATCAAAAAGACAACACGGCAAATATTAAACCAGTACATCTCAGAGAATGCCAATGCATCTCCTACTGGGGAAAGAGAGCAAGTGGCACTGTCAAATAAAAACTACATGAACAGAATACCTCAGCTCAGTTACACATGCAGAACACAGACTGTCACCAAACAAAGAACAAGGGATCACAATTTAGAAACACAAAGACAATAATTCAACTGGGAATCCCAAAAGCCAAACTTGGAACATACAACAATACTGGAGAAATAAAACTATAAATTAATTTCCACTTGTACTAAACAAAAATGCAACGACGTTAGCAATGCACATTTCCCAGAGCTGACATATTCCAGTTAATAAATTAAAAATGAAAAAGTATTTTTCTACCTTTTGTTGTATGTGCATTTTATTTTTCAGTTGCAATTGCTCCAGTCACTCTCTTCTGGTTTCTTCGTGTCTTCTGCTAACACTGCATTTTCTGATGTTATAAGAACATAAGAACATAAGGTATTCAATTTATCTTACACCTTCACGAACCTCTCTCTTGGAAGATCGTGGGACTCCGCTCTGTGGCGGAGATCCCCTCTCTTCCTAAGAAGGGTCGCTTTCTCCTTGATTTCATGCTGGGTATAGCCATATGCTTAATCACGAGGAATTGGAAGGATTGCTCTCGACTTACTGTCAATGAATGGTGGAACCTCGTCTGCTTATATAGTAAATATGAGCAGATACCTCGGAGAGCTATTCCCCATGCCCAACCTCACTCTCGCTTGTCTAAATGGCAGATGCTTAATGATTATGTACAATCTGCTCATTGCTCCAACATGCCTGTATAATGTGCACTCATCATGTTTCAGATCACCGTTAGGTTTCGTAACACAAAAATGTAAGTACACGCCCGCTTCGGGAATGATTAGTTTTCTAGAGAAGAAGCAGGGGGGAGGGGGGTGGCAGGGGTTTACTTTGGTGTATGTATTACACTTTATGTATCTGTCTTTTAGCTGTATGTCTTCCTTTTCCTTTGTTGTTATAAAACGAAAATAAAGAATTTAAAAAAAAAGAAACAGCCAAAATCTGCCATTGGTAAAAGGAATCCTGGAAACATTCATAAGATGGAACAAACTGCAGTTGAAGAGTGAAAACTACCAGCAGACAGATGTATAAAACTTAAAGATGGCTACAAGAAACATTTGGAGGCTGTCATCACTGCCAAGGGTTATGCAACCAAATATTACTGAAGGGTGCCATTAATCCTGGTCATATTTAGTTTTTTTTTCCTCGGAAATTACTATGTCTAAGTTGCAAAGACATTTTTTTTTTGTTGTATACCATTGAACATACTATTAAAATATTATGATAACATTAAAAAAAAAAGAACATAAGGTATGCCATACTGGGTCAGACCAAGGTCCATCAAGTCCAGTATCCTGCTTCCAACAGTGGCCAATCTAGGTCATACATACCTAGCAGTTTCCCCAAAAGACACAGGTTCCACAATGCTTGTACTGAGTCAAGCATTGATATCCTGGGTCCCTTCTTAATAATGGTTTATGGACCTTTCCTCCAGGAACTTGTCCAAACCTTTTTTAAACCCAGCTACACTAACAGCTTTTACTACATCCTCCGGTAACAAATTCCAGAGTTTGATTACACTTTGAGTGAAAAAATATTTTCTTTTATTAGTCTTAAATAGTTTACCCTGTAGCTTCATTGCAAGTCCCCTAATCTTTCTATATTCTGATAACGTAAACAACCGATCTACATTTACCTGTTCCACTCCATTCATTAATTTATAGACTTCTATCATATCTCCCCTCCCCTCAGCCGTCTCTTTTCCAGGTTAAAAAGCCCTAACCTTTTTAGCCTTTCTTCATAGGAGATCCTTCCATCCCCTTTACCATTTTGGTGGCTCTTCTCTGAACCTTTCCATTTGTCCTTTCTCTCTTTTAGTTTTTTTCCATTCTCTATATCTGCTTTAACATACTGATCTTTCTCCTTTTGCTCTTTCCTCCATTTCTTTCTTTATTTCTTTTTCATCCATTCAAATTTCACTCATCCATCCTAAACCCCCACTTACTTTCCCAATACCTTGCTAATCATAGATTTTTTTTCCATCCCACACAAAATATCTTTTCCCCTCTCAATCCTCACTCCCCCAGCTCCATCCCCTTCTAGTCCTGCCCCAACATCAGCTCCCTTCTAGTTCCAGCCTCACCCAGCATCTGCTCTATTTGAGTCCCATTCTCCCATCCCACCGCTTCATTCATTTCTAGTCCAGGCACCCCCCATCAGCCCAATTCCAATCCTAGCCCCCCATCAGCCATTTCCAATCCTATCCCAACCCCCGATCATCCCATTCCCAGACCAAGCTCCCCCTTCAGCTCATTTCCATTCCTAGCCCAGCTTCCCATCAGCCCATTTCCAGTCCTATTCTGGCTCCCCTCCTCAACCCATTTCCATTTCTAGCCCCCCCCCCCATCAACCATTTTGAGTCCTTTCCTAGCCCCCCATCAGCCCATTTCCATTCCTATCCTTATCCCCCTTCAGCCCATTTCTATTCCTAGCCCCCTATCAGCCATTTCCAGTCCTATGCTAGTCCCACCATCGTCCCATTTCCATTCCTATCCCAGATTCCCATCAGCCCATTTCCATTTCTAGCCCTCCCCATCATCCATTTGAAGTCCTTTCCTAGCCCCCCATCAGCCCATTTCTGTTCCTATCCTTGCCCCCCCCATCAACCCATTTCCATTCATAGCCCCCACAGCCATTTTCAGTCCTATCCTAGCCACCACCCCAAACCCCAAAGAATCCTGCATTTGTCTGAGTGGCTTACGAGGGAGTCGAGGATGCCAGAGACCCCGGCTCGCCTCTGCACAGTGCTGGAGTGAAGAGCAGCATGATCCTTCACTCATGCTGTGGTCATGTAAAGCCTGTGGAGTGCTGGGAAAGGTTAAAGGTAATTTCCTGTTTCTCGGCACTCCGCGGGCTTCACATGAACACAGCACGATTGAAGGAGCATGCTGCTCTTCAGTCCAGCACTGTGCATAGGCAAGCCGGGGCCTCTGGCGTCCCTAGCTCCCTCTGAAGCCGGCCCTGCTAATCTTGCGGAATGAAGATTGCGCGGGCCCCCCTGAAATGCAGATAACATTCCCTCTCAATGGACGTGCCGGCCCTGCCAACATGCAAAACTTCCAGTTCTCCTTCCATGCCTCTACTTTCCCTTTTCCTTCCCCCTGTCCAACCCACTCCTTCTCCATTATGCTCCATTTCCTTATGCCTCTCCTTTTCTCTTCTCTAACCCTGCCTCTTCCCTTATGCTCTACCATACCCCTTTTTAGTCCATTTTCTCTAACCCCACCCTTCCCCTTTGTAATCCATCCCTATTCTTTCTTCCTCTTTAACCTTGCCCCTTTCTCTATGCACTGCCTTCCTCGCCCCACTCCTCATTCTTTACTCCTTTCTAAGCCTGCCCTTTGCCTTAAGCCCCAGCCGCTCCTTTCTCTATGGCCATCTTTGCCCGCTGAGCCTGAGTACTCCTGCTGGCTTTTGCCAATGCTACTCTGTCATATCTGTGGATAGGACTTGTGGACTTCCTCCAGTTCTTGAACGCTGCCACTCTGTTGCTTCTGCCAGTGGGATCTGGGGACTCCGGCTACTTCTTGCTTCTGCTGTACTGTCATTTCTGCCAGCGGGACCTGGGAACTCCTGCCAGCTCTTTAACACCACTGCTCTTGTCTCTTCAGCAGGCGGGACTTGGGGGACTCCTGCCAGCTCTTCACTTCTAAATATTGTTGCATTAAGTAAAAGGTTGCTAACTTAATTTATGCTGAAAATCTCATTTTACTTTTTCTGGTTTTTATGTTCAACAACCGGAATATTTCTGCTTCAAGATCAGCCATCTTTCGCTCATGTTTCTCTCTCTCTCTCCCTATCTCTATTAATGCTTGTAGCTTTACAGTATGTCACAATGGCATGCAAAAGCAGAGTAATCTACCTTGATCTGGAAAGCAGGAAATAAAAGATCATATAAGCAAATAAAATAATATATATGGAATAGATATTAGACCTTTGTCACACAGACTAGTCCAGCCTAAATTCTAAATTGTCTCTTTCAGTGATTTAACTCACCGGTTTTCTTTTTCGAAGGTGAAGAAGGTAACTTCTGTATACCAAGTATGATTAGATTGCTGTACCATTAACTCTCTCACACTAACATTTGTTTCACAAGAGCAGGCTCACAGAACCACAAGAACTTTGGAGGGATAATGAGGGAGCCCAAATAGAGAAAACACAATGAGCTCTAATTTCAGACTTTACTCACTGTTGCACTCACTATATTTTCAATAAAAGTATTTTTAAATGAACTAGAAACAGTGGCTTATTACTTGGATCAGGAAATATGAAAAATAAACATCTACTGCCAAAGCAAGCCCTTCTATGAGTCAGTCATTTGGACTCATTTAGGATTTTGATGTCACAATATTGATTTTTCAGTGCTATTTGCTGAAGTCTCCTGACTATTCCCCATCTGGCTCTGATATGCTCAGACAATGCTCTGATGTGACTCAGTACTTTGTTTACAGGGCCAAAAGAATGTCAACTCACTTGTAATATAGACTTTTAAAAATGTATGGAACTGATTTTCTAAATTGCCTCATGTTAAATGAAATATGTCTCAGAAATAATGCCATTAGGGGCTGGCCTTGTGGCTCAGTGCAATGGGAGACTTAAAAAGGACTTGAGGGGGGGGGGGAGTCTACTTCCCATGGGACCTCTAGCAGCGTGCAACAACTCTTAGGGGTATTTCACTAAAGGTCGGTAAGGGTGCAGCAGTTGCGAAAGCTAAAAGGCATTGTTAAGGGTCCCTTCATGTGTTAAAGGCCAGGACAGGGAGTAGGCATTCTGATGGTAAGGGCGCTAGTGGCCAGTAAGTAGGCATTAACAGGACATTGGGCAGTAAGGGTGTCAAACGTACACAATAACGTCCGATAAGGCCAGTTACCTGAACGAGGGATAAGGGAGTCTATCTGCCAGTGACATTTGAGCTGCTGGATGGAAGCAAAGGTAATAGCTGATGGACATTTCACAGCCATGTGTTATGTGTTAGACAGTGAGGATAATGTGGGAGGCAGGTGGATGTTATGATAGAGGGATGCTCTGCTCATTTGGGGTGATGTCAGTGAGTGGCAGAGAAGTGGGGATGCATGTGCTGGTGAAGAGTTGCAGTGGCAGAGGACGAGTGGTGACCTGCACATCCTCTGCGGGTGATATATGTGTGATATGTCCTAGGGAGCAAAGAGCTATTGTGTGGACTTGGGTGTACCAGCTGCCATGAGAATACATGAATGATGTTGAAACCTATGTGGAGAATAATGCATGGATGTTGAGAATGATGCATGTAGGTGCAAGAGAGTGTTGCATGGGCTCGCCAACCCAAAGCACCCCTGCTGCAAACTTGCCCCCGATGTTGTGCATAGTGACATTTGTGGAGACAAATCAATATCATTCATGTATGGTTTGGTAAGCAGCACACTGGAAACATAGGTAGTGCCATTGTGACTAAACAAGCATGCATCAGTCAGATCTGTGAATTTCAGGTCTGAAGTATGTGCTCTGACTCCTAGCAGGAAGGAGAAAAGTATAATGTCACAGTAATCCCATTGTCATGATCACAGAAAGTAAAGTCATTAATTCTGGCCTGACAGATGCAGCAGGCCACGACAGAAAGTGCAGGGTTAACTTGCAATGGGTAGGTGAGCACCTTGGCACTGAGGTTCCTGTCAGCAAGCATGGGCCACAACAACTCTCAGACAAGAAAATGTGGCTGGTAAGACCCACTACAATATGGAGAGCCATAGTAGCCTCATGGTCTGAGATGTATGGTCATCAAAGGGATGACAGTTGGAATCTCACTAAAACTCTGTCCCCCCTCACACAGCTGATATATGCACACATTGCTTCTATCAATGATTGTGGTGTGCTACTGCTTCCACTTTTAATGGCTGTGTAGGGTCTGAAAGATAGGCACACATCACTGAAGGGCAGTAGGCTGAGGGGGAGTATTGGAGCAGCACACCCTGCCTGAACCACTGTCCTATGCAAGCAGGATCACATGCTACCAGTAGGGGAGTAAGTACAGTGAATGGTTTTATGGGATGTCCAGAAATTATGATAGACAATCATATATGGTCTTTAAACTTGCGAGTAATTGTACAGTTGAGCCGAAAAATGAATTAATTACTCTAATGGCAGAACATTCAATACCAGACCCAGCTGAACCTTGCCTGGTGTACTTAAATCATTCAGGCTTATCTTTAGTATTTTTCTCGCATCCCAACGCCAGACACAGCGCTGCTACGTTTCATAAACCCGCGGCGTTTTTTGGACACTTGGTAGAGAACGCACAAGCGGTAAACACATGTGAAAAAAAACAGCTTTTGGAATAGGCTGATGAGCCCCTGAAGAAACGACACGGGTGTGTCTGGCGTTGGGACACGAGAAAAATACTAAAGATAAGCCTGATTCTATTCACATTTTGCTACATGTTAGGATTTTGATGACTGATTTAAAAATTATATACACATACAAAATGAAAAATGGGTCATTGATGCAAAAAGAGGAGTAAGAAAAGGCAGTTGTTTTTGCCGTGGCTCCTAGTCTGAGACCCGCTTTGGAATAAGCACTAAATCAGTGGCATAGATCATCTGAATGAATTTAAGTACACCAGGCAAGGTTCAGCTGGGTCTGGTATTGAATGTTCTGCCATTAGAGTAATTAATTCATTTTTCAGAAATTATGATATACATCAGCCCCTGCTCAAATACAGACAAGGAACTACATGCCACATGGCCACTTTGTAAAGGCTGTGATTCGATGGCCAATGCACACATTTCCTGTACTGTGAGCCACTTCAGGTAGTTAACCTGGATCTGTATTGGTGTGTGTGTGTGTGTGTGTGTGTGTATTTGCCTTGCCCCTGTCATCACATGCTGCCAAATTCCTACATGTAATGCCCTACACCCTGGCCTGACACTTACCCGAGTAACACATCTTTAGGTGGTTGCCCAGGCCATATACAATTTGGCCACAGTCATGCAAGGCATAATGGGCATCACTGTATACTCTGAACAAGTTCATATGAGCAGATATTCCACCTTGGTCACTCTGCTTGCAATTGTGGCCATGTCTCGCAGCATAGATAAGGCTGCATATTTCCCATGATCCTCCTCAATATGTGAACACATATAAGCCACATGGGAAGATGTGGAGAATCTACATATCCCTTTGAAGAGAAGGTACATGTGACGGATCAGTGTGTGCAATTGGCAGGATAAAGCCAACACATGTGACAATTCACATTCTCACCACTAACCTTGCCTGTGGGGATGGGCCCACATAGCCTGAGGACCATTTCCATCAACACTGCTGATGGTTTTCCCATATTATGGAGCAGATCTCTATCAGTGTCAGAGTGCAGCAGGGCTACTCAGAAGGCTGTAGGGCTGTTTCATAACCCAGTCTGCCGTCATGCAACAATGACTAACATGGACCATTTTGTCACAGAGCATATGCAGTGGTGGCTAAACACTATTACATCTTGATGCTATGAGTGACATTCTGACCAAAGCGGGTTGGGGAATGGGCTGTTCAGAAGGAGGCATGTGGCATTGGAGGGAGTGTATATGTGGCCCATACAGCTCCATTCAGCCACGCCTTTACCAGAACCAACCCCCTTTCCCCTTTCCCATATAACAGGAGGCCCATACCCTTTGCTCATAGACATCTATGTGATAACATCTAACTTACAGTTGACCTGTAAGATACGTGACTGTGTCACCCGTCAGGTACAGCCAGCTGTACATAGTCACCATGAAGATATTGGTTCCATACAAGAAGCATTGACTACTATAAAAAAAAAAAAAACAGTGCCTATGTCACTACAGATTGACCATATATAGGTCACAGCTCAATCAGAATGAGAGTGGCCTTTCAGCATGATGTGTTCAGTAAGGCCATGCTCGTGCCAGACCCATGTTAAGATGGCTCAGCTGTTGCCAAACCTCTGACTCACGTATATCCTGTGCAAGCTGCTCTGTGTTAGACAATATCCAGAATCCCCAGCTCCTAATTAGTGTACCCTCCTAGATTAAACTTAGGGACAGTGCTGCGGCATACAGCACCGAAGGAGTATGCACAAGGAGCAGATCGTGCTCCTTGGGCGAACTCCTTGGGGCGACTCTAGCGAAGAAGGCATCTCCTCGTCCCACATTTCCGGCTCATTGGTCTTGAGTCTTTAAGCCCTTGCTCTTCAACACACACCAACAGGTTCTCCATTCTTGGCCCCATTAGCTCTGAGAGCCCTCTGTTTTAGTCTTTTCTAAACCATGTCACTGATTCCTTTTCATTGGTGATGGTGCCCCCTCCTCACCTTCTACTCCTCCCCTCCGGGTTACCTTGCCTGCATTACAACCAATCTACTCCCATGTCCCCTTAACTCCCCTCGTCCTGCCTACAGCCATCTGCTTCGTCTCAACTCCTTCTCCATCTGGCGCTTATTAACTCCAGGTCCCTCCACTCAAAAACACCTCTTGTCCAGGATTGTATCACACAGAACTCCTTGGATGTCTTATTCCTCACCAAGACTGATTGCAGGAGAGTGAAGACCGCTTGCTTAATTGGTGCCTCCCTCCAAGCTTCTCCACATTTTCTACCTCCCATTCCGGGCAGAATGGCGGGGGCGTCACTGTCCTCCACTGTTCCACTCTCCCTATATGTGAAATTCACTCTTCAGCTCTCCACTATCCAGAATGTCTCCTGTTCTGGCTAGATTCATCCCTTCCCCTCTTCATTTTCTTCTCCTCTACGCTTCTCCCTCTCTTTGCCCCCACCTATGGGATTCCTTACTGCTCATCCTTTCTGAGATCTCCCTCTCCTACTCTCATGTTCTCATTCAGGGGGCTTTTAACATTTATCTTGACTCCCCAACTAGATCCAGAGACAGATCTGTCTTTGTTCTCTTTAATGTTTGTTCCCTTTCTCAGCATGTCCACTGCCCTACTCATGTCACTGGGCATGCCCCTGATCTATTCATTACACCCTCCACCTCTCCTTTTGCCCCTACCACCTTTTCCACTTCCTGGAAGCACGCCTTGATTCGCCCCATTCTCAAGAAACCATCACTTGACTCCTCCGTGCTTGCTCACTAGTGCATCATCTCTAACCTCCCCTTCCTATCAAAAGTCCTGGAGAAACTGGTCCAGAATCAACTATCTGCACATCTTGGCACTATGCATACTCTCCACCCTTGCTAATATGGCTTCAGAACAGAACATAGCACTGAAACAATCCTCTTCTCCTTCCTGAATGAATTGCACACTGCACATGACCACAGTGATTTCTCCTTGGAACCTCAGCTTTTGAATTGGTTGACCATCACACACTGCTCTCTCATCTCCATGACTCTGGGATATAGGGAACTGTCCTGTCTTGGTTTTCCTTTTCCTTACTCCCTCAGTACCTTTCTTCTCTCATTTTCCCTATTTCCCACCTCGTGTACTTTGTTCTTCTTCCCAGTTGCTTCTTGCTATGCCCTTCTCCTCTATTGCCAACTCCAGATTCCACTCTTTTCACCTTGCTGCTCCTTACGCTTGGAATAAACTTCCTTTGTCTATACGTCAGGCATCTTCTTTGCCCCTCTTCAAACTCAAGTTAAAAGCTCATCTTTTCGCCTCTGCCTTTGGCTCTTGATTTTGCTGTTCTCCTTCCTTACCCTCTTTTATTTCACCTTTCTTTCTTCCTCTTACATTTCTTCTTACCTCTTTCCTTTGTCCTGTCTCTCCTGCTTTTGTCTCTTTGCCCTTGTTCTTATCTTTTTTCTACTCCTTTTCTTGCTTTATCTTTTTAGATTGTAAGCTCTTTTGAGTAGGGACTGTCTTTTTGTGTTTTCATTGTACTGTATAGCGCTGCGTATGCCTGGTAGTGCTTTATAAATGCTTAGTAGTAGTAGTAGTAGTAGTAGTACTGCAAAGTCTTTCTCCATCCTCTCTAATTCCTCTGCCTCTCCAGTCACCTCTCTTATCTGTGATGTCCCCCAGGGCTCCGTTCTGGCCCCTCTCTTGTTTAAGGTTTTCATTACACCTCTCTCTCTTCTTATTCAACAGTGTAGTATTTTGGCATATTACGCTGATGACATAATCCTTCTCTACCACACGAATCCGTCTGTTCCGATTTGGCCCCATTGAATTCCTGTCTTTCCCTTTCACACTCTTGGATTTCCACAAACTTTCTCCATCTGAACTCCTCTAAGTCAGCTGCTATCTGGTTCACGTTTGGGGCCCCTTGTCATATGTCAGCCCCTCTGCTTGCATCAGAGCCTATCCCATTAGCCACATATCTTTGCTATCTGGATGTTACCCTGGATTCTGCACTTTCTTTCAATGAGCATCTTTCCACTCTCATCCGTTGCTCCTTCTAATTCTTACATCAGGTTCTCAGAGTCCATCCTTTTCTATCCCCCCCTCCTGCCTTGACCACACTTCTCCTTTTCTAGACTACTTTAATGTTGCTCTGGCAGGTCTTCCTCAGTTCCAGTTGCAAAGACTACAGCTACTACAAAACACAACAGCCCGTATCCTCATCTATGCCTCCCTCTCAGATCACATCACTCCCTTACTTACTGAACTTCATTGGCTTCCCATCGGATACAGAATTAAATACAAGATCCTCACTCTCACTCAGAGGGCCATCCCTACTAACACTCTGCAATATCTCTCTGACCATATCCACTACCATTCTCCACACTGTCTTCTGTGTTCCATCCATATCAATCACCTCTCCCCTCTCTCCGTTTCTCAGGCACACCTTGAACTCACCCGCAATTTGTATTTTTTCTTCCTTGGACCCACCCTCTGGTACTCCCTTCCCACTCTTCTCTGCCTAGAATTGTCTTTCCGTAAGTTCAAAGCTTTACTGAAGATCCACCTCTTTCATTTTGCCTTTCACCTCCCTCCTCCTCAAAACTGAATTGGCTATCTCCCCTCCCCGTCTCCGTGCTGTCTACTCTCAGGCCACTCTACATGATGACTGTCTCTTTCCTGTCTACAAATGATGTTCCTTTCCCACTTGCTGTTTTCACAGTAACCTTGTATTGTAAACTGCTCTGATGCATTCACCTGAATAGTAGTATATCAAGTATAAGAATAAAGTATAAAAGCTAATGCAATTCAAAGAGCACTGAAACTGACCCAGAGACTGGCTGCAAGTGCATATTGGCCCATAGTGGGTTTGTCACATACCAGAAGACTCTGTTCCCCTACACAGATTTGGCAGTGAGCATCAAACATAGTGCCATGCTCATACTCCCATATTATGGTATATCCCTGGCCAGGGCCGGCCCGTCCATTGAGCGAGAATGTTTTTTGCACAGGGCCCCGCGTTTCAGGGGGCCCCGCGCAAAAAACATTCTTTTCGAAAAGTAAAATTTAAAAAAAAAAAAAAAACCTTTCTGCTGCCGCGGTCGGGGCCGCCGCGGCAGAATCGAGCGTGCCGCGGGGCCCCCCTGTGCACGGCAGAGCCTGCCCTCCCCTGTAGCAGCTCTCTCTTTGGAGCTGAAGTCAGACGCGCCGGCTTGCAGAGCGCGAGGGAGGAGTTTCTCCCTCGCTGCTCTGTTAAGCCCGCGGGGGCTGATGGGAAGTTCCCATCAGCCCCCGCGGGCTTAACAGAGCAGCGAGGGAGAAACTCTTCTCTCGCGCTCTGCTCTGCAAGCCGGCGCGTCTGACTTCAGCTCCAAAGAGAGAGCTGCTACAGGGGAGGGCAGGCTCTGCCGTGCACAGGGGGGCCCGCGGCACGCTCGATTCTGCCACGGCGGCCCCGACCGCGGCAGCAGACAGGTTTTCTTTTTCTTTAATTTTCCCTGGGCTGGGCTGGGGTGGGCTGGGGGGGGGGGGGAGTTGTTAGGACTGCTAATGGGCTGGGCTGGGCTGGGGGGGGGTTGTTAGGACTGCTAATGGGCTGGGCTGGGGGGGGTTGTTAGGACTGCTAATGGGCTGGGCTGGGCTGGGGGGGGGTTGTTAGGACTGCTAATGGGCTGGGCTGGGGGGGGGGTTGTTAGGACTGCTAATGGGCTGGGCTGGGCTGGGCTGGGGGGGGTTGTTAGGACTGCTAATGGGCTGGGGGGGTTGTTAGGACTGCTAATGGGCTGGGCTGGGCTGGGCTGGGCTGGGGGGGTTGTTAGGACTGCTAATGGGCTGGGGGGGTTGTTAGGACTGCTAATTGAATGGGCTGGGCTGGGTGGGTTGTTAGGACTGCTGCTGGGCTGGGGGGGGGGGTTGTTAGGACAGCTAATGGGCTGGGGGTGTTGTTCGGACTGCTGCTGGGCTGGGCTGGGGGTTGTTAGGACTGCTAATGGGCTGAGCTGGGGGGGGGGGGTGTTAGGACTGCTAATGGGCTGGGCGGGGCTGGGGGGGGGGTTGTTAGGAATGCTGGGGGTGGGGGAGGGTTTTTAGGAACGCAAATGGGAAGGGGGGGGTTGTTAGGACCGCTAATGGGCTGGGGGGGGTTGTTAGGACAGCTAATGGGCTGGGGCTGGGGCTGGGGGTGGGTTAGGACTGCTAATGGGCTGGGGGGTGTTAGGACTGCTAATGGGCTTGGGGGTGGGGGTGGGTTAGGACTGCTAATGGGCTGGGGGGTGGGGTTAGGACTTGAGGTGGGCTGATGGGGGGGGTTAGGACTGGCAATGGGCTGATGGGGTTAAGACTGGAAGTGGGCTGATGGGGGGGTTAGGACTGGTAATGGGTTATAGGGGGGGCTTAAACTGAAAATGGGGTGATGGGGGGTTAGGACTGGAAGTGGGTTGATGGGGGGCTAGGACTGGTAATGGGTTGGGTGGTTGCTATGACTGGAAATGGGCTGAGTGGAAGGGGAGGCTTGAATTGCAAATAGCTGATGGGGAGGGAGCTTGGAATGGAAATGGGCTGTGAGGGAAGGGAGCTAGGACTGAAAATGGGCTGATGGAGCAGCTAGGATAGGACTGGAAATGGGCTGTTGGGGGGAGCTAAGATTGGAAATGGGCTGTGGTGGGGGCTTGAATTGAAATGGACTCATGGAGGGGCTAGAACTGAAAGTAGGCTCATTGGGGGGGGGCTTGGACTGGAATTGGACTGAGTGGAGGGGAGCTATGATTTGACATGGGCTGATGATGGGGCTAGGAAATGACTAGAAATGGGCTGATGGGGGGCTAGGATTGGAAATGAGCTGATGAAGGGACTCAGACTGAAAATGGATGGGGGAGCTAGGACTGGAAATGGGTTGATGGTGGGCTAGGACTGGAAATGGGCTGATGCAGGGACTAGAAGGGAATGGATGCTGGGTGAGACTGGAACTAGAAGGGAGCTGATGTTGGGGGAGGATTAGAATGGGATGGGGCTGGGAGAGTAAACTGGAGAGGGGAAAAATATTTTGTGTGGGAGGGATGAAAAATCTACAATTGGCCTGGTATTGGGAGAGTAAGTGGGGATTGAGGATGGAGGGGTAAAATTTGTGTGGATGAAATAGGAATGAGGAAAGAGCAAAAGGAGAAAGATTAGTATGTTAAAGCAGATGTAGAGAGAGAGAATGGAAAAAAGAACTAGAAGAGAGAAGAAAGAACAAATGGACAGCAGACGATGGACAGTTAGTTAGCAGAACACATGAAGAAACCAGAAGAAAGTGGCTGGAGCAATTGCAACTGAAAAAAAATGCACAAAAGGTAGAAATATCTCTTTATTTTGAATTTATTAACTGGAATATGAAACCTCTAGGAAATGTGCATCATTAACGTCTGTGCTTTGTTTGGTACAAGAGGAAATTAATTTATAGTTTTATTTCTACAGTGTTGTTGTACTTCCAAGTTTGGCTTTTGGGGTTCCCAGTTTAATTATTGCCTTCCTGTTTCTAAATTGTGATTCCTTGTTTGGTGATGGTCTATGTTCTGCATGTGTAACTGAGCTGATGTATTCTGTTTATGTAATTCCTATTTGACTTTGCCACTTGTTCTCTTTCCCCAGTATTCTCTGAAATGTATTGGTTTAATATTTGCAGTGTTGCCTTTTGATAGGTAGGGTATGGTGCTTTGTGAGTCCTGGTATTGCTGTCAGGATACGGCGGGTTTGCTATGGGTTCTAAATGGGCAGCGTTTGTAGTAGTTCCTAATGTGCCTGGCGGTTGGCACTGGATTATAGTAATGTAGAAATCTTTTAGTCTTTCTTTATCCATACACTCATTAAGAGACATGTTTACTAAAAGTTAGTGTATGGTAACATTATGCAAATATTTATGCAAATAAGGCCCCTTATGCAAATGAGGCCCCGCACTGAGTCTCCGCACATGGCCCCGCACCCCCCTTGGGCCGCCCCTGTCCCTGGCCATGAACACTATGAAAATGGTCAAACAGCACATGCACTCTCCCACATTTTGGATGCAGTTCCCCCTCCCCCTAAGAGCACGTGGAAGCATGGTAGGTTGTACATGGGGTTTGATGTTGGTACAGTAGCTGGCTACACATACGCTGCCATCCCCAGCCTCTTTATATTATAATGATGTCCTTGTGGCTGTCACACTCAGTGCCCATGGAGAGTGGGTGAAGCTGTCATGCGGGACCTCTGATGTGAAAGATGCAGATTCCTTTCTTCCCCTCTTTTATTTCACCTTTCTTTCTTCCTCTTACACTTCTTCTTACCTCTTTCCTATGTCCTGTCTCTCCTGCTCTTGTCTCTTTGCCCTTGTTCTTATCTTTTTCTACTCCTTTTCTTGCTTTGTCTTTTTAGATTGTAAGCTCTTTTGAGCAGGGACTGTCTTTTTGTGTTTTCATTGTACTGTACAGCGCTGTGTGGAATTGCCTCATTTTCTCTGTTACTGCTTTGCGGTGTCTTGTCAAGTGTGAGTTATATGCTCTCTGGCCCTCGATGGAGCGTGACCGGCGCCATGGTCTTTCCAGCTTCCTTAGGTGGATGAGCGACGTTCACAGTTCAGTGGAGTACCATGGAACGGCCTTTTGTTTTCTTGGAGGCTTGTTTGAGGATGGTAGTTGAGCAATGGAGCTGAGGCTATTATCCCAGCTGGAGATCATTTCCTCAAGGCAGGGTGCTGTCGTGATGAGGAGTGGGAGGGTTTTACTCAGGATTTCTTCTTTATCAAAGGATCGGAATCTTCGTAATGGAGCTTTGGGGGTGTCGGTCGGACTCATGGAGCTCTTGTGGCAGTGGTGATGTATGGGTATTTGGAATCTGATTAGTTTGTGGTCTGACCAGGGGACTGGGGTGACGGACATTGCGGGGTCGTGGGGTGAGTCAACGGCTGCATGTGGGGCAAATACCAGGTCAAGCTTGTTTCCTTTCACGTGGGTGGGTTAGTTCACTAGCTGCTTGTACCCTAGCTCCTTGAGTGCTTCGAGGAAGGCTGTGGCATGTGTGTCTTGTAAGGCCGGCAGGTTGAAATCACCTAGTATCCAACTTGGGGTACGGGGGTTCAGGGCGTTGCAGGCGAGGTTGATTATTTTTGAGAGATCGTCGGGGGAGGCTGCCGGGGCTCTGTTCAGTAGGTTGATGGAGCACTGCTTGTTGGCTATGGTGATTGTATCGAGTTGCATTGTGCTGCTGGCATTGATCAGTTGGAATTGGAGCTCCGTTTTGGTGAGGATGAGCACTCCTCCACCTCTACGACTGGCTCTATGGCATGTTGTATGCAGAGCCATAAAGCCTGGGCATCACATGCATGTACAGTGCATTGCTGCAGCTCACTGTCCTCTGGACACACATACACACACACATATATACACACATATGATCCTACTGTCCAAAATAGGCATCAGTTGGCATTCTTACTTGATCCTTAGACCTCCTTTAATGCTTGCAAATTGTCAAAGTCTGCACTGTGCACAAGCTAGTAGTGCCCGCACAGTGTGTGGGCCCTAGCAATGTGCTCTGCCATTTAGCCTGAGTTGGTGCAGCTTCTCAGTGTGGCAGAAGAGCATGAAAGGAGAGTTGCACATGATGGTACAGCACTGGAAATGTAGCATAAAGTTAATACACCAGGACTTATCATTCCTGAACCACAAACTGGTCTTGAACCTTCTACTCTCACATATAGCAACCATGTGTTTAGAGCCACAGAGCAGCCATATGGGTATGTGGGTGCATCAAGTCATGTGTATATATGTGGTCATTGTCAGGATGCATGAGGACATGAGCTGGGGTATGCTTACATCTGCATAGCTCTCTGCAGGCTCCTTGCCATATTTGATCTGACAAGGTAGTCAGGCTAGTATGTAGAACTGCATTGATATGCCGCTAATAAAACTGATGTTCATGCCTTACATATCAGATCTGTCCTGCCAGAAGGGCAGGGCATGATACTTGAACACACACATGCAAGACCTTGAGTGACTTAGCCGAATGACCAACATAGCCATTTCATGGAATATGCTTGTGGGCCAGTCCTGGAATAATTCCATAGTTTACAGGCCACACTAAGTAGTTTGGACTCCCATTTGGCTCAGATGGATGTGACACTTAATGAGTGCTTACTCATGAAAAGGGTATAGGCCCTGGTCATCATTTAGCAACTGAGAAAGCAGTGTGGTTATTTTTACTCTGAGATGGGGTGTTATCATATTGCCTAATCTTCCAGCCTCAGTGGCATATTTTTCCCCTCACATGCACATATCCCCTCAAAATGTGCATGTGGGGGGCATCCTAATCCAACCCTCCCATGTCAAAGTGCTGTGACACTGCTGATTACTGCAGGCTGTAGGGGTCATAGTGAACATAGGCAACCTGTGCACCACTTTGGGACTGGTGATGTATCCAGGAGACACCACATGCACAATCAGGGAAAGAAGGCGAAAGCAGTTGGCAGATATTATTTCTCGGTCTCTGGGTTTTACAGGTGCCACATGTGTGCTATGTATAGGTGCCATTAATTGTGCTTTCACATGCATTCTCTCATACTACAGGTTACAGGTAGTCTCTCATTGGGAAATGCATGGTCAGTCCTAAATCAGCTGCTCATGGCTCACAGTACCCAGGCAAGCTAGGTGGGGCCTAGGTCCACTGATCATGGTGGACAGCATGCCGGTCAATCCCTCCCACCTTGCAAGTGTGGCACAGCCACCACTTCAGTGTTGCGGGCATCCTTCAAGCAGTGGCACACATGCGGCTAGTCATAACATGCCACGCCTGTTCCCCTCTGATGGGAAGTGGCAGAAGGGGCAGGAGCATCATGCTATGAGCACACGGGTTGCTGCCTTAAGCCTCACCACCACTGAAGGAGGGAATCAGCATAGGTTCCACTTTACCTGCCACTGATATGCTTGCCATGCCCCTGACTGGATACCCAGCAACATTTCACATGACACACAGGACAGGTACTAAGGTATCTTCTGCACCATGCAAAAGCTGCTGCCGCTGCCACCTCCATATCTTCACACTGTTAGCATGGCTGTGTGGTGGCAGTGGCATGATTCCTTTGTGACAGTGGTGGCATGTATGTGTGCCACTACTCGCACAGCAGAGTTGCAACAGATGACATGGATGTACACCCTAGGCAGCTGCCTTTTCCATCTAGCAGACTAACTGGCCCCACCCAGTCACTCACATGGAACCACCTTTGCCACTTTGGTACCAACAATATAGTGCCCTTTAGTGAAAAAGCACCATGCTGTCACTGCCAATAGACTACTACTATTACTAATTTCAGGACTCTAGTCTGGTTGCTGCACACTATCAGCATGTGAACAGTCTCTCTGTGTGATGTTTAACAGGCATGAATGGTTCTCTGTCTTACAAAGCAGCCCTTAATACCAGATTTCATCTGTCATTAAGGTTATCGGCAGCTGCGCCTGTAAGGCACAGTAGTGGAACAGCCATTAGGGGAACACGTTCTGTCTCCTCCTATGCTCTGCACATTTAATGTCCCTTCTCCACCCCTTTGCAAACTTAACGCCAGACTCGTACCGGCCAGTAAGCCCGTGTTATTGGTGCTTCCCACAGTGGTAAGTGTTATCTGGAGCCAATAATGCATGTACACGGCACCTTTGTACATTTATTGGCCTTTAGTAAAAGAATCCTTTGGAGTAGTGCTACTCAACCCTTTGCTGGAGGCACAGACTTTTCCATTCAGCCCTTCAGCAATATCACTCACGAATATGCCATGTTGAATGTCTGCCTCACCCGGGACCCCCATACGGCAAAGGAAGTCTGCGTTCAGGTGAGTCCAACCACCAAAATTGATAGGGTTAGAGACTAAAAAAAATTACATAATATGGCTGTTTGACTCCTTATATTGAGCCAGCCACTTGAGGGGTTGGTGGTCCATCACCAGATGGCCAAGCAGGTAGCATTTGAAGGTCTCAAGCGCCCACTTGACAGCTAGGGCTTCCTTTTTGATCACTGCATAATGCAGTTTCTGAGGAAGCAGCTTCCTGTTGATTAATGCTACAGAATTTTCTTCACCCCTGACTTCCTGGGCCATAACAGTTCCTAAGCTTACTTCTGAGGCATCAGTTTGCACAATAAAGGGTAAAGAGAAACCAGGGCTAATCAGGACTAATCAGGTTTAGAGCACAGAGCCTTCTTGAGGCACTGAAAGGCCAGGTCCAGGTCTGGTTACCACTGAATCCATTCAGAGCTCTCTTCTGGAGGAGATTGGGGTTGTCTTCCAACCTGGCCTTTCACAGGCCAGTCAATCTGGCCAGTACTTGGGTTAGATGGGTGGTCCAGCCTCTGCTGCAGATGACAATGTCCTAAAGGTATGCAGCTGCATACTCCTTGTGCAGTCTCAGTAGGTGGTCCACTAAGCATTGAAATGTGGCCGGAGCCCTGTGTAATCCAAATGGCGGTACTGTAAACAGGAACAGACCTTGCAGTGTCGAAAAAGCAGTCTTCTCCTTGGCAGGCAGAGTCAAGGGCACCTGCCAGTATCCATTGGTCAGATTCAAGGTTGATTTAAAGCATGATCTACTGAATCACTTGATTAGCTCATCTACTCTGGGCAGGACCGTACCGAGCCCTGTGCGAGCGATGCGACCGCACAGGGCACAAAGACTTAAAGGGCGCATTTCGGCTCTCTGCCATTGCCTGCCGCCACAACTTTTTTGGCGGCAGGCAGCAGCAGAGAGACAAAATGTGCCCCTTAAGTCTTTGCGATGGCACACTAAGCAGGTCTGGTCTCTCCGGGAGGGACCAATCCTGCTTAGCATGCCGGCGACTTGCAGATCGGGTGCACGCCCCCCTCCCGCATCCCTATAAAGTGTCTAAATGGAGATGCAGGAGGGGGGCGCGTGTCCAATGTGCTAGTCGCACATGACGCATTTCAGTCTCGGTACGGCCCTGACTCTGGGCATGGGGTATGCTTCCAGTTTAGAAGTTGCATTTACCCTCCAGAAGTCAGTGCAGAATCTGATTCTTCCGTCACGTTTGTATTTGGGTCGCTACTGCTGCGCCTTGAGCTATCCCCAGGAGTTTCTTCCTTAAGCTGACCCTGCCCAGATCCCTCCCCAATAGCCACCCCCCCCCCCCCCCCCACCGATTCTGTTGGTAGTGTAGCTTTTCCAGGCAATGCCAACTCTGGGGCTTAGCAGGCTTGTGATTCTCAACATCGTTGCTATTGCTGCTTAAACTGCTGCTGTTGCTGTTGATATTGTTGCTGTTGCTGCTGATAGTGTTGCCGTTGCTGCCAACCTTCTGCCAATATCTAGAGGAGCTGCTCCATCTTGGCTTGTCACTGTTCTCTCGCAACACTACCACAGTTTCCTTTTCTGCAACTAAGTTAACCCTGAAGTATTCTAGCTCCAACAAGCTTTTAGCGGCCTCTAGTGGCCAAAACAACGCTGCCTGTCTGGTATGGACTATACCTTCTTCAAGCTACCTAACTAGGGTGAGGCTAACCCACTTAGCTCGTACAAACAAGCAAAAAATATCCTAACCTGATGTGGAGGCCCAGCCCTGGTCATGTGGTTAGAGGAAATCCTACCACTGCCACCATATATGGTAGTGTGGCATGTGGTGGGAAGGGGTTTCTTTAAAATGCAGGCTGGACAGCAGTTCAGGAAAAACAAAAGCAGTTTTTATTCTCTCCCAGCTTGTTAAACCTCTACAATCTGGTTCTTCTGGCCCTTCCTCCAGCCCCAGTTAATGTTCCTACCTCAGAACTTATTTGCATGGTTTCCATTGGAAAGACCTCTGGTTCTATGTGCCTCTCTCCCACCTGCAGCCTGCTGGGTTCTTAATCTCTCCCTGAACTCTCCCATCTCTGAACTCTGGGCTGCAGAATCTCTTAAAGGGGACTGTTGATACTCCCTTTGGAGAGGGATGGGTAACATTCTATAGACTCCATCGTAGATAATTAAAATAAACAAGATTGTGGGGGGGCGGAGCCTGATGTCCAGCGGGATGGTCGCATAACGCTGAGGCTCCCGAGAGGCCTACTCAGAATCCTGAATTAACACCGTACATACTTGGAACTTCTACTCTGATCTTGCCGGGGCACATTGGTGAGATGGCGGGGACCAAACCCACTCGCCTGGAATTTGGATCTCCAGCGGCTTCTCACGGCAAACGTTCCAAAACTGAACCCCCGTCCCCGCAGAAGGGGCTGGCCTTGCGCGAGGGCCCCGAAATGCAGCAGGAAATCCTTGCAGAGATTAGAGGGGTCAAAAACCTCGTGCAATCAAACGGTGAAGCACTCCGAGCGCTGCGGGAAGAGCTTGGCGTGCTGCAAAGCAAGCTAGAAGGGCTTTCTTCGCGTCAGGACAAAATGGAGAGCATATTGGACTCCCATGCGGCCCGGTTGTCCAAACTCGACAAAGTTGAACGTCAGGTGCGGGCCTTGCAGAAAGAAGTGGAAGATGGCAATAATAGAGCGCGCCGCAACAACATACGACTCGTGGGCATACCGGAGGGAGCGGAATCGGGAGACATGAAAGAGTTTTTATGCAAAATCCTCCCTTCCCTGCTCCAAATCACCTTTACCAAAGATTTGGAGATCGATCGCGCTCATCGTGTACCCACAAGCATAACGCTCAACAGGAAGACCCCGCGGCCTATCATTTTTCGACTTTTGAGATATCAACACGTGGAGCAAATTCTAAGTGCCTCTCGGGCAAAGGGCCATATGGAGTTTGAGAGCCACAAGATCTCCTTCTATCCTGACTTGGCTAAACCCACGGTCGACCGCCGAAAGCGCTTTCTGGAATTCCGGCCGAGGCTTCAACAACTACAAGCACGCTATGGCCTGATGTACCCGGCCAAGCTCCGAGTCACGCTTCACAATCAGACAAGAACATTTGAGGACCCTGATCTACTAGCGGAGTTTTTGGATTCCAAAGAAGCCGACTTGATGCGCTGACTTCCAGAATATTCCTGCAAGTATTCTCATATCCGCTGTACCTGCCATATTGGATCTGCCGCAGCCCAGCAAAGAGTCTGGCGAGGGCAGTTTGTTTGCCTTACTTTTGATGATATCTGTGACCCGACTCCATCTACCCACAGTAGCCTCGATGAGTATCAGAGACAGTGTTAATTATGGACTCTGGTGTTTCTTTTCTTTTTTTTTTTCATGTCTTTCTATTTCCTCTCTAGGGCCTCCTCCCGCAGACATATGGTCGCCATATTCTTTGGGGGTTTTGCTTCTTCTCTAAGATACTTTGGTACATACTTTTCAATATGGGGTGTATTAGCCAGCATACTCGGTGATTATGTCATTGTTGCACAGATTCTGATTATGTTGTATGTTTTCAAGCGCCCTTACTTTTAGAGCCCAACAAGCCTGGGAGCGCGAACTGCAAACCACTTTAACCCCTGTGCAATGGAGCGTTTTCTGGAGCAAAGTAGTGCGGGTTTCCCCGTCTGCCTCTGTTACCCAAACTCTCTTCTTTTTCGCACACAGATGCTTTTATACCTCAGAAAAAATAGCCAAATGGAACACCACTGCTAGGGACCAGTGTTGGTCTTGCCATACTGCTGTGGGAACCTTCGCTCATGTTATTTATGAATGTCCTCAACTACAGGTTTATTGGGGGCGGGTTTGGGGTTGTATTCAATTTATCTTACACCTTCACGAGCCTCTCTCTTGGAAGATCGTGGGACTCCGCTCTGTGGCGGAGGTCCCCTCTCTTCCTAAGAAGGGTCGCTTTCTCCTTGATTTCATGCTGGGTATAGCCATATGCTTAATCACGAGGAATTGGAAGGATAGCTCTCGACTTACTGTCAATGAATGGTGGAACCTCGTCTGCTTATATAGTAAATATGAGCAGATACCTCGGAGAGCTATTCCCCATGCCCAAACTCACTCTCGCTTGTCTAAATGGCAGATGCTTAATGATTATGTACAATCTGCTCATTGTTCCAACATGCCTGTATAATGTGCACTCATCATGTTTCAGCTCACCGTTAGGTTTTGTAACACAATAATGTAAGTACACGCCCGCTTCGGGAATGATTAGTTTTCTAGAGAAGAAGCAGGGGGGAGGGGGGTGGCAGGGGTTTACTTTGGTGTATGTATTACACTTTATGTATCTGTCTTTTAGCTGTATGTCTTCCTTTTCCTTTGTTGTTATAAAACGAAAATAAAGAATTTAAAAAAAAAAATAAAAAATAAACAAGATTGTTATATTTTGGCAAGCTGCAGTCATGAGTCCTTTTGCATACATGAGACCTCATCAGCCTTCACCTATGGCTTTCATTACAGATGGCAGGCCATACAAATAAAAAAGTAGAGAGTGAAGTCCCAATTGGATATGGAATCCTCTAAGCATCATCTCATGTAACTCTATTTGAAAGGTACCCTCTCTGTGATTTTCCTGATATATGTGTGCAGCATAAGTCAGCTGGAGCAGGACTTACTACAGGGATATGCAGTTAAGGAATGTCTTGTATACACCAAGCCCTCTAGCTCTTTTTCTACCATTACTAGAATCAAGGAATGCCCCCACAAATCTGAATAACACAAATATGTTGGCCATGTCTACAAGTGTTAGGGTTCCAACATACCAGATTGGTCTTCTTCAGGGCAAACCTACTGGCCACTGTTAGGAGCGTTTGTAGCTTGTGCCCTGCATTTGAAGCTTGAAGACATATGGGGATCCCAGTTGCTTTTAATTCCCCTTTATCAGAACTCTGCCTATTGTAGTAGGAACAAGCTTCAATGCCCTTTTATTACCAATGTCCTTCAAATGGTGCTTGTATTCAGGTTTATAAGGAGATAGCGTAGTACCATGCATAGACTCTTGTTTGTGCAACTGCAATGTACTCTGATAATACAACAGTGGTACTCTAGGCAGTCACAGAAAACAGTGTAGAAATAATTTCTCATCCCTGAGCTATGTAGATTCTATAGACCACAGAATAACGTCAGATGGTATTCAAGCTTTGCACAATAATGCCAGAAGAGCCAGGACCCAACCTTCCATTCTGCCTCTGCTCAATAACCATTCAGGTGGTGTGAAGACAGTAAAGCCTTTGTCCTGGTAGTGCAGCCCCAGAGAACTGATAGTGGAATTTTCTGGCCACCTGACAGACCACATGTCAGAGTTCCTGCCCTGGCTTGTTCTTGATCCTACTTCATACTTCTCTTCACTTAGAAACACAGAAGCAGAGGGAATTATAAACTACAAACCCCTTCTTTCAGTGGGGTCAAGCCAGATAAAAAGCAAGAAGTCCTAAAAGAGTGGAGGATATAGATCAAACAAACACATGGCCAGATGATGGTATTCTTTATGATTCCTAGCATTCAATTTACTTTCTTGTCCATGGTTGCAGACTAGGCAGAGGGTTTCTACATATTATCCATGATCATGTCCAGATCTTTTTCCTAGGTGGTGATTCCTAATGTGGAAACTTGCATCGTGTATGCAGTGGTATTAAGCAGCAAACATACAACTTACAGGATATATCTGTAAGTCAGGACTCCACCTGAAGAAGCCTTGCTAAATTGAAGATCACATCCAGTAGACACTGAACATAGCAGCACAAATAAGGCTAAGACACACAAAAGACACACCTGACAGTTTTTACAATGTATGCACATAAGAATGGAGTCACAAGAATGAGCCATCTTACTTACATTTCCATCCTGAAGCTTTAAATATCACTGTTGCCTCTAGGCTCTTAAAGTTCATTAGAAGACATCACCAACAGGAAATAGAGAAAGAGCTGAAAAAAGCTAAGCATACGCATTGGCAAGTTAAATGCAAGCATTGATAAGGCAGGCAAAGAGAAAATTTAAAAAGAAGCTTGCCATGGAAGCAAAAGCGCATAATAAAAACTTTTTCACAAACATTTGTGGCAAAACACCTGTGAGAGAATCAGTTGGACCATTACATGATAGAGGGGTAAGAGGTATACTGAGAGAGGACAAGGCCATAGTGGAGAGAATGAATGAATTGTTTGCTTCAGTCTTTACATGAACAAGATGTAGGAAGCTTAACCATGCTATAAATGATATTTAAAGGTGATGTATCAGAGGAATTGAAACAAATCTCGATAAATCAAGAAGATGTGATACAGCTAATTGATAAAATAAACAGCAGCAAATCACCTGGGCTGGATGGCATACATCCCAGGGTGCTGAAAGAACTGAAATTTGAGATTGCAGAACTACTATTAGTAATCTGTGACCTATCATTATAATCATCTGTCATACTTGAAGATTGGAGAGTGGCCATTGTAATGTCAGTTTTTAAAAAGGGTTCCAGGGGTGATCCGGGTAACTACAGACCAGTGAGCCTGACATTAGTACTAGGAAAAATGATAGAAACCACTATAAAAACAAAATTACTGAACATGTAGATAGTTATGGATTAATGGAAGAAAGTGAACATGGATTTAGCCAAGGAAAGTCTTGTTTTACTAATCTCTTTGATTTTTTTGAAGGTGTGAGTAAACAGGTAGATAAAAGTGAGCCGGTTGATATAGTATATCTGGATTTTCAGAAAGCCTTAGACAAAGTCCCTCATGAGAGACTCCTGGGGAAATTAAAAGGTCATGGGATAGGAGGCAATGTACTATTGTGGATCAGGAACTGGTTAAAAGATAGAAACAGAGAGTAGGGCTAAATGGCGAATAGTGGAGGACCCCAGGTATCTGTGCTGGGCCTGCAGCTTCTTAACATATTTATAAATTGCCTGGAAATGAGAATAACGAGTAAGGTGATCAAATTTTCAGATGGCACAAAATTATTCAAAGTTGTTAAAACACAAGAGAATTCGAAAAACTGCAAGAGGATCTTGAAAAAGTGGAAGACTAGGCATCCAAATGGCAGATGAAATTTAACATAGACAAGTCAAATGTTATCATTTAAGGAAGAACAACCCAAACTACGCTTACACGATGCATATTGTGTGCAATTCTGGTCGCCGTATCTTTAAAAGGTATAGCGATATTAGAAAAGGTTCAAAGAAGAGCCACCAAAATGGTAAAGGGGATGGAAGGATACACCTATGAAGGAAGGCTAAAAAGGTTAGGGCTCTTTAACCTGGAAAAGAGACAGCTGAGGGGAGATATGATAGAAGTCTATAAATTAATGAACGGAGTGGAACGGGTAAACGTAGATCGATTGTTTACATTATCAGAATATAGAAAGACTAGGGGACATGTAATGAAGCTACAGGGTAAACTATTTAAGACTAATAAAAGAAAATATTTTTTCACTCAATGTGTAATCAAACTCTGGAATTTTGTTACCGGAGGATGTAGTAAAGGCTGTTAGTGTAGCTGGGTTTAAAAAAGGTTTGGACAAGTTCCTGGAGGAAAGGTCCATAAGCCATTATTAAGAAGGGACTCAGGATATCAATGCTTGACCCAGTACAAGCATTGTGGAACCTGTGTCTTTTGGAGAAACTGCTAGGTACATATGACCTAGATTGGTCACAGTTGGAAACAGGATACTGGGCTTGATGGACCTTGGTCTGACCCAGTATGATATATCTTATGTTCTTATGTTCAAGGTTCCATATTAGGAATCACCACCTAGGAAAAAGATATGGACATGGATAATATGTAGAAACCCTCTGCCCAGTCTGCAACTATGACCAAAAAAAGCAAATCGAATGCTAGGAATCATAAAGAAAGCAATGTAGAATAAAACAGGACATTATAGTGCCACTGATTCGCTCCTTAGTGTGACCACGCCTTGAATATTGTGTGCAATTCTGGTCAGCATTTCTTAAAAAGGATATAGTAGAATTAGAAAAGGTACAGAGAAGAGTGACAAAAATGGTAAAGGGGATAGAAAGATATTCCTATGAGGAAAGGCTTAAAAGGTTAAGACTCTTCAACTTGGAAAAGAGATGGTTGAGGGGAGATATGATAGAGGTCTATAAAATAATGAATGGAGTGAAATGGGTAAATATAGATCAGTTGTTTACTCCTTTAAAAAGTAGAAAGACTAGAGGACATGCAATGAAACTACAATGCAGCACATTTAAGACTAATTGGAGAAACTATTTTTTCACTCAACACGTAAGAAAACTTTGGAATTCAGTACTCATGAGACAAGCAGCATGGAATCTGTATACCTTTGGGAACCTGATAGGTACTTGTGACCTGGATTGGTAACTGTTGGAAACAGGATATTGGGCCCTTGGCCTGACCAATATGGCATATCCTATGTTCTTTTGTTAAGTCCTTTATGAGTCATCTTCCATCAATGTGGCCGGGTACCACAAGCAAAAGTCTGATAGGGCATTTGCTACAAAATGAATGCCATGTTCTACAATAGCCAAGACATTGATGATCTCAGGTAAAAATGCAGAGATCTGAGAAAGAAGGCTAAGGCCAAACAAGTGGCTAGGGTGTTAGAGGTGCCTACAAACCAGGTCACTCTGTCCCAGACAGAGCACTAGATCATGTCCACTATAGATGATGCTTCTATTGCTTGGATCAGCCATCTGGATACTACCCACTCTGCAGTTAGAGTACATAAATACATGCCAATGATGTAAAAAGAGTATATTCTCCTCCCTTGCCTTGCAGCTTTCTAGCAAGCTGGCAATCCTATGACTCTGTACTATTTCCACCCTTCCTGTGTTAATGACTCAGACTCAGAGCTGCAAAAGTGTAACTTGCTCCTCCAGAGTTCCAACCTTCTGGTAGGCTAGGACTACTACCTTAAGACTTCTGTATCTCCTGACTGAAAGGGTGCTATAGTAGGCCAGAGCTGCTGTTCAATTCTTGATGGAAGGCTGTAGCTAGGGGATATCCTGATATTAGAACTTGTGGAAATAAGCTGAAGTGAAACCATCAGCTGATACTGTGCTCAGGTCCCACCCTTTCACTCAGGGGCCTGGATAGCTCAGTTGGTAGAGCATCAAGTCCCTCTTCAGGCAGTTTCCTAGAAGAAGAGCCCTTTGTTCATATATATGTCAAGAATCCTCTACCTCTGTAATTGCTAAGCTGGCTGAATGTTACAATAGCAAGCTTCAATCTGATTCTGTTTGGGTACAATCACATCGACAGTTGGAAAAGTGGCATACACAGTTGATCTGACCTCTGTTGTAGAAAATTTAAAGGTGGGTAATATTCAGCAAAGACCACAACCATACCTGGAATGAGAACTGCCTGAAGTGCAAGCAGGGTTCAGGAAAGGGAGAGGAACAAGAGATATCATTGTGGATGAGAGAGGGATTCATGAAAAGACAAAGCATACCAAAAGGATATCTATATGTGATGGGACGCACCTGCTAATAGGTGAGGACTTTAACTGTGTTCTTGTGGAAGAAGTAGACAGAAGTTGGAGCGATGATGGGACCATAGCTCTTAAACACATAGGGCATTGAACGTGTGAACAATGTATATTAATTCTGGTCGCCATATCTTAAAAAGGATATAGTGTTAGAAAAGATACAGAGAAAAGCCACCAAAATGGTAAAGGGGATGGAAGGATACCCCTATGAGGAGAGGCTAAAAAGGTTAGGGCTCTTCAACCTGGAAAAGAGATGGCTGAGGGGAGATATGATAGAGGTCTATAAATTAATGAATGGAGTGAAACAGGTAAACATAGATTGATTGTTTATGTCATCAGAATATAGAAAGACTAGGGGACATGCAATGAAGCTACAGGGTGACCTATTTAAGACTAATAAGAGAAAATATTTTTTCACTCAACGTGTAATCAAACTCTGGAATTTGTTACCAGAGGATATAGTAAAAGCTATTAGTGTAGCTGGGTTTAAAAAAGGTTTGGACAAATTCCTGGAGGAAAGGTCCATAAACCATTATTAAAAGGGACCCAGGATATCAATGCTTGACCCAATACAAGCATTGTGGAACCTGTGTCTTTTGGGAAACTGCTAGATACTTATGACCTAGATTGGCCACTGTTGGAAACAGGACACTGGGCTTGATGGACCTTGGTCTGACCCAGTATTGCATATCTTATGTTCCTATGTTATGTTCTTATGGTTCCATATTCAAGGCTATGAAATGGATATTCTACCCATGTACTGTACATGCCTCTGCTACTGTATCTCTTTATATTTCCTACCTCCTGTTGAAGAGAGAACCAAGTCAGAGGAAATGACATGCTCATATGGTCATCAAATGGAAGTGGAGGATGATTAAAATACTCATGCAGATGGAGGAGAAATCAGGCCACAGAGAGTAGGTGTCTTCAGGAACTGCTGGAGGTCCATTACAGGTCATGGTGTTGAAGTAGTAGCTGGGAGAAAAATAGCAGAATCTAGAGTAAATGGATATGCTGTTTATGTCCAAGAGGGTGGCTATGAATCAGTTGTGTTGCCCCTAAAGCAGAAAGAACCTTTGGCTTAAATACCTAGCTGTTCCACTGTCAGAGAGTCACTAGCAGAGATAGAAGACTCAATAGTCTGGAGTGCTGAGAAACTACTAAAGTAAATGTACTGATGTGGGAGGATGTGTCAGGTATTAGAGGCGTCTTCCAGGCTATTACAGATACAATAGAACACTTCTTAGTGAGGATCATGGATCGCCTAACTCCAGCTGAGTATTTGCCTCTTTCCTGCACCCTTGCTCACTGTTCTCATCCTCCCTTCCATTCCCCTTGCTCACTGTTCTCATCCTCCTTCTCCCCCTGCTCACTGATCTCCTCCCCTTCCTCCTCCATCTTTCTCTATCATCCCTGAGTCTCACCAGTTCAGGGTAAGACCTGGCCCACTAGCATTTCTTGATTTTGTTGGAACTGTAAGGTAAACGTGAGTAGTGGCAATGAAGAAAGGGTTCCCATGAGAAGCCTGCATGGTTTCAAATGTTACCCCACATCATCGCTACACTCAGTACAAATGTTTATGATGGCATTTTGCTTACCAGATAATGTCCTTTCCTTGAGTCCTGAAAGACCAGTCCAGACTAGTGGGTTGTGTTCCCCTACTAGAAGATTGGTGGAGACAAAGAACTAAAGAAAAGTCCAGGTTTCAATGACATCACCTCCTTGCCCTTATGTGGCTCAGCCATTAGAGGTCCCTTCGGTATTTGCCATAAAGCATATGGGAAATACAGAGCAAACCTCACACAACCTCAAATGTGGGCAACAATGAGTAATCAACAGCAGCAAACTATGTACAGGAAAGTAGAAGCAGAAAGCTGTCAGTAGAAGATGAGCCTGCAGAGTCGAGTATAAAATTGCGGACCCAATGGTACTGCAGCAGAAAAAACAGAGCAATACAGTTTCAGGGGAAGGCCCTGGACTGGTCTAGCTGGTCTCAGGGAAAGGACATTATCTGGTAAGTAAAATGTCACCTTCCATATCTTCCTGCTAGACCAGTCCAGACAAGTGGGATGTACCAAAGCTACAACACCACTGGACGGGAAGAAGATACAGAAGCTTGCAAAACTTTTGAGCTGAAGGCCATGTCCACCTGTGTGTGGACATGCAAGCGGTAATGTTTAACAAAAATGGAAAGAGATGCCCACATTGCTGCCTGACAAATGTTTGCAGGGGTCACCAAGTTCCGCTCCGCCCACGAGGATGCTTGTGCTTGGGTAGAATGGGTGTGCAAATCCTCCGGAACTGACCAGTTCCATAATAGACATGCTGAGGCAATAACCTCCTTAATCCAGTGCCCCAAGGGCAACTTGGCTGCTGCCTCACCCTTGCATGGGCCAGAAAGCAACAGAAAAGGATGGTCTGACTTATGAAAGGAATTAATAACCTCCAAGTACCAGAGAAGCACCCTCCGGACATCCACAAGGTGAAGATCCTTATCCTTCCCTCGGCACTGCTCCTTATAAAAGAAGGGCAGGCAAACCACCTGGTTCATGTGAAAGAGAGACAGCACTTTAGATAAGAAGGAAGGCACAGGCTGAATAAAAACAGCCTCATTTGTGAAGGACAGATAAGGATCTCGGCAAGACGGAGACTGAAGCTCGGAGATCTGCCTTCCGGAACAAATCACAACCAAGAAGACAGTCTGGAGCATCAAAGCCTTCAAAGTAGCATGCTTTGAAGGCTCAAAAGGTGCCATCATCAGGGCCCTGAGCACCAGAGACAAATCCTAGGAAGGAACCATAGACCAAAGGGGCGGCTGCAGGCATCGAGCCCCTTGGAAAAAATGGGAAACATCCAGGTTCAAGACCAAAGACTTGCCTGCCACCAGACCACAGAAACAGGCCAAAACTGCCACCTGAACCTTCAGGGAACTAAGTGAGAGGCCCTTGTTTAGGCCATTCTGCAGAAAGGCCAACAAGGTGGACACATTGGTTGCCTCAAGAACAAAGTGCCGCAAGTCACACCAGCACTCAAAGAGGCACCATATCCGTATGTATGCTAGCTTGGTAGACCTCCTCTGGGCACCAAGCAAAATAGATATTACTGAAGGAGAGTAGCCCTTATGCTCTAGCAGTCTCCTTTCAAGATCCATGCCATATGCAAAAAGGGAGACAGGCCCTCCAGGATGATCAGTCCCTGCCGCAATAGCCCCCGAGATGGAGGCAGTCAAAGAAAAGGTGCTTGAAGGAGCCTCATCAGGTCTCCGAAATACACCCTCCAAAGCCAATCCAGTGCCACCAGAACAATCCTGCTCAGGTGACATTCTAAATTCCTAATCACATACCGTACCGGGGGCCAAAGAAGAAACACATATAGCAGGCTGGGTCAGGGCATCGATGCCCTCGGACCCTATCTCTGTATGGCGACTGAAGAAGCAGCACATTTTTGTATTGGAGTGGATCATCATCAGATCCATTTCGGGGCCACCTCAGCAGCACAGAATCAGCTGAAATGCTTCTTGACTCACTCCCACTTGCTGGGATTCAGGGAGTGTCGGCTAAGGAAGTCCGCTTCCACATTGTCCACTCTGGCAATGTGCTGAGCCAACAAGGCTAGGAGGTTCTTCTCCGCCCAGGCAAACAGGAGCTACATTTCCAGGAACCCATCCAAAAACATAGCAAAGGAAGAGAAAGCTTAAAAGGTTTTTATTTTATACTTAAATGAGATTGCGTGCCAAAGACCCAACACAGGCCGTGTTTCATCACACCTTCATCAGGGGTATTGGCATACTAAAATTATAAAACAAACATAATTAAATCACATATAAATGAACCATTAAAAAGGTACATTAAAAACATAAATAATGACCAATGAAATATTCAAACATATGATAGAAGGGAAGGAAATGATATAAAGTAATGATATATACATATACAAATTGCTCCATAATAAATAAATAAATACATCCATACTAAACCAATAAATGCATTAAAATATAATATCAAATTAACAACTATAAATTGATGATGAGACATGTAAAAACACATTTTGTATGATTGTGCCAATTGTGCACAATTCTTATATACTAAAAAAATTAAATTATTAAAAATAAAAATAAAAACAATGAACCAACTAAACACAAGAAGTTAAAAACAAAAAGTTAAAAACAAAAAGTAGGAACCAAAAAGGGGGGGAAGCAGGAATGAATTGACCACAATATTTAAAACCACACATAAAAAAGCACAATCATTCAAAAAGAAATCGGCACAAGTGTCCAAGAGATATGTGGGAATATTGAATAAGACAGCCAAGAGAGGTATTTATACCATTCACACTTCTTAATGTGTTTTTAGATGTTATCTCAGTCTCATCAGCAATTTATAGTTGTTCATTTGATATTATATTTTAATGTATTTATTGGTTTAGTATGGATGTATTTATTTATTTATTTATTATGGAGCAATTCGTATATGTATATATCATTATTTTATATCATTTCCTTCCCTTCTGTCATATGATTGAATATTTCATTGGTCATTATTTATGTTTTTAGCATACTTTTTTAATGGTTCATTTATATGTGATTTAATTATGTTTGTTTTATAATTTTAGTGTGCCGATACCCCTGATGATGGTGTGACAAATCACGGCCTGTGCTGGGTCTTTGGCACGCAATCTCATTTAAGTATAAAATAAAACTTTTTAAGTTTTCCCTTCCTTGTGCTACATTTTTGGACTTGGGTTCCTGGTTTTCGTGGCACAGTGCTTTTTTTGGTGGGCTACATCTCCAGGCCACTCTTGTGCTTCTTGTGCCACCCTGCTGATTGATGCAAGCTACTACAATGGCATTGTCTGAAAACATTCTAACCCACCCGGCCAATGACTAAGTGCCAGAAATGCAGAAGAGCCAGTCTGATGGCCCTAGCCTCAAGTCAATTGATGGACCACATAATTATCCTGTGGTTCCAATGGCCCTGAGCCATATGGTCTTAGCATTGGGCTCTCCAGCCCGAGAGACTGGCATCTATCGTCAGCAGGATCCAAGAGACTCCTGCTGACCCATAAGTGCATTCACTCCTCAGCTCCTCACTGCCTTTCCTCTCTTATCTCTCCCTACACCCCTCCTCAGGAACACCACTGCTCTGGCAAATCACTTCTATTTGTGCCCTTATCTTCTATTGCTAACTCCAGACTTTGCTCCTTTCACCTTGCTGCTCCTTATGCCTGAAACAAATTACCCGAGTCTGTATGTCAAGCGCCTACTCTGACCCTTTTCAAATCCAGGCTGAGAACTTACCTCTTCATTTATGCTTTTCTGATCTTGATTCACCTGATCTCCTTTGTGTTTCACTAACATTCCCCCTAGATGTATCCCATGTCTACAATTACTATGCTGTCTGTCTTGACTAGATTGTAAGCTCTAATGAGCAGAGACTGTCATTTACATGTGTCTGTGCAGCACTGCATATGTCTTGTAGTGCTATACAAATGTTCAGTAGTAGTAATAGTAGTAGTAGTAGTAGTAATCTTTCGGTAAAGGACCTCTGAAGGATTTTTTGGCACTCATCATCTTCTATCCTTGATGCAGATAAGTCGCAACACAATATTAGTTCTTTGACGTCCATTCAATCAAAACGCATCAAGATTTGCTGTGTAGCTATATAACTATATGTTGCACCACAATGCTATTAAGCATGTAGTGACCTAGTTATGTGTTCTGCTTGTGCAGAGTGTAGGGTGGCTGCAACACAGCTGTACTTTTTTTAATCATATGATGTTTAGTATTGTGCAAAGAGACTTATGATAAGTTACAGCGAGAATATGGTAACGGATGTTTATGTTTATGTTTATTAAAATTTGATATACCGCCCATTCAAGAAGATCAGAGCGGTTTACAATATAAAAGGCACATAAAACAATCAAAAAAACAATTAAAAACAATCATAAAACCATAGCCAGAAAAGAAGAAAGGAAATACAATCTTAATAGAAAAGAGGGGGTTAAAGAACACAACACAGACTGCAAGAAATAGCTCATACAAAAGGGGAGGGAAGGTCGAAGGCAAGGGAGAAGAGGTGGGTTTTAAGATTACATTTAAAGGTAGGATGGTGAGGTTCAAGCCAAAGGGAGGGGGGGAGGGAATTCCAGAGGGCAGGGGCTGTGAAAAAGAAGGCAGAGGAACGGGTAGATTGGAGGTGTGCTAAAGAAGGGGAAGGAAGAGTATGGGGACGTATGAGTCAAGTTTGAGTTTATGACTGGTACAAATGTTTCCAAGAGGGCCACCAAAGTGTTGATAGTGACGAACATTCTAGCATGCCATCCATGAGCAGGAATGAAGACAAAGTTGAAGCAGTGGGTGCCGCAATACGCTCAAATTGTCAATTGGCTATCAGGGAGCTTGCTGAGGACCTGTACATCAGTTTCAGATCAGAAGAGTCCATTCTTACTGTCAATATGGAGAAGATATGTGTGTCTGCAAAATTCGTGCTGAAACTCCTGTCCCCTGACCAAAAAGAAGATTGACCGTCTGCAGCCAGGGAGTTGTTGGAATGCATTGAAAATGACTTAAATTTCATCAAAAAGATTATTACCTGTGATGAATCATGGGTTTAGGGTTCTGACCTGGAAACTAAGGCTCAATCCTCACAATGAAAGACTTCAAACTCACCCAGACCGAAGAAAACCAGTCAGGTGAGAAGCAATGTCAAGGTCACGCTCACAGTTTTCTTTGATTACCAGTGTATTGTTCATCATGAGTATGCTACAAAAGGCCAAACCATCAACAAAGAGTTTTGCGTCCAAGTTCTGATTCTTTTGAGAGATGCAGTTCATCGTAAGAGGCCAGAGCTGCACAAGAATAGTGAATGGTTGCTTCATCATGATAACGCCCCAGCTCATGCATCAAATCTTGTCCAGCAGTTCTTGGCCAAACACCAAATCGAGCAAGTCTATCAGCCTCCGTACTTACCTGACCTCGCACCCTGTGACTTTTTCTTGTTTCCAAAACTAAAATTACCACTGAAAGGAAGGAGTTTCGATGACTTGGAGATCATTAAGCAAAATTTGACACAGCAGCTTCATAGCATAACGAATGAGGAATTTCAAAACTGTTTCCAGCAGTGGCAGGAACGCTGGAGGAAGTGTGTTTTATCAGAAGGGGGCTACTTTGAAGGAGACTGAGTGCAATAACTGTCAGTGTTATACTTCTTCTATTATTGTACAAGTCTTGATACTTTTTGATCACACCTCGTACATTATACTATATATATATTAAGAAGTGGTAAAGTTTATGTAACTGTTTTTTTCTTTAATTTTTGTGTGTGTTACATGGGCTATTCCCTTTCAACATAAGGCATAGGTTTCTTTTTTATTTTTTGCCTTTATAAGATAGGCTTAAAATAGATTCCTTTTTAGACTTTCAACTTAGGTGCCCTGTTATAAAATTACTCCTTTTAAGGAAATTTTTACACTAAGGGGTATGTTTACTAAACCACAGTAAAGTCACAGGTGGTAATGACAGAGTTATGGTGCCTGAAGCCATATAAGGCAGTCAGCTGGTAGGGGTCATCCTGGCATTAAGGTGTCTTGGGCCATTTAACGTGAGCTAAGAATACCAAGTGTGCTGCCCACCACTGGGTTTTTTTGCCATGCACATACAAACTGCAGACAGTCCGCTAGTCAGTACACATTGCATGTGCACACAGGCTACGGATAGACAGCATGGACACCCAGCAGTTGGTGCAGTGATCGGGCCCCCAGGACAGGACATGCACCCACATCCACTAAAACCAGACATTATATAGCACTATGTGGATACATAGCCATGCCATGGTCACTGCTCGGTCAGAGTGAGAGTGCCCTCCCAGCATGAAATGCTGTAGCCACCCGGTCCATACATATGGCAGTTGAGCGCTACAACATCCCAGCTGTTGACCTTACCCCCCAATGCAGACACATCCTGGCCAATCCGCCAGCCCATACTCACAATACTTTGCTCCTCATCATGCACATTTGCAGGCTAACGTTGGAAACAGCTTAGGCACTGTGAGACTCAGGGAGGTGTAGAAAGCCACAAAACAATGGATAGACATACATACACACACACACACTCATATTGACGCATTGTGCAAAAATGGGGATGGTTGGCATTCCTGCCTGTCACTCTGGTCCCCATCTCAGCTCAAACATTGTTAAGGTATGCTGATTGTGCAGGAGCTAGTAGTGTGCTCTGATGTTAATGCATGCTCAGTGTGCCGGTGCTGTCAGCCTGACTCTCCATCCAGCTGAAGATAGTGAAGCCTGTCTGTGTGGATGTTTCTACCCTTGTTGGCCGAATCACTGGGGGTTGCACATGTTGGTGTTGTATCTGCACTGTAGACAAAACTTTAACCACAGGGACATGCACTACTATGATCCACAGAAATGACCTGAACCTATGACCTTCCACTTATATACACACACCAACTGTGTGTAGTGCACCAGAGTGCTGCCACATGGTTGCAACTGTCCCTGGGGATAACATGTTTCCCATCAGACAGACCTTGGCATATGTTGCACTGTGCATGGCAAAATAGAACAAGGCATGGCTTTAGTCTGTTGCAGGTAGGTGCCACTGGCATCTCCACCAACATCACCAATTCCATGCTGACATGCCCATGTGCTATCAGTATTGGTGGTGCGCAGTCCCAGGCCAGCCAACATGTGGGTTGATGGGTGCCTAGGGCACAGGATCCATAGGGGGAGGTCAGAGGCATACATGGATGACCACACATCCCCCCCCCCAAACACCCATCTGCCTCTCCAGGAACCCCATCACCGCCAGCCAATATTATGTCTCTTCAACCTGGGGAAGAGATAGCTGAAGGATGTTATATTAGAGATCTATAAAATATTGACTGGAATGGATTGGGTAAATGTAGATCAGTTGCTTATGCCATCAAAATGTAGTAGGACTAGGGGACATGCAATGCAGCTACAGTGTACCCATTGAGGACTACTGGGAGAGAATGATTTCTCAGTCAACGCTTATTCATACTCTGGGATTCATTTCCAGAGAATATCATAAAGGCATTCATTTCCAGAGAATATCATAAATGTTTGGAGAGGTTCCTGGAGAATAGTTTATAAACCATTACTAAATATCCCCTGCTTGCCCAATACATGCATTGTGGATCCTGTGTGTCTTTTGGGGAAACTGCTAGGTACTTGTGACCTAGATTGGCCAAGGTTGGACACAGGATACTGGGCATGATAGACCTTGATCTGACACAGTCTGGCATATTTGCAAGTCTTATGTCCTTATATGTCACTTAGGCAACTGCCTGCTCCGCACTGTGCACCAGTGGCCCCCACTGCATGACTCACATGCATCCTCCTTTGCCCCATTTGCACCATCAACATAGTTCCCTTTCATACTTGGGCACTATGCTGTTGCTGCTAATGGAGCATTACTATCATTCTGTTGGGCTCCCCTGTCTGTGCATCACATTGCAGATGTTAAAATAGACTCTCTACCCTCCAAATACACCCCTTCCATGAGGATTTGATTTGCATTAGGGTTCCTGCCATTAAGGTGCCTTTCGTTAAGGGAGCAAGCCTTGTTCACGCCCACTAACTGCTCACTGACGCCCTCTCTCCGCCCCGTGGACGCCTACTCTCCATCCACAGGACACTTTACGATACCGGTACTGTCAGCACACACTAAAGTGGCTTCCTGGATGCGCTAAGGGCGCAAATGTGCTGTAGCATGCGCTAACGGCACACTTGCTCTTTTACTGTGGTTTAGTAAACATACCCCTAAGTCTGTGGGGACATTTTCCCTACACATTTTCCATCAGTAGGTAAAGTGAAAGTATTTATTTATTTATTGAATGGTTTTAAATATTGTCTTTCAGGAAAATCAAAGCAGTTTACAGGTAACTAGTAAACAACAGTTTCATCACAACAAGCAAGCAGATACATTCCTTTTACAGCCTGCTATGTATACAAATCACCCCCTGAATGTCACACCTGCTTTTGGTGACAGGTAGATTTTGTAAGTAAAAGAGCACAAGCAGGCTGTTATTTTTAGGCCCCACTCAATATGCAATATGTGAATGCCTCCCCTGCGTGTGATTGAAAGCATATGCTTTGTGGAGCAACATACATTCTTTAGATTGTACTGTGGGAAGGCAATTTGCATGGAGAAATCACTATTTAGTCATAAAAATAGCTTGAAAATCGTCCTCTCTGTGGGCAAAAGAAAAAGAATTGAACGTCTAGCTCTAACCGTGAACATAATAGGGTCACAGCATGCCCCATGGCTATGATGGGCATTTGCTGGCACCCTTGATATACAACCAGAACAGTACAAATTGAAGCAAATGGAATTTCAGCAGTAGACCTAAGGGGAACTGACCCAAAAGCATGGGCCAATGCCCGCTGCTTCAATTTTCATTGTGCAGCAGCGCTAGAACTTCCCACGTTCCCATTTTTCCAACCTTGACAATCTCCCTGTGGTTTTCTTTTCATTCCTCTCAGACATTATGTTGTTGTTAAGTGCCGTCGAATCATGGCGACCCTCTGGATAGCTATTATACATTCTTATACATTCTTTAAAAAAATAATAATAATCTAAGAAATAATTTTCTTGCTTTGGTAGTATTTTCTTCTGAAACTAAAATTGTTTGACGAAAAGATGTACTAAGAGAAACAAGTAAGTGTAAGCCTATAATTGTCTGAGACATTTATTCTAAAAAAATTTAATGTTAATATCTGCTGTGGAAGAGAAGAGCTACAGTTCTGATACCTCATATTAACCAATGACTCCTTGTACTTGGAGGGAGGGAGTGGGGGTAATACAAACAATTAAATATACCAATATTTTGATCAGAGTGGTTGAGATAATTGAATGACTTCCCTGAGAACTGTCTGATAACTGCTTTGCCTGCCTCTAACATATAAATTGGATAATTATCATCTGTCCATCTGTTTCTCTCCCTTTCCTTTCCCCGTTTCCTTTCTGCCTTCCCACCCTCATCTTGCCAGTCTGTTTTATTGTGCAGTGGCTACCCTTAATAATTCTCCCAGGTTGGATAAGACTATAAGACTATTCTGTATATAGTTAGATAACCTGTAAATAGTTGCAGTCAGACCCAGTCACCTGTGACTGAGCGCTCAGCCTGTGTACATAGTTACCCTTGTTAGTCCCATGTTGATACACCTGTTCATTGTAAGTCCAGTGTAGGTCCGCCTGCACTGTACAAATGTTATTGATTGTAAACCGCACTGATTCCAAAGAGTGCGGTATAAAAAAGACATTAAATAAATAAATATCCGTTCCACATTAAAGCCAGATGAGAGAATTGATGGAATGGCCAGCAATCCATCATGTTATTTTCATTTGGAATTTGGCAATCATTCTAGTTTGATGAGAATACAGTAAAAAACAATTACAGCAATCAATTTTGCCATATTTCACGTGTAACTAAAACTAATAGACATTACATTAGAAAGATTCTTCAGACTCAGGGATGAGCATGTCATGAGGAAGGCGATCACTGATACCAGAAAGTAGTGAAAAGCACTAAACTCAACTGCTATTGTATCAGAGCACAATGATGCTTCTTAATTCTATCTGCCTTACTTCGGTAGCTATGACTACATAAAAATGATTCTGATCTATTTTATTCTTTGCATTTTTTATCCTACATTGCTGGATCTATAGGGAAATGCAAAGCAGCTTCAAACATATTAAAAATAATACATATGAGGTGTGGTAAAAAAATATTGAGACTTGCTGTGTAGCTATATAACAATACACCACACCGCGATGCTATTAAGCATGCAGTGACCTAGTTATGTGCTCTGCATGTGCAGAGTGTAGCATGGCTTCAGCACACCTGCACTTTTTTTAATCATATAATGTTTGGTATTGTATAAAAGCAGTTCGTCAGATTTACAATGAATGAAAAAATTGAACAGTGAATTAGAACAAATTAAATGCAGCCAATTAAAATGCAATTCATAAAACTACATTAAATAGAGCTAATTAAAAAAACTGAAGAATTAATCCATGGAAATTTTGTTTATGCTGTTTGGTCAACAAGGATATGCTACTACTTGTGTGTCAGTTGTTGTTAAGTGCCATCAAGTCAATGTCAACTTCTGGTGATCTGTAGATAGTTGCCCTAAACTGTATTTGATCTTTAGTCAGGCAGCTAATTGTTGACAGACTGGAATCCATAGCTGTTGGAATCACACTGCTGATCTTTCTCTTTTGCATTGACCTTCAGATTTGCCAAGCATGATGTCTCTCTAATGATCTTTCTCTTCACATTATGAAAGTCACAGTCTTATCATTTGAGCGTCTAAGGAAAGCTTAGGTTTTATCTCCTCTAGTACCGATTGATTTGTTCTTTGGGCAGTCCATGAGAACTGCATTCCACTGTATTCTTCGCTAGCACCATTGATTTTCTTCATGTCTTTCTTCTTCACTGTCCAAATTTTGAATCTATAGGTCATTATTGAAAATACCATGCACAAGTCGAATCTTTGTACACAAAGATACATCTCTGCACTTGAAAATTTTATCTAGGTCCTTCGTAGCCATTCTACCAAGTGCAATGCATTGTTGTAATTTTGGATTGCTTGTCATTTCATTAATGATTATGGATCCAAGCAGGATACAGTTGTCGATTATTTCTATTTCTTTTCCATCAAGGATGAAATTACTGACTTTGCCAGTAATCAGGATCATTGTCTTCTTAATGTTAAGGTTCAGACCTCTTTAAGACCACGTTGCTTTATCTTGATAAGCAGCTGTTTCAGATCATCTTCACTTTCAGCCAGCATAATGAAGACTGTTGATGAGTCTTCCATCATTCTTCGCACTTCAGTTGTCTTCATAAAATCCTGCTACTCTGATTACACAGGTACGCTACCAAAAAACTGCCTCCAGTTTTGCAACTGATTCCTATAGATTTTGGGGTGCTGAATCCAGGAAAAATAGCCAAAATGTTCCATCACGTCACGTTTTCTTGCAAAATTAGATTTCTTACCCATATAAGGAATGTTCACATAATTTCTTCTTAGCCGACTGCAGTTTATTTTCTTGGCCCAAAATAGAGGTGGTAATGGTTAACTAACTAGAAACACTCCCTCATGATATTTTAGAGTGTTTTGTATTCATTTTATACATTAACAGGACAATTGGGAGGCGGGGGGCTAAATCCAGTACTCGCGCTGGCGCATGTTCTTTCCTGTTCGCCTCGCCTCGTTCGCGCTCGCTCAAACACGGTGGTTGCGACATGAACGTTCCTGTCAAATTTCAGTTTCTTGCAAGTTCATTATTACCTTTTGTTTGCTCAGTCGTAATCTAGCTTTATTCCGAAGTGGTTCACTACAGTTGTAGTTTGCAGTACTGTGTATTTGTGATGGCTCACAGAGCCAGAGATTGCGTCAACTCTCCGGACAGTTTTTGTTTTATTTGTGGAGAATATACCATGAAAAAGCGGCAGAGGAACATTTCTGCATTTATTAAAAAAGTATATTTCGCCTATTTCGGTTTGAAGTTAGGCGATCAAGACAAACCGTGGGCTCCTCACAAAGTGTGCAAGACATGTGAGGAAGATCTACGCTTATGGATGAAAGGTAAAAAACAAGCATTTCGTTTCGGAATACCTATGATGTGGCGTGAACAAAGAGACCACAGCAGTGACTGCTATTTTTGCTCTTGCATTGTGAAGGGATACAACTTAAAAAATAAGAACGTAATAAGTTACACCAACCTTCCCTCAGCAATTAGGCCTATGCCTCATAGCAACGAAGTACCTGTGCCTGAACCACCAAAATCTTTGGATCATATTTGTGTGGACGGTTCTGATCATGATGAGACTCATCAGATGGCTTTTCCCGATGAGTCCAGTACTTCCGAGTTTGAAACTGAACCAGATCCGAAACCTGAACTTTTCTCTCAAGCTGAATTGAATGATTTAGTCCGGGATTTAGGACTCCCAAAAGATGCTGCCCAACTACTAGGTTCTCGGCTTAAACAGAAAAATCTATTGTCACCAGGAACAACTTTTTATTGGTACCGCAACCGCGAGACACAATTTTTGAAGTATTTCAGCAAAGAGGAAGATTTGGTATTTTGCAACAATATATACGGAGTGATGGAAAAGTTTAAACTCAAGTATGATCCTGCTGAATGGCGGCTGTTCATTGATTCATCAAAAGACAGCATAAAAGGAGTTCTTCTTCATAATGGCAACACATTCACTTCAGTTCCTATTGCTCACTCTGTTATTCTCCAAGAAAAATACGAGAATTTGGCCCTGATTCTTCAGAAGATTCGTTATGATGAGCATAAGTGGATGATTTGTGGAGACTTTAAAATTCTATCCATGCTATTAGGGCAGCAATCTGGTTTCACCAAATATCCCTGCTTCCTTTGCTTGTGGGATAGCCGGGCCCGCGACCTACACTGGGGGGAAAAAGACTGGCCAATTCGGGAGTATTTGAGACCCGGTGAGAAAAATGTTCTTCATGAGAGCTTGGTACCTCGTGATAAAATTCTATTACCACCTCTCCACATTAAGTTGGGTCTCATTAAGCAATTCATCAAGTCCCTTCCAAAAGATGGTGAGTGTTTTCGGTACCTTTGCTCAAAGTTCCCCCGACTTTCTGAAGCAAAGCTAAAGGAAGGAGTGTTTGTTGGCCCTGATATAAGGAAACTCATTTCAGATGGAGCATTCGCTGAAACGATGTCTGAGAAGGAAAAAGAAGCCTGGGATTCCTTCAAGGATGTTGTTCTCAAATTCTTGGGGAACAGGCGGGATGAGAACTATAAGGATATTGTTGCCAGGATGCTCAATGCCTTCAAAGAACAAGGCTGTAACATGAGCCTGAAAGTCCATTTCTTGCACTCCCATGTGAACTACTTTCCCGAAAACTTGGGGGCGTACAGTGAAGAACAAGGTGAAAGGTTTCACCAGGACATCAAGGACGCAGAGAGAAGGTACCAAGGAAGATGGAACACCACTATGATGGCTGATTTCTGCTGGTTGCTGCTGCGGGAAACCCCAGATGAAAAATACACCAAGCAGCGCACCAAGAGAAGCATTCGGGGGAAGAAGAAACGGGCCCACCAGGAGATTGATTGACCCAAGAATGACTTTAAAATCTAAACTGTGTTGACAAATATCGTGTTTTTACTAAACTTTGAAATAAAAATTTGCTAGTTATTACCACAGTGTCGGATCTCATTTATTAGAATTTTATTTTCACACCATCGGGTGTTTGTCTTCATGTATTGCAATGGTGTGGTTTGCGTTTTCTATTCTTACATACATACCTGTACAACATTTTTTGCACATTTCTTTGCTTTGCTTTGTGTCTAACCTCGCTCTTATATGCTCAATGTTTGTGCACATGTATGTGGCTGTTTTAAGTGCAGACAATTTTGCTACCATCACAGTATGTTTTGTTGACATTATTCTTATGTGCTGCCTTGTTACAATTTTCTTTATTCTTATTTGAATAACTACTAAACAATTAGTATAAAGAATTCATCCAAGAAACTTTTATCTCGATCGCACTCAATCTGAAACGTTCACCTCAAAGTGCTAACCCAATGTAGCAAAAAATCTGTACGTGATGGAGCAAATTGGTTACCAGATTTGGATTCAGCGCACCAAAAAACGTAAAAATCAATCGAAACATTAGAGGCAGTTTAAAAAAAAATTTTTTTAGTGTACCTGTGTTATTTTTTCTGCATATAAATTCAACAGGTATGGGAAAAGTATGCAGCCTTGTCATACACTTTTGCCAATGTTAATCATTCTGTTTTACCTTGTTCCGTTTGAAGTATTGCATTTTGATCAATGTAAGAATAGTTCTCATGCTTCTTAATGTGGCCTAGAATTTTTCATGATTTATGCAAAGGTCTTGTTTTAGTCAATGAAACATATGTGGATATCCTTTTGGTATTTTTTTGTCTTCAAGGATCCATCTCACATCCACAATGGTGTCTCTTCTTCCAACCCCTTTCCTGAATCCTGCTTGTACTTTGGGGCAGTTCTCATTCCAGGTTGGTTGTAGTCTCTACTATGGTTGTGTGTGGGATCAGATGATTGTGTTATAATTTCCACAGTCAGTCAGATCACCTTTCTTCAGTATTGATATGAACACAGATCTTTTCCAGTCAGTTGGCCAACTTTCTTGGCAATATTGTAACCGTTGCATTTAATTGCAACAGTAGTTCAATGGGAATGCCATCAATACCTGGTGCTTTGTTCTTTGATAATGCTTTCAATACTGCTTCAATTTCTTCTTTCCTTACCAACAGTTTGTGATCATAAGGCACAGGTTAAATTGGCTGTTGAACTACTTGATCTTTACAGTATAATAACTGTGCATTCTTCCCACCTTTTCTTGATCTTCTCATCATCATTTAACATGGATTCTTGAGCATCTTTTAGAATTCCAATTCTAGACTGGAATTTTATTTACAGTATAACTCTCATAGCTTTAGGAAGGCTGATCTTTTTCTTCCTCTAATAGTTTCTGATTCTGTTTCCTTGCATGTGTCATTGTTCTACTTCTCTTTATCACATCTTCCTGCATATTGGAAATCTCTGTTAAGTTCCATTTTGATCTCTCTTTTACTTTGGGCTTTAGATTAAGGCCATACCATAAGAACATAAGAAATGCCATACTGGGTCAGACCAAGGTCTATCAAGCCCAGTATCTTGTTTCCAATAGTGGCCAATCCAGTTCACAAGTACCTGGCAGGTACCACAATGCTTGTCTCGGGATAAGCAATGGATTCCCGGGTCCTCTTTAATAATGGTTAAGGACCTTTCCTTGAGGAACTTGCCCAAATATTTTTTAAACCCAGCTGCACTAACAGCTTTTACTAGATCCTCTGGAAATGAATTCCAGAGTTTGATTATGCATTGAGTGAAAAAATATTTTTTCTTATTAGTCCTAAATAGGTTATATTGTAGCTTCATTGTGTGCTTCCTAGTCTTTCTACTTTTTGATGGCATAAACAACTGGCCTATGTTTACTTTTCTTAAAGCATGGAATACATCTGGTCTGGGCTACTAAGATAGAATTTTTAAACAACACCCATGCTTGATGTAAATCTTTAACCTTTGGAGTTGCTCCTTTTAGTTTTTTCTTAACTATTTTCCTCATTTTATCATAGGGGTATGTTTACTAAACCGTCTTAACATAGCAGCGCCAACGTTATCACGTAACGTTATACGTAACGTTATCGCGCGATACGTAACGTTATCGCGCGATACGTAACGTTATCGCGCGATACGTAACGTTATCGCGCGATACGTAACGTTATCGCGCGATACAATCGCGCGATAATGTAACGTTATCGCGCGATAATGTAACGTTATCGCGCGATAATGTAACGTTATCGCGCGATAATGTAACGTTATCGCGCGATAATGTAACGTTATCGCGTGATAACATCACATATCACACGATAACATCGGCAGCAGCATTAAGGCACACTAATGCTGTAAAAGCCATGTCTAAAGGGTGGATTAAGGCTCCTCAGAGGGCGGAGGTAGGGGTCAATGGGCGGAGAGTGGGTGGGAAGAGGCTCCATGCACACTAACGCTGTGAAATGAAGGTCTAAAAATTAGCACCAGTGAAAACCTCGTGCTAGAGGCACATTTGCAGGAGAGAGAAACCATTTCAGTCAGCAATGTACAGCAAAGTCAGGGAAACCCAGAAAAGTGATAGTAGTGATAAATGTGCAGGAGCCAAAAAGGCAAATAAACATATAAATTGACCAAAAACACATTTGAAATCCCAATAACCAAGCTGGCCAATAGTGATATTAATGATAAACATAAAGCAACACTACTGACAAAGTGTAAAAAGGAAGATATCATGTTTGGAAGGGTCTATGCTCTGTCCCCCTACAAAGTGAATGATCCCACATTGAAATAGCGGTGATCAGGGTTTTTATCATTTATATTGGGCAGGTTTGTTATGGCGTGCACATGCGCAGCAATAGCAGAGTGGGCACGTAGGAAAGGGCAACTGTACTGATGCTGTAAATTTTATTTATTTATTTATTTAAAAGCTTTTCTATACCGCACTCTTTAATATCAGTGCAGTTCACAGTTAACAATTCTTGTACAGGGCAGGGGAGATCTGCTTTGTGCTTACATTGAACTGAACGGTAACTAGGAGTTGTAACTGGGGCAACTAAATACATGTTTGACCATTATAAGTTTTAGCTGGGGTGACTATTTACATGTTAGACCATTGCGCCACACTGTATAACTGCATGGTTAGATCTGGATCTTATTGGTTATTTACAGTACAAGTCTTAGTATATATATATTTACATATGTCATTAAATGGGATACAGGGGCTTGATGGCACATGCTGTGGTCCAGCTGGGGAACAGTGCGGAGTAGGCAGATGCCTAGGTGGCACATAGGAATGCCGAAACTGTAAAGCAGCAAGACAGCAACTGACGAGGGTCCAACATGGGCATGAGTGTGTGTCCCACAGTGTCACAGGGGATATTACCCAGCAGGTACCCCCAAGGGCACATAACATTGGCAGGCGGTGACGGGGGGAAGCACGCATGTCCATGTAGGCACCCCTACCCGAGAACTCAAACCATAGGCAGCTGCCTACCGGCACACTTGATGGCCTGGGACTGCACACCACCAGCACCACTGGCATAAGGGCATGTCAGCAAGGTGGCGGAGGGGTGCTGGTGGAGGAGGGGGCAGTGCCATCTGCCCACAGCAGACCACGGCCAAACCCCGTTTAGGTGGGTGCCGTGCACTGCAACAGACAAGGTCTGTCTGATGAACAGTCATGGTATCCCCAGGGAACAATCTGCCCCTGTGGCAACAGTTTGGTGCAGTACACACAGCCAGTGTGTTCAGGAGCAGAAGGTCACAAGTTCAAGTCACAACTGTGGCTCCTGTCAACCCTGTCCCCATATTTTACCCAGTACTAAACCATGGTAATAAAGATGGAACCTTTATTGCAGATAAAATAAACATGCCTGAAACGTCTATATTTTACCCTACAGAGCACAGACACCATAAACATGTGCAATCCCTAGATCAGAGTTTCCCAACTGCAGTCCTGGAGGGCCAAACACCATTCAGGTTTCATGCTGATCCTAATAAATATGCCTGTGCTGCATTTGTATGTGCTGCCCCCATTGTATGCAAATGTTCTCATGCATATTCATTAGGGACAGCATGAAAACCTGAACAGTGTTTGGCCCACCAGGACCGGAGTTGGGAACCTCTGCCCTAGAGCAGTGGCCAACAGGGGCACAAACACCCACACCCACAGGCTCCACTACCCAAAGACCTCATGGAGAGTCAGGCTGTTGGGCCCTGTGCAGAGCAGCATCTCCCAATGCTGGCACCTGCATACCTTAGCAATGCCATCCTAAACTTGGGAACACGTTCCACATATATCAAAAGGTTGCTGTGATTAATGTCAGATAACAAATCCTAAGTTAAACATGATTTGTTGATAGAGATTCATCATAGCAACCTTTCTGCTTTCTGTGGAGTGTGTTTCAGTTATTGATTCTGACAGTGTTTACCACCCCGGGGAGTGACCCCAACAGTTTTGCGTACCATAGCAATGCCTGCACTGTGCCCAGGACTGCCACAGACCTCTATATTTGCATAATGCTGGCATAGGTGTGGGAATGTGTGTCTGTCTATCCAGTGTGTTGTGGCTGCCTACACCTTACTGAGCACACACTGCTTGCACTGTTTCCAGTGTTAGCCTGTCAATGTGCATAATGAGGAGCAAGGTACTGCGGTTATGGCCTGGACAAGGTGGCCTGTGCAGGATGCATCTGCACAGGGTATAGGGCAATGGCTGGGACATTGTAGTGCCCGACCACCACCTGCACGGACAGGGTGGCCACAGCATGTCATGCTGGGAGGTCACTCTCACCCTGACTGAGCAGTGACCATGGCATGGCTAGGTTCCCCCATAGTGCTATGCAGTATTTCTTTCAAGTGATATTTATGGGTTCTTTTTTCTGGGACTCAATCACTGACATACCTGCTTGGTGTGTGTGTGCTCACATCCCATTTTTGGGTGCACACAGTTCCTCCAGGAACATGCACTACATACTAGCTAGCAGGTTGTCTGCAGTTTGCATGTGTATGGCTGGAACACCTTGCAGGGTGCAGTGGGTGGAGACTGACTGTTCCCTCTGCTGGTGAATATCAGATAGTGGTGGGGGGCAGCGGAGCTTCTCCAGTGTACTGCCTGTCTGCCATTGCCTTATGTGATGCGTACAGATGTGCATCAACTGCCCTGTAGGGTGCCTGTTCCCCAGCAGGACTGGGGTTGATGGTCCTCTCTATTGCCACCATTACAGAGATGTACCATGTGGATCTGTTGGTGGGAGATCCTGTCCCCCACCCTGAGCCACAGAAGGCAGGTTGGGTGGTGCTACATAATGTGCTTTTGGGTCCAAACACCCCCCTTCACCTATAACATGTGACCATGGCACCCACACAGGATATGCACTATTCTGGGTGCATCATAGTCCACAAGTTCAAGATGTGTCTGGGAAATACAGATGGACACAGGTGTATCCTAGGTGTGTCTGCAAGGATTACCTATCACACACTGGCACTGATGGGGACCTGCAGCATAGCCTATCTCAGCCAAGCCAGGTGCTGCGGACCTGCTGCTGGGTGCCCCACCTACCCTCAGGGTGAGCACAGGACCCGCACAATGTCACAGTCTGTAGCTACTCTGTGCCAGTAACACACACAGTCAGTTCCCCCTATCATGCCTAGGTGCTGTGGGGGTGCATACCCCATTATGTGATCAGCTGTAGACTGCTGATCTGCATGTGCAGTGCATCATGGGTACAGGTGGGTTTACCCTATCCTGGTAACCACAGCATACAGTTTATGTGGTGACCTGCAGTCTTTCTGTAGCCAGCCAGCAGTGTGGTAGTAGCTGTAGAGATGTAGCCTACTGGTTACTTCAATGACTGTGGAGGTAGAGGTCATGGGTTCAGTCCTGCAGTGGTGTAATCTTAAAAGGCTGTCAGAGGCATTTTCTTTTAATTTAAATCAGTACTGCCAGCAGAAACACCCTCACAGTGCTGTAGCCTAAGGTTCCTCATAGGCACCCTGTAAGGCGCTCTATAAGGTGCCCTGTAAAGCACCCTATAAGGTGCCCTATACAGCGTCCTATAGAGCACATTATAGGGTGCCTTGCCAGACAGGGCACTTTATAATGTGACCTATGGGGGTGCCTTATAGGGCTTTTTATGAGGCACCTTAGGTTATGGCACTGTGAGGGTGTTTTTGCTGACAGCACTGATTTAATTTAAAAGAAAATGCCTCAGACAGCCTTTTTAGATTACATCACTGCAGGATCAAACACATGACCTCTGCCTCCACAGTCATTGCAGTAACCAGTGGGCTACATTGTTATATCTTCTAATACTGTGCTGGCATGTACTTAGGGTTAACATGCGTTAACGTGCCACGGCGCCCACTATCGCGCGATACAGATTCTTGCTACCTTAGGACTGGAACACCCATTCCTTATATGACATTCTTCACATTATCGCTGCAACTAGCACTGGTAACATTAGAACGGTTAATAAACATATCCCATAGTCTCCCTTTTGAAAGTCAAAAGGTAGTATTGTGAATTTCCTTGTCATCCTTCTTCCATTTATTAAATCAAATGCAATCATACAATGATCGCTATGGCCATGTGGTCCCAACACCCTTATCTCTTGCACCAGATCCTGTGTTCCACTAAAGACTAGGTCCAAAACCCCTCTTGTTGGTTCATGAACCAGCTGCTCCAAGAAACAGTATTTTTCTTCATCTAGAAACTTTATCTCCCTAGCAAGTGCTGCTGTGACACTGACTCAGTAGATACCAGAGTAATTGAAATCTCCCATTATTGCTGTGTTGTAACTTTTGTTAGCTTCCCTGATTTATTTTAGCATTTCATCATCCATTTGTTCATTCTGGCCAGGCAATCAGTAGTACACCCCCACTGCCATCGCCTTCCTCTTTTTACATTGAATTTCAATCCATAGAGATTTTACAGTGTATTTTATTTCCTGCAAAACTTTAATCCTGTGTGACTCAATGCCCTCTCTAACATAGAGCACAACCTTTATACCTATTTGATCTACACTATCATTGTGATGTAGCTTCTTTGCATTTCTGAGTAATTTTCAGTTTCTTTGGTCATCTATTTTTGCTGTCTTTGCTTTTTCATCTTTTGCAGAGGCTTTTTCACTTTCTTTGAACATAACTTTCTTAATGTCATCCCATGACTCTTCTGGTGTTATGTCATTTGTATCCAAAGCAGTGACACAATTTCAAAGACAATCTTTAAGTTCCAGTGCTATAGTTTCAGGATAATACTTTGCTACATTCACAAATGGCGTGCTCGTTTTCATCTTTAGCTTCAGTTTATAATAGCTGGTGATCTGTACCACAGTCAGATCCAGGATTTATCTTTGTTGATATTATTGAGCTTTTTCATCATTGATTTCCACAGACTGTCAATTTCATATTTATTCAATGGGCAAAGTCCATGTATAGTGTCACCACTTGTATTACTGAAAGAAAGTATTTGAGATAAATAGTTTTGTGGTCTTGCAGAATTTTATCAGTCTTTCTACAGCTTCATTTCTGTTGCCAAGTCCATATTTTCCAGTTACTTCAACGTATTCTTTGTTGCCAACCTTTGCTTTCTAGTCGCCCATGAATATCAGTATATCTTGTCTGCATGTTCTGTCAATTTCAATTTGTACTTGTTCATAGAAGTAATACACTGACAGTTTTTGTAAGTTTCTTAATTATAAATGCAATACCTTTTTCTTCTTTGTCTTTCATTTCCAGTGTAATATAGAATATGGTCGTCAGATTCCAAATGCCTGACGTCAGTCCGTTTCAGTTTACTGATGCCCAAATGATACATTTCATTCTTGACCACCTCCAGCTTCCCTTCCTACTTTGCATGCCCCAATATTAAAATATAAGGTGGGCACAAATAGAACTCAGGAGCACCTTATAGGTAGAAGAGATTACTACCTTGAGTCAGTGACTAATTTAATAATGACCTCCTACAACTATGATTTCCTTGCATGATATGTTTTGTTTTAACAATCTTTAAACAGTATTCTTAACTAGCCTCTAAAAAGTTTTTGAAAGACAGTATATGTCAGAGGTCTGGTTGCTGGTTGCCCACAGTGAGTTTTCAGAAAATTGGTTTTGATTGATCTACTTTTAAAATAGTTTTTGGCTATCGTTAAAATTGTTGCAAGCTACTAGCTGAATGAAAGTAATTTCAACAGTGCAGCCTTTTCTCTTAATCAGCTTAAGCATTTCCAACATGCCTAACTCTGAAACACAATTAAACTTTTTGATTGATTTTTCTACAGTGTTCCTGCTATGTTGAGATAATTTCTGCAGAATTGATTGATGCTTGACTGATAGCAAGTTAAACTTCAATCTTTCTCATATTGCATGCAAACACTCTGTTGTCTATCAGGGAACCTCTTTTTCATAAAATCAATTAGAAAATGGTTTACAGCTCGTTTTATGCTACTACATTGTGTAACCCTTCTTTTCTGAGGATGGGTGCCAAACTTCTTCCTGGTTATTGGGTCCTCAGAGAAAATAGTGGGCACAAATGCAAACCCTTCTACAAGGTGATTATTTCAATAGACAAGGGCAAGAGTCCCTCTGTGGCTGGCAAAGTCCAATCCTAACTGGTTTGTTTCTTCAAACAGATATGAAATTCACTTTTAACTTCGCCTCACTCAAATCTAGACCCTGAACATGAGTTCAGTCCAGTCATGGGGCGTGGTTCCACTATTGGCTAGTTTATTTTAAAAAACACAGAAAAATACATAGGCTCACTAGAATAAGAGTCAATACCACAAGCTGCACAGTGAAAAGGCATCAGCAGCATAACTGCCTCACCTTTAGAATTCATTCTCTGTGGAGAAGAGCCTCAGAAATTCCTCCTTGAAGTGGATACAATATATATTTATCTTGAAATTCAAGTTAAATGACAAGAATTCCATTCAGCAGTATATTTGGCCCTCCTGATCCTCTGAGAGCACCTTTTGAGGGCTCGGTCATTGACCCAGCAGTAGAAGAGTGTAATCTCTCTATTTTAAGTAAGTGTACAAGTTTTCACTCATTAGGGCAAATTTTTTTTTTCTTGAATATCTTATTGAATACTCACCATAATCTCTACAAATCTCTTATTTTATCCTTCTCATGTCTCAAGGATGATATCAGCAATTGGGTATTGTTTAGGGATCCTTCTAAATACCCAATGATTGTTAGGCATATATAAACTTAAACAATTTAGAGATTTATATAAACATATTTAATGGGAGTTTTTGTACAACCTATGATGTTGAGCTCTGTATTCCACTATGGCCAACTGTTGCTGCATAGTGGATGATACATAGTCCTGAGGCGTTTTTCTCCCCAATTGTGAAGTTTGAGTGTTTTCTGTTTATGTGAATTGTCTCAGCTTGATAAATTATTCTTTAGTGGTGATCGGTCTTTTAGGAGATTCATATTCATTAGGGATATCCTGAGAATCTGGTCTGTTTGCGGTCTTTGAAGACTGAATTTGGACAAACCTGATCTAGATAGATGTGGAACCCAATTCAGAAAGGGGCATGTTCGGGCCATGTGCACGTTTCCAGAAAGGACGTGCATGCACAGCACCAATTCCACAACCCCGTGTAGACACACACACAGGAATATAGAAGCAGCATGTGACTGTGCCCAGGGAAGCATGCCTAACTGGTGGCCTATCGCTCCATTCTGAGCCAGGCACATATGTAGGCCGTGCACACACTGGCCACGTTGCCCCAGCTGCCCCGTGCACCTGCAATCCCAAAAATGTCCCCAACTCCATGTCCTGCAGACCACATGCGACTGGAACCAGGAAGAAGGCCTCCCCTATCATAACACATACATCAACATGGCTACCAGGCAGTCTAATTTCAGTGAGGCAGAGTTGAGGCTGCTGGTGACCATAGTCCTGGAGAAGGAGGAGACTCTCCTCCCCACCGGTTAGAGGTAACCAGCCCACACAGCAGCACACAGGGGTTGGGAACGCATCAGGACCATCCTCGCCCAGTAAGTACATCAGAACACAGACATACAAACCTGAAGGCAGAGAGAAGTGGGCAGGCTGGAGCAGCACACAACTCGGCACAGAGACAGGCCTGCACCAAGTTGGAGAGGAAGGGTAAGGAGATTCAGGATCTGCCCCTGGCAGAAATCAGGCAGGCTGCACAGTGACAGCACAGCCAGAGCAGCCCCCAGCAGGGGTCCATGAAACCAGGGAGAACAGGATGCAAGCAGGACCACAGTGAAGGCACAGGAGGACACAGAGACAGATGGAAGGGACGCACATAGCAGAGAGCAGTCCTAGACTGTCAGCTACAGCTGCAGGCAGGGCCGGCCCATCCATTGAGCGAGAATGTTTCTTGCACAGGGCCCTGCGTTTCAGGGGGCCCCGCTCAAACAACATTCTGCATTAAAAGTAAATTTTTTAAAAAAGCTGGCTGCTGCCCCTGCTGCTGTGGCAGCAGCAGAATCGAGTGTCCTGCGGCCCCCCCTGCCTGGCAGAGCCCTCACTCCCTGAATCAGTCCCTTCGCCGCCGGCTTTCAGAGCCGCAAAGGGAGAGTTTCCCTTTTGCGGCACTGTGAAGCCTGCCGGGGCTGATGGCAAACAGGAAATGCCTGTTTCCCATCAGCGCCAGAGGGCTTAACAGAGCCGCGAGGGAGAAATTCTCCCTTTGCGGTTCTGAAAGCCGATGCAGAGAGAGACTGATGCAGGGAGGGAGGGCTATGTCGGGCAGGGGGGGGGGCCGCGGGACCTTCAATTCTGCCCCAGCCCCAGTGGCAGTGGCAATAGCCAGCTTTTTTTTTATTTTAAATTTTCCCTGTGCTGATGGGGGGAGGGGGGTTAGGACTGGTAAGGGGCTGTGGGCTGATGGGGAGTAGGACTGGTAATGGGCTATGGAGGGGGCTAAGACTGAAAATGGGGTGAGGGGGGGTTAGGACTGGAAGTGGGATGATGTGGGAGGGGTTAGGACTGGTAATGGGCTATGGGGGTAGGGGGCTAGGACTGAAAATGGGGTGATGGGGGAGTTAGGACTGGAAGTGGGCTGATAGGGGGGTTAGATATGGTAATGGGCTATGGGGGGGCTAGAACTGAAAATGGGGTGATGGGGGGTTAGGACTGGAAGTGGGCTGATGGGGGCTTAGGACTGATAAGGGGCTATAGAGGGGGCTAGGACTGGAAATGGGCTGATGGGGGGGTTAGGACTTGATGTGGCCTGAAGGGGTTAGGACTGGTAATGGGCTGTGAGCTTATGCGGGGTTAGGACTGGTAATGGGCTATGGGGGGGGGCTAAGACTGAAAATGGGGTGATGGGGGTTAGGACTGGTAATGGGCTATAGGGGGGCTAGGATTGGAATTGGGCTGTGTGGAAGGGGGCTTGAACTGCAAATATCTGATGGGGAGGGGGCTTGGAATGGAAATTGGCTGAGTGGAAGGTGGGGCTTGAACTGCAAATAGCTGATGGGGAGGGGGGCTTGGAATGGAAATCGGCTGTGAGGGGAGGGAGCTAGGACTGGAAATGGGCTGAGTGGGGGGAGCTAGGACAGGAAATGGGCTGATGGAGGGGCTAGGATAGGACTGGAAATGGGCTGTTGGGGGAGCTAAGATTGGAAATGGGCTGTGGTAGGGGCTTGGATTGAAATGGACTCATGGAGGAGCTAGAACTGGAAGTAGGCTCATGGGGGCTTGGACTGGAAATGGGCTGAGTGGAGGGGAGCTAGGATTTGACATGGGCTGATGGTGGGGCTAGGAAAGGGCTAGAAATGGGCTGATGGGGGGCTGGGATTGCAAATGAGCTGATGGAGGGACTCGGATAGGACTGGAAATGGATGGGGGAGCTAGGACTGGAAATAGGCTGATGGGGGGCTAGGACTGGAAATGGGCTGATGCGGGGACTAGAAGGGAATGGATGCTGGTTGAGGCTGGAACTAGAAGGGAGCTGATGTTGTGGGAGGATTAGAATGGGATGGAGCTGGGAGAGTGAAATGGAGAGGGGAAAAATATTTTGTGTGGGAGGGAAGACAAATCTACAATTGGCCGGGTATTGGGAGAGTAAGTGGGGATTGAGGATGGATGGGTAAAATTTGAGTGTATGAAATAGGAATGAGGAAAGAGCAAAAGGAGAAAGATTAGTATGTTAAAGCAGATGTAGAGAGAGAATGGAAAAAAAACTAGAAGAGAGAAGAAAGGACAAATGGACAGCAGACGATGGAGAGTTAGCAGAAGACACGAAGAAACCACAAGAAAGTGGCAGGAGCAATTGCAACTGAAAAAAAAGATACACAAAAGGTAGACAGATATCTCTTTATTTTGAATTTATTAACTGGAATATGTCAGCTCTGGGAAATATGCATCATTAACATCTGTGCTTTGTTTAATACAAGAGGAAATACATTTATAGTTTTATTTCTACAGTGTTGTTGTACATGCCAAGTTTGGCTTTTGGGGTTCCCAGTTTAATTATTGTCTTCCTGTTTCTAAATTGTGATTCCTTGTTTGGTGATGGTCTATGTTCTGCATGTGTAACTGAGCTGAGGTATTCTGTTTATGTAATTCCTATTTGACATTGCCACTTGTTCTCTTTCCCCAGTAGGTCATGTATTGTTATTCTTTGAAATGTATTGGTTTAATATTTGCAGTGTTGCCTTTTTGATAGATAGGGTCTGGTGCTTTGTGAGTCCTGGTAGTGCTGTTAGGATATGGCGGGTTTGCTATGGGTTCTAAATGGGCAGTGTTTGTAGTAGTTCCTAATGTGCCTGGCGGTTAGCACTGGATTATTATTTATTTATTTATTATTTATTTATTTAACATCTCTTATATACCGCGCTATTAAAATCAGCGCGGTGTACATCGAACAAAATATACTGCAATGTGTACAGGTAACATCGAGTTTACAGAGAACAAGGGAATATAAAACATGGAATAACAGGGATAACTATGTACAATAAACATTATACTATATATATGCTTTAATTATGTACCATATTTAAACTCGAGTGAATATTGAACATGTATTCATGGGTAGCATGAGTCTATAGTAGTAAGGTAGATTTTCGTGGGGACTAACCGTTTTCTGGTTGGATTAAAGTGCTAGGGTGTTTGGTGTGAGTGGGAGGCCTGTTGGCTGTGTGAGTGTCCATGGACACTTCTGGGTAGTATTTTGTGAATAAGTGATGCTTTACGGCTTTGCGGAATTGTAATAGACTTTTGATGCCGCGGATTTCATGGGGAAGTTTATTCCAATTCCTGGGTGCGAACAATGAAAAAGCTCTGTTTGATGTAGCTTTAGTACATGATGTCATCATCTTGGGAACTATTAAGGTGTTCATAGTTGTAGTCCTTCTGTTTCTATTTTCAGGGGTGTTATGGATTAGTTTTCTGATTGGTGTTGGTGGGTAGATATTCATGGCTTTGAAGGTCAAAACTAGTGACTTGTATGAGAGTCTGGCTTGTAGTGGTAGCCAGTGTAGGTCTTTCATGATAGGCGTTATATGAGCAGACCTTGGTGACCCAGAGAGGACTCTAGCAGCTGTATTCATAGCCAGACGTAGTGGATTTAAGGTTGATTGAGGGAGCCCGTGGAGGATGATGTTTGCAAAATCTAGATGTGGAAGGACTAGTGCCTGGAAGGTTGACCGGTAATCAGTATAGTCCAGTAGTGGACGGAGGTGGCGTAGTGTTCTGATCTTATGGTATATATTCTTTGTCACATTCTTCACGTGCATTGTCATGTCCAGGTGTTGATCTAATGTTATGCCGAGGTATCGGATCGTGGGTTTGGACGTCAGTTCTGTGTTGTTGACCAGCAGTGACGGCGGAGGTACAAACTTAAGATTCCTTGTAACAAATAGGACATCAGTTTTGCTATGATTTATTCTTAGGTTTTGAGTCAGCAACCATTCAGCTACTGCTCCGAAACAGTTGGTTATTGGAGTAAACACTGGTTGGTCAGTTTTGAACGGCATGTATATGAGGATGTCATCAGCGTATGCCAAGCATTGCACGTTGAAGGATCTGATCAATTCACAAATCGGCTGCATATAAATATTGAACATTAACACCGATAGTGAAGATCCTTGTGGTACGCCTTGAGACTGTAGGAACGGCTCTGAGGATTTCTGGCCTGTTTTAACTTGTTGCCACCTGTTGGAAAGGTAGGATCTACACCATTCCAGTGCTGTGCTTCGAATCCCCTTCTCTCTCAGACGTTGAATTAGTATATCGTGGTTTACAGAATCGAAGGCAGCAGAAATGTCTAAAAAGATGAGAACAAATCCTTGTTTGATGTTGTTTATTCCTGTGATCAGATCGTTGAATAGGGTTGTAAGGATTGTGTCGACTCCATGTGCTTCTCTGAATCCATGTTGTGATTTGTCTAGAGGTGCTTCTGTGTCAATGTGATGCTGGAGTTGTTGTTGGGCAGCTTTCTCAATGATTTTTGCAAGCTGGGGGATGCTTGAGATTGGCCTAAATGATTCAACTTTGGATGGATCAAGCTTACTGTTTTTTAGTAGGGGCTTGATAGAGGTGTGTTTTAAGACTCTGGGGGAATGAGCCTGTTAGGAAGGATTGGTTCAGAATTTTGCATAGGATTTGGCTTAGATCATGTCGCAGATCTTTGATCCAGTTAGCTGGGCATGGGTCGTTAGGTGCCGTGCTAGGATTGATGGAGGCGATAATTCTCTCAATTTCACTAGATGATATAGTATTGAAGTTGCAAAATGGAGTTATATGGGGTTGATGGTATTTATGCATGTGCTGGACTTAATCATTTTTGATTGCAGGTAGTTTGCGTAGTCCTGTGGCCGAGGTGTTGCAGGTTGGTCTGAAACTGGCTCTCTTGTTATGGTTCTTACTAAGTTGAATAGAGCATGAGGTTTATTGATGGAGCGCTTCAGTAGGTTTGTGTGGTATAGCTTCCTACTCAATGTTACCTTTTCACGGTGGGTAGCTAGGTGTGAGTTATATGTTTCAAGGGCTTCTGGTGAGTGGGTTTGGCGCCACTGTCTTTCAAGTTTGCGTAGATGAATGAGGGATGTACGAAGGTCAGCAGAGAACCATGGTGCGTGTTCTCGTTTTCTTATTTTCTTATCCATGTATAGTAATGTAGAAATCATTTAGTATTTCTTTATCCATTAAGAGGCATGTTTACTAAAAGTTAGTGTATGGTAACATTATACAAATATTTATGCAAATGAGGCCCCGCACAGAGTTTCCGCACATGGCCCCGCACCCCCTTGGGCCACCCCTGGCTGCAGGTCACACAGAAGCCCTCTAAGCAGCCCCCAAAAAATGGCCCTGTACATGCCCCCAGGTGGAAGGCAAATCCAGCACCCTGAGTACCATGGGTCAGGCACAGGACCAGCAAGCACCCAGGCCCTAGGAAGAGAGAGCAGAGCAAGTCAGAGAGGGAGGCTCTGGTGCAAAATGAATTATTACAGGCCCCCTTAAGTACTGCATGCAGTTCTGGTTGACAAATCTCAAAAAAGATAAAGCAGAATTGGAAATAGTACAGAGAAATTTGACCAAAATGATAAAGGAGATAGAATGATGTCCCTATGAGGAAAGGCTTAAAAGCTTACAGCGCTTCAGCCTGGAGAAGAGATGGCTGAAGGGAGATATGCTAGAGGTTTATGAAGTAGCGAGCAGAGCAGAATGCCTAAACGTGAATTGGTTGTTAATTCCTTCAAATGCATTAAGACTAGGGGACATTCAATGAGGCTACAAAGTAGTATATTTAAACTAATCAAAGAAAATATTTTTTCACTGAGTGCATAATTAAGCTCTGGAATTTGTTGCTGTTAGTGTAGCTGAGTTTAAAATGTTTTGGACAAGTTCCGGGAGGAAAAGTCCATAGATAATTTTAAAGTGCACTGGAGGAAACCCTTGTTTATCCCTGGGATAAGCAGTACAGAATGTCTACCTTTTGGAATTCCACCAGGAACTTGTGAGCTGTACTGGCCACTGTTGGAAACAGGATACTGGGCTTGATGGACCCTTGGCCTGCCCTTATAAGGCGCTTCTTATATTCCAATGTTCTTATAACTTAAGTTCTATTATTCACAAATGGAGACAATGAGGGTAATTATAGAAAACATGTTCATTCCTAAAACAGCATTTTCATGCTGAAATGTAGCCAGCTCCATGTTCCCTATCACCAGGGATAAGCAGTGCTTTCTCTGTTACCCCTTGCTTTCTGCTTTCTGTTACCATTTTCCTGAGTAAGATAGAATGTTGCAGTCCACATCCAGTAGGTTAAAATCTCCTAGCAACGGCACTTCCTGCTTCATTCCTAACTTCTGGATCTCTATGGTTAAATTGCTGTCTGCCTTCTCCACCTGACATGGAGGTCTCTAGGTAAAACCTCTATGGATATACAGTAAGTGCCATCTTTTCTTTCCAAGACAGTTCATAGTCCTCCCTCCTTTCCCTACATCCCCTGAATTTCAGCTGTTTTGATATTATTCTTCACATAAAGTGCCGCTCCACTCCCGTTTGCTTATCTCTTTCCCTCCAAAGACTCCAAAGCAGATTATAGCCTAGTAAAGTTGTATCTCACTCATGGGACTCATTGCACCATTTCACTGTAATAGCAATAATATACTGTAGAAGTCCTTCTCCATTATTAGGGCTTGCAAATCTGGAATTGTATAGCTTCGATTGTGGGGATTGGGTGATGACGCTGCTTCTCCTGTGCGTATGCAGATGGGGCTCTCTCTTTGTGTGCATTTAGGCATGCAGAGCCTGGGCTCCCTCATTATTATTTGGATCATGCGTCTGTTTTAGTAGGCAATGGAAAAGGTGCCAGGTATTTAGTACCACCAAGTACCCCCTGAGAAACATCCCTGATAAAGAGAATCAAAATTACTTTTATATATAAACTTGATTAAAAGTTAATGTGCCATAGGAATAAGCACTTTCTTGATGCTTATTCGTGCCTGCAGCAGATCTAAATGGGTACATGTCTACAGATGTCCCCGTCATTCCTGAAATCGAATGGGGACGTGTAAATCCATTGCACCTCCCCCGCCAACACCCCCTTGCCTGCTTGGTCATCCCTGAACTGGAGAAGTCTGTAAATGTGATTTCAAGTGCTCGTCTTCAGACGTCCTAAATCACAACTTTAAAAATGACCTCCTTAGTGTATAAGAAACCTCATGAGAGGGTTCCACAGTGAACTTTCCCCTGCCAGTCAATCTTGTGCAGTGCCGGTCACATGATCACATCAAGTGACCAGAAGTCTCTATATCATTGTAGCCATTACATAGGCACAGTAATAGTATAATAAACAAAGTGAATACAGGTAATAGTGAATTAAAAATGCCCACCCACCCCCAATCCCATCCTATGGGATGCTTTCCTTCTTATCTTCCAAAAAAATATATCCTTGGTTCAGTCAGCAATAAACAATCATAATAAATAGAACCAAACCCAACAATAATATCTCCCAATTCTAAAGAATTTCTTTTTGTCGGAGAAGGCTGGAGGCGACTGAAATGTAACCCAGTCACACTAGGCAACCTTATCCCTTTTAATTATAGTGTAGCTAAAAACGCTATACTTAGCTTATCAAAATTATCAGTGAAATGTTCCAACACTCCTTGTGCCAAAAGTATTTCCACACAGCGGATTTGTAGCAGTCCACGACATACGTTTCGGGCCCCTGGCCCTGTTTCAAGTATTCACGCTCTTACAACTTTCCAGAGTGAACTCAAACTGAAGTTTTAAAGAGAGAAAAGACTTGCTATTGGCTAATAGTTTTCTGCCATTCTAAAGGGAGCTCCAATCAACTAACCGGGAGACCCCACTGTCACCGGGGAATCCCTTAGTGTCATGGATTGCATCATAATAGGCTAAACCATTCAACTTCCTTATTCAATCCGGTAGGTTGAACAGCCTGTAGCTCAAAAATCAAGTGCTGTTCCCGACGTTGTAATGCAAGGAGGCAATTTCCACCCCGAGGATTCGGAGGTATATAGTCCAAAACAGTCCAGGTAAATTCAGAAAATGACTGATGATGAATTAGCTCACAATGTTCAACTAAGGGAGCTGACATCACCTTTTGTTTAATCCGCGAGGCATGTTCACTCAGACGCACCTTTATTTTTCTAGAGGTCTTCCCAACATAGATTAAAGGGCAAGGACACGGAGAGGTTAATTATGGTCAATTTCTCCGATTAAGAAGGGTTTGTTCCACGTTATCAGATTTCAAATTTCAAGCTTGGGACCTGACTACCAGATTAAAGCACCGGGGTTATCCGGATAAGGTGATTCGTCTGGCTTATCGTCGTGCTTTGAATACTCATAGGGAATGGCTTATTAATGAAGAGTTTCAAACTACAAGCACTCAGCCAGAAGATCCGGAATATATTGTTGGGACATTGCCATATACGACTTTGAGTTCCTCAGTAGTTGCAATTTTACGCAAACATTGGGGTATTTTAGGTCTGCACCCCTGTTTCAGAAAACCTCTCCGGATAGCCTTTTCTAGGGGTTCTAACTTGCGAGATAGACTGGTTCATACTGCGACTTCTATAGATCGTCCTCTCCCTTATGATCCGGCTTTAAGGGGCCATACTACCTGCTCTAAGTGTAGTTTTTGTGCACGAGCTTCAACTGGAGAGGATTGGATACATCCTAATACAGGCAGAGTTTATCGGCGTCGGTGGGCCACCACTTGTGATTCTACACATGTAGTATATGTTTTGACGTGTCCTTGCCCTTTAATCTATGTTGGGAAGACCTCTAGAAAAATAAAGGTGCGTCTGAGTGAACATGCCTCGCGGATTAAACAAAAGGTGATGTCAGCTCCCTTAGTTGAACATTGTGAGCTAATTCATCATCAGTCATTTTCTGAATTTACCTGGACTGTTTTGGACTATATACCTCCGAATCCTCGGGGTGGAAATCGCCTCCTTGCATTACAACGTCGGGAACAGCACTTGATTTTTGAGCTACAGGCTGTTCAACCTACCGGATTGAATAAGGAAGTTGAATGGTTTAGCCTATTATGACGCAATCCATGACACTAAGGGATTCCCCGGTGACAGTGGGGTCTCCCGGTTAGTTGATTGGAGCTCCCTTTAGAATGGCAGAAAACTATTAGCCAATAGCAAGTCTTTTCTCTCTTTAAAACTTCAGTTTGGTGAGTTCACTCGGGAAACTTTTAAAAGCGGTGATTTGTAAGAGCGTGAACACTTGAAACAGGGCCAGGGGCCCGAAACGTACGTCGTGGACTGCTACAAATCCGCTGTGTGGAAATACTTTTGGCACAAGGAGTGTTGGAACATTTCACTGATAATTTTGATAAGCTAAGTATAGCGTTTTTAGCTACACTATAATTAAAAGGGATAAGGTTGCCTGGTGTGACTGGGTTACATTTCAGTCGCCTCCAGCCTTCTCCGACAAAAAGAAATTCTTTAGAATTGGGAGATATTATTGTTGGGTTTGGTTCTATTTATTATGATTCCTTCTTATCTTAGCAGAAGCCTCCATGCATTAACCCAGTCTTTACATTTTAGGCAATTTCAGTATGCACTTTGATAATCCCACAATGTCCCATGACAAATCATTCATCTCTTACCTCTCTGATCTGAATCTTGCTCCCTTCATTCATCTCCCCCCTCACGTTGCTAGTCACACCCTGGACCAGCTCTTCGCTTCCCCCTCCAGTCCCTTCTCACCCTTGTCTCTCACTGTTCTCCCCCTCCCCTGGACAGATCACTCCTGTGTGCTATTCTTCTTCCAGACAGTATTCACCCCAGTAAACAGCTTGTCTCTCTCTGCTCCCACCCCTGCTACAATCTGGACTCAGAAACTTATTACGAGGTCCCTCCTACCTTCTGACCAGCTTCTTCCCACCAGCTTCTACACATTACCTGTTGATGACCAGGTTCACCACTGCCATTCCCAGCTTTAATTGGTCCTAGATCTTGTGGCACCCCTTCATCCCAAGCATCTTCTGAAGAAGCGTTCCCTCCCCTGGTACCATTCTGGCTTGCTTATGCAGCGCTCCCATCTGCAGCATGCTGAATGCTCTTGGTGTAAATGGTGCACTGCCATTTTGCTGTCCATCTTTAAACATCTCCATCATCTTTACAGGACTATGATCATTCAAGCCAAAAAGGATTATTACTACCATCTTAATGACTCTTCTGCCAACCACTCTAAAGCTTTTTATTTATTTAACAGGTTTTATATACTGCTTTATCATTTCAATCAAAGTGATTTACATTGAAACTTAAACTTAGCAATGTACATTAAACAGGGACATTGATAGCTTGGAATTTTTTGAGGCAATGGAGGGTTATGTGACTTGCCCAAGGCCATAAGAGTGCGAATGGGAATTGAACCCTGGTCTCTGGGTTCCCAAGACAGTTTTCTTAACCATTAGGCTACTCCTCCACTCCTTTGTGTTCTGTTTTCTCCCAATTGACATGCCTCTCTCACTTGGCTTCTCCAGCTCCTCTTCCCTCCTCCGACCAATTTGCTCATTTGTTTCTTGATAAAACTAAGAAACTTTTCTCAAGGTTTCCCCCAATCTTGCCTCCCTCAGACCCCATGACCAACATTACAGGTTCTTCCCTCCCCCCAGTGGTCCTCTGTCATATCTGGAATTCTTTCAACCCTGTTTCATCAGCCGCACTTTCTGTGCAAATCTCCACCTACCCCCTGCCCTCATGGTCCCATCCCCTCCTCCTGGCTCTCTGATCCTGCCCTTCTTCTTCTTCCTGCTGCCGTTTCTATTATCAGCTCTAGTTTGACCTCTGCACCTTCCCCTTGGCATGGAAACATGTTTGGGTTCACCCTATCCTTAAGTATACTTCCTCAGATGCCACCTCACCATCTAGCTATAGATCAGTTTACAATCGCCTCTTCTTATGAAAGATCTTTAAAAAACTTGTTTTTTCTGAACTTGTTCTCCATCTGGATTCTACCAACACCCTCCATCCTCACCAGGCCACTTTCCACCCGAGATACAGCATGGAAATTGTCATCTTATCTATCTTCAGCGAGGTTTGGGAATCTTTGGATTAAAACAATCACTCTCATCATCTCTTTTGATGTTTCTTCCACTTTTGATCTTGTTGACCACTCCCTCTTTCTTTCCCGCCTCTATCAATTTGGTCTTCATGGTACTGTTCTTCACTGGTTCGGCTCTTTTCTCTCTAACCACTCTTTCTCAGTCCACACTAACTCCTCTATTTCTGCCTCTTTTTCCTTTGGCTGTGGTGTTCCACAGGGCTCTGTTCTTGCCCCACTGCTATTCAATGTTTTCCTTGCCCCACTCGCTTTTCTCAATCAACAACTAGGCATTTCTGCATACTATTAAGCAGATGATATTCTGCTCCTCTTGCATGCTAATCCTTCCTCACCTGACCTCTCCCCTCTCAACACCTGTTTGTCTCATGTCTCTGACTGGCTCCATACTAACTGGCTCACCATTAATCCTAGCAAGGTCTCAGTCACAAGGCTAACTGGTTCTGTCCCCCCTCCCACTTCTGCTCCTCTTCACTTTGGCACCCCTATTTCCTTGTTTCCTCTGTCCGCTACCTTGGTGTAGTCCTTGATTTAGCACTGACCTTTCATGACCATATCTCCTCTGTTATTCACAAATCCCTTTTCACTCTATGCCAAATTAGAGCTCTTCATCTTTTTCTTTCCTCCTCTGCTCTAACAACCTTATTCCTCTCCCTGGAGATTTCCCAGCTGGATTATTTCAATGTCATTTTTGCAGGTCTTCCTCTATATCAACTCCATCGCCATCAACTCATCCAAAACACTGTTGTCCATCTCCTTGCTCGCGCTTCATGATACGACCATGTCACACACACCTCCCACACACCCCACACACCCCTTCTAGTCCACTATCATTGGCTTCCCATTCAGTTCTGCATCCGCTTCAAGATTCTTGTTTTGGTTCACACTGGCATTCCTTCTTACCTTTCCTCTTCCATCATTCTTTATGCCCTACAATGCTCCCTCCACTCACTCCACTCAAACCACCTTCATTTGTCCTCTGCCTCCCATGCCAGGTATGAATTGACATGGAATTCAGTCTTCTATTTCCTCAGCCCCCACCTGTGTAACAATCTCACCCCTGCTCTTTGTCTAGAGTCTTCCCTTGTCCGATTCAAAACTCAGCTTAAGATCCTTCTATTTCATGAGGCATTTGACATCCCCATCACCTTACCTGTCAACACCACTCTCCCTCACCTCCTTCTCTCCTCCTGTTGTGTCCCTGGTATATGTGTGAATCTTTCCTGTCCATGACTTTGGATTTTTTTTCACCCCCTTCTCTTATTTATGTTTTCATTGTAAACCATTCTGCCAACTTGTTTTAAGGGTGGTATGTCAAATTCTAATAAACATAAACATAGAGTTAAGGCAAACAATCTCTCTGACATCAAACATGAAAAAAACCCTCACAGGTAGAAAAACAGCTTAAGATCTAACAATCTGAGCAAGCACAAAGGTATATTAATATATAAATAAAAAAAGCTTAGGTTTAAGGAAGGACTGTGTCGGCTGATTCTTCTTAAAAGCAAGTTCACATATGCTCCCAAAACTTGTTCTACAGGTTTGTCTAGCTCTTTAGGCAATGGCCCCTCCCCTTGAAGGCACAGTCCTTTCTAGTGACCAAGTAGAAAAGTAACCAATTAAAGAAATCCTCGGTCTGAATATTGCATAGTTAGTATGGAAATATAGCAAGAATTTTAAACCAAATCAACGCCTTTTTAACAACTATTCAGGGCCTGAAGAAAAAGCCAGATTTTCAACAAAAATGAACTTTTCCATTAGACCTTCTATTGTTTATCTGTATTTCTTAATATAAGAAGGCAGCAAGGAAAAAGAGTCAGATTTAGTCATCAGAAATATATAGTACCAACCAGTGAAAGGAAAGTGGATTTTTCTCTTTAGTATAGGAAAATGATAGATTTTGCATGGTAAGCAATCTCACAAATAAACAAGAATGAAAAGAAGTATAGAAAAGCCACTTAAGATGTAACAATCTGGGCAAGCATCCAGAAATATTAATATGTAAAGTAAGACAAGCGTAGTTTTCTGGAAACTGTGTTGCTGCTTCTTCTTAAAGCAGGTTCACCTGTCTAAAAAGCAGGTCGACTTTTAGGGTCCCTTTTACTAAAGTCCAGTAGCCGGTTAAAGTGTGTTTTAATGCACGGCAACTGGTGGCCAGGAACGCTAACCTCTGAGCATGCTATCCACCACATGTTAAAACACATGCTAAGCGGCCATCGCAGCATGGCATGAGGTGGAGTGTGCGCATGGAGAGCGCATTACTACTAGCACCAGGGCAGTTGTCGTGTGCTCAATGGCAATGTGGTTCTTAATGCAAGTTCACCTAATAACACCTTTATGGGAGTCATTAAGTGAACTCGCCTTACTGGAAGGCACATTAGGGTAGCCTATCACACATTAGCTGTCAGTAACATGCTGGTCATGCACCCAAAACCTAACGTGGACGCTTTGCACTTAATGTGTGTTTGGTGTATTAAGTGCAAGGACTTAGTGGTCTTTTGTGAAAGGGGCCCCTAGTTAGTTACCAGTCCACATTAAGAAACTACCTGCTAACCTGTGACTGAGCTTCTGATGATATCATTAGCCATGGGATATGAAAGAAGGGACAAAGGGATATAATTGTTTGGCTAAGTGATAGGAAACAGAGTAGAATGTAAAGGGATATATAGACTGTTACTCGTCCCTCTCCAAAGGGATTATCAAGTCCCCTTTAAGAGAGTCTGCAGCCCAGAGTTCAGGGATGAGAGGGTGTGGCTCACAGGGAGGGGTTAAGAACCCAGCAGGCTGCAGGAGGGAGAAAGGCCCGTGGAGCCAGAAGTCCTTCCAAGGCAAGCCATACAAAGGAGTTCTGAGGTAAGAATTTTAACTGGGGCTGGAGGAAGGGCCGAGAGAACCAGCTTGTGGAGGATTAACAAGCTGGGGAGAAGTACAGCTGATTTTCTTTTCCCTTAACTGTTGTCTGTTCTAGTCAGAGGAGACATAAACTACTTATTTGGGAAATCTGCTGATGGGCAGAAGTCAGACTACATTCCAGGATGCAAACCCAAATGGGCAAGCTACATATTCAGCTATCAAGGCTGCCATACTGAAACAAGCTGACTGTACCCCAGAGGCCTACCACCAGTGATTCAGAAAGGGGAAGCTCCAGATAAAGAAGAGCCCTTGGAGGTCCCTCTATTGGTTGAAGGATCTCGCATGGAAGTGGCTGCAATGGAGGGAGAGACCAGGCCCGAGATAGCCAAAATTGTGCTATTGCAGCAGTTTTTGGAAGGGCTTGACCACCCCAATGAAACAGCTTACACTGGAGATTGCACTAGAAATAGCCGAAGGGTATTATGAAGCCAAGTTAGTGACTGAAGCGGACAGTGAGAGAGGGAATAAGATGCCCGTTAGACCTGGAGGATGGAAAGGGAAGCGAAAACAGATGTTTGCTCCCATGTTCTGACCCCCAAAGTTACCTCTTGGTGAGAGCATGGCCCCAACCATGATGCCTTCACCTGTTTTACATGTGGAGCCCGGGGACACTTTGCTCGGGAATGTCCCCTGGGTATGGATGAACCCATGGATGACAGCCTAACCACCCCTCACATCTGTGCTTTTGTGGACACTCCCCACCCAGGGGTTCAGAACTTTGTGATTCCAGTGGAGCTCGAGGGGACCCACCGCTTGGCCTTGATAGACTCCAGGAGTGTGCGGACCATCATTTGGCAGGAAACCATAACCTGATTTCACATTGACTATACAAAGACGGTAACACTAGCCTATGTGCATGGAGACCAGAAGCAGTATCCAATGGCACAGGCTTCACTAAAGATTCCAGCAGGGCAAGTCACATTTGAGGTCATGGTGCTGCCCTGGCTACTGCATCCAGTGGTGATTGGCTGAAACTACTCAAACTATGGAAAAATATTAGCCTGACTACCTGATGGCTCTGCTAGGTCGGACCAGGAAGATTTCCCAGAGATCTTCCGCCTGGAAGACTCGGATCTGTATGTCAAGACTCCCAAGCCTGCTAAGTCCTTGAATCAGCCAGGAAAAGCTACTCTACTAACAGAATCTGGGGGTGACTATGGAGAAGGGATCTGGGGAGGGGGAGCCTAGGGAAAAAAACACTGGAGATAGCTTAGGGCTCAGTGGTAGTGACCCAAATACAATGGTCCCTTTTCCAGAGTGGGGGCTGGGGAAGACCCATGGAATATCAGGAGGGCCCAGCAAGACTGGGATGAGCTCCTTAAACATGTCCGAGAGCAGGTTTTGGAGGTGGATGGGGTTCCAGTAGGTAATGGAGAATCCCATGCAAGAACCTTTCCCTATTTTGTGCTAATGGGAGATTTGGTATACAGAATGGCTCAGGGGGTCCTAGGCAGGAAAGAGGTAGAATAACTGAAAGTTCCCCAGCCCTATCGTCAGCAAGTGTTATCGCTAGCTCATAGTCATTTATTAGGAGTGAGGGGGTGGAGAAAACACTTGAGCATGTTTTAGCCCAATTTTTATGGCCTGGGTGCAGTAATATTGCCAGTAATGCCCCACCTGCCAACTTCATAACCCTGTCAGAGTCCGATCTTCCCCTCTAGTGGCTATACCTATCATTGAAACCCCATTTGAAAGAGTGGCCATGGACCTGGTAGGTCCCTTGGACGAACCACCTGAGTTAACAAGTATATTTTAGTCATACTACACTATGATACCCGCTACCTATAGGCAAGGGTAAGCACAGTAAGCATGGTAAGCACAGTAGAGGGCGCCGATAACAAGGGGTGCCATTGAGCTGATCATCTGCCATTTAAAGTAAAGGAGTGCGGTTATTGCAGCAGCCACTTACCCAATATGTTTTCAGCATTCTTTTCTTCTGTCCCATGAGGAATTGCTAATGCTAACAGTCATAGAGAAGAGAGGGAGGAAGCCTAAGGAGGTTCTGGTGTGAGGAGGGACCTTCCAGGCAACAAGTAGATTGGCGAGAATTAAAGGCTTCCTTGTTTCTGCTATACTTTGTCTGCTATTTGCTTAAAATCCATGAGGGATGTGGGCAGAGGAGAAGCTCTACTGACGTCAGCTTCCCTGGCTGTTTTAAACCTCAGCCCTTGGGCGGTTTTTCCATTAGGCCACCTGAGGCGATGGCCTCAGGTGGCACTCCGTTGGGGGCGGCATTCCAACACCGGCACTCCAGCTCTGTTTTAACTTTAGATTTTGCAGCCTCTGGCCTGCCTCTGCCTTCCCATGTGGGAAGCGATCAGGCTGATTTGTGTGGTGTCGGCGGCACTCAGGTTGTTTTTATTTTAGATTTTGCAGCCTCTGTCCTCCCTCTGCCTTCCCACTGCTTTTTTTTTTCTTGCTGCAAGCATTCTTGAGGGAAAAAAAAGTGGCGGGAAGGCAGAGACAGGCCAGAGGCAGCAAAATCTAAAATAAAAAAAGCCGGAGTTCCTCCGCTACTGCCGGATGAGAAATTCTGGTGGAGGGAGTGGGGACAGGAGAAGGACAAGGAGAGACAAAGGGGAGAGACTAGGGGGCAAATCCTGGATAAAGTGGAGAGACAGGGGACAAATGCTGGACAAAAGGGGAGACAGGGGGCAAGTGCTGGACAAAGGGGGGAGACAGGGGACATATAGTGGACAAAGGGGGAGATGGGGGAAAATGCTGGACAAAGAGGAAGATGGGGATATACTGGACAAAGGATGAGACAGGGGGGCAAGTGCTGGACAAAGGGGAGAGACGGGGGGTAAGTGCTGGACAAAGGGGTAGACGAGGGGCAAATGCTGGACAAAGGGGAGAGACAGGGGATAAATGCTGGACAAAGTGAAGAAACATTGCGTGTTAGGATTATAATGGGCTGATGGGGGTGCTAGCACTGCTAATGGGCAGATCAAAGGGGCTAGGACTGGTAATATGTGTTAGGATTATAATGAGTTGATGGGGGTAGGACTGGTAATGGGCTAATTAGGAGAGGCAAGCACTGGTAATGGGGTTGAAGGAGGACTACCACTGGAAGTGAGCTGATTGGGGGGGCTTTGACTGGGAATGGGCTGATGGTGGGGAGGGGAGGACAGAGCTGCTGGCCCTGGAAGAAAACTGGGGGCTAGGGCTACAAATGGGCTGATGTGGGGTGATGGGAGAATGGGACTGGAAGGGAGTGGATGCTGAGAGAGGCTGTCATGGTATTTAGGCTAGAAGGGACTAGACATTGGGGAAGGAGGGGGACTGGAAGAGAATGGACACCAGTGGCAGTCATGGTAATGCAAGTTGATATTAGAAGGCACTAGGAGGGAGGACTGGAAAGGGGCTGATACTGGGAAGGGTTACTGGGACTGGAAATATGCTGATGGAAGGAAGTGAAGAAAACAAAAGAAGAGACAAGAAATGGCATATGGGACGATATACCACAGAAAGAGAGCTAAGAGAAGACAGGAAAGCAGAAGTCTCATAGAGGGACCAGCATGATCAGAGGATAAAATGGTCAGACAACAAAGGTAGAAAAAATAATTTTATTTCATTTTAATGATTGGACTTTGTGCTATCTTTATATTTTACACAGTTTGGGGGAACTGCATCTCTTATTTATCTGATGTTGCACTGCATGTGGACTCTGGCTTCTTGGAGTTTCAGTTTACATTTTGTCTATATATTTTTATTTTTACTTTAGATTGTAAGTCACTTATTCTGTACTTGATGAGGGTCTGTGTTTTGAGTGTGTGACTGTTAAGATGGAGTTTGTACATAAAAATATATACTGTACTGTAGTAATTTGACTTGTTCAGCTTTTCAAATAGGTGTATGGATGTTCCAGGGCCCACTGTAGTATATACAGTGATGCTTTTTTTGGATGGGCTCCTTATGTGAGTTTTGGACGTTGGTGCTGATATGGTATGGTATGGTAGGTTTGTTCTTTGTTGTAAGGTTTTGTATTAGTTCACAATATGTCTGGTACTGGAGGATGTTTGTTGTTGTTGTTGTTAGTGAGATAATCAGAATCAGAATTTTTTTTAAGATATTGAGTTCTGTGGGCCAATGTCCTGGTTCTGTTTTGCACCCACTGTTGAAGGGGGTTCTGTGGATGCAAAATATATATTGAAAAAGAAAAAGCAAGAACCATAATGCAGTTTATAACAACAAAATAAAAATAAGTTATAACTTAGTTTTATAAACTGGGTTGTGGTTCTCGCTCTTTTTTAGTTCGTTGGTGTGCAAACATCTTGCATTTTCTCCATATAATCTAATTGGCTTTTTGATTTGGTTCAGACCCTGATTGGAGCTTTGAAAGCCCCACCTCCCTCTATGGGGGGGGGGGGGGAGGCATCTCATCCTTCGCCTCAGGCAGCAGATTGCCTTGAGCCGCCCCTGCCTCAGCCGCACCACAGAACACAGGCACGAGCCCATGGATGCATGCCCAAAGGGGCACGACATGCCCTTTTGGAGCCCCATCAGAGTGCAGTGAAGCTTGTATCCTGCGGAAGTACATGGGAAAACAGAAGAAGCAGTCTTTGCCGGTGGCTTCGTCTAAGACCACTAAAATTACTGGATTCATGGATCGTCATCTTCAGTTACCAGTATCTGGTACCTCTCCAATCACTCCTGAGTTATTGACCAAAACTGTGAGTCCTGACTCAGATATCTTTTCTCTGATATTGGGTTTTAATTCACCCAGTTAGTAGAGTTTGTTTGGGACTGTTGCCCCCTTGGAAGGCGATGTTCATGAGGGTGCGACATTTCTTTTGCCCCAGCAGAATACTCCTCAGGAGGACAATGGACTTCTCTCTGGTGCACCTACAAAGATGCCAGTTCCCTTGTCATTTGCTGCTCCTGCAGAGAAATTGGTTGCCCCCAAGATTATCTCTTTGCCTGATATCTGGGAGGTGGTAACACGTACAGAGGTCTCATTGTGCTCATCTCTCCCTCAGATATCACAGTTCTCTGCAGATGTGATAGCAAAGGTTTCTGATCTAGATGCTTCTATTTTGCAATGTAGAAATTCTATTGATGAATGGGAGGGTTAGGCTGCTGCTGCCCAAGCTTCTTTCTCCTCCTCTATGCGTGTTAGTACGGTGATTCATCACCAATGGGAATCATTGGAGAATGCAGTGCAGGCAAAGAATCTACGCTTTGATCATTTTCCATGTACGCATTGCCTATCTCCCACGATATTACTGCAAAAGTATTTTAAAGAGATTCTTTTGACTGAAGATATGGATGCTATTAAGTGTTCAAGTGTGTATTATGTTCCCCAGGGAGCCAAGTCTGAGGTTTCTCCTGATGCTGATTTTGCTCAGCTTTCTCAGTCAGAGACCCTGGACGTTTTGGGGTTCTTAGAGTCTTCGACCGACATTATTTCTAATTGGGCCATGTTAATTGCCTCTTTTCTTTCTCTTACTGATAAAAATTTGATACTGAGATTATATTTCTTTAAAAAGAGCGCTAATTTCTGAGGCAGTCTAATTCAGATGTTTCCTGATATCAGCAAAATCATTCAAAAGCGTAGAAAATTGTTTCTGACTTTGAAACCCCAGGTTCTGGCTCTAGGGCTTTATTCTTTCTAAAATATCCATGCAAGTGTCTTGTAAACTATCAAACTGATACATTTTTTATTTTTTTTTTACCCTGTCCAACTCGAGGCTTTTCTATCTGGGGAGGAATCAGACTGATTATTTTTATATAATGTGACGCTCGCGCCCCTACCAGGCGGTTGCCTAGTAGGGACGGCTGGCCATCTGATATCCCTTCTAGGATTTTTGTAGTTGTGTCCAAAAGGAAGAGCCAAGTGGTTAATAAAGCGCACAGGAAATTTTATTCGGTTTCCAGGCTGGTAAGTGGTGAACATAAAATTCTTCAAGCATAACCTTTTTTTCCAGACAAAAGAAAATACAGGATAACTTCTCCCAGAAATCAAAATGTCCAAAACAGTGTAACCTTGAACAAACTCATAGCAGTTCCTGTTCCTTACTGCAACTGCTTAACCTTAGCATTATAAGAAAAAAAGGCATTTGTAAAACTCTTCACACCGTGAATGGGTTATCAGCTTCAACCCTGCTGTTGCCACACACAAACAGTTTCAACTGTTGAACCTCCACTGAGCTCCTGCAGTTTCAGCTTCTTAGGAGAAATTCTTAATCCTTTACATTCAGGCTTTTATCCCTCTCTTCCACTTCTGAAACTGTCTTTAAGTTACAACAGCCCTTTTTATGTTCCACTGTTTCTAGCTCACACTACTATACATTAGCGCACAGCTCGCATTCCATTTCAGAGACCTCAGAATTAACAACACTTTCCTCAGGGCCTACCTCCATGCTCTCTATTGAGCTACAGCTGGGTGCTTCCTGAAAGTGCTCCGGGCTCTTTTCCTTAAGAGTCTTCACCAGGTTAAACAGCCTCTCCCACTGCCTGGCCTTGCCTTCTCCAGGCCGGTCTCTTGGGGGTCTCTCCTTTTTAACTTCCCTAGTGAGATATTTCTTTCTGTGCTGAGCCTTCTGGGGTATGACAGTCTCCTCTGAGTCAGAGCAAGAACTATCCTGCTGGCAATGCTTGTTCCCCGCGTACCTTTCTTGGCTGCCTCTATAGTGGTTCCTCCTTTTGCTGCTCTCCTTGGCTGCAAAGCTTCTCCTCAGCTTCGCCCCAGATCTTTCCTGTCTGTGCCTCCTGGGAACTGGACTCGAACCTGGGCTAGGCCTTGAACTGCAGCTGCCACTTGTGCTTGCTCTTGCACTCCTCCTGGACCTTCTTCTCAAAGCCCCTTCCAAACTCAAACTGGCTCTCTCTCTTGTGTTTGTTTTCTCTCTGTTAACTGCTGAGCAGGGCAACTCCCTGGCTCCTCCCACTTGGACCTCCTACTCCTATGCAGGGTTGTCCTGTGGTCTGGGATTGGTTTACCCTTAGCTCTGCCCCCTAGGTTCCTTTCAGGGCTTCTAGTATGGAGTATGTGATTTTGTGCACCCATCCCCCGTAAAGAAGAAAAATCCTTCTTTTTTCCAGTTTTCCCTAGCTGGGCTGCACCCTCCTTACCACAATAATTATTGTTGCTTCCTGTCTATGTAAATGTTGGTATTGTAGGTTTCTTGTTTATCTCTGCAGGGATCCGTAGTATTAATTTGATGTGGATTGTTGTTTCCCTCTTGATGAGGACTTTATTGTGAATTCCTGCTTTATTATCAAATAAAGATTTTCAAAATTAAAAAAACATAAATAAATAAAAATAAATGCTGTAGAAATGGCATGCCAGCGATTTTAAGAAGAGGAACGATTAAAGAATGACAAGCAAGTGGCTATTGTGGTCCCTTCTAGTATAGTCGTAAGTAAGTAGACTCAGTGATTACAAATATTTCTTATGCACCTGGAACCCTGCAGACAGAAAAGAGGAGCACTACAACAGTTGCGGCAAAGATCCTCTGCTGTCTGCCACGGGAGATTGGATTCCTGCGGGCAGAAGCAAGGAGGCCAGTGATCCCTGGGGCAACAAAAGATTTTTTTTTTTCGGGGGGTTGGGGGAGAGAGGTGAGGATGTGGATGAAGGAACTAAGGAAGAGAAGACAGAGAAAATTTAAAGGGGCAGTGGACTTACAAAAAGGGAGGATGGGGTGGGATTTTAGGACAGGGAATGGGAGTGCTAAGGGGTTTGGTGAAGGGGAAGAGTCTGGAAGAGGAACAGAGAACAGGAGTGAACAGGAGGGGGGTTGGAAGGAGGGAAGAGTACAAAGTGTTGCTGAAAGGTGCATTTCCCTCCCTCAGAACACACCACATACACAGGCACCCCACCTCCGCACATGCACACACAGATACCACACCTCTGCAACACACATACACACACAGACACACACACAGGCACCTCACCTCCACAAAACACACACATAGGCACCCCACTTCTATATCACACATACACACACACACACACACACAAGCACCTCACCTTTGCAACACACACACACACACACACACACACACACAGAATAGGGTTGCCAACTAACTCCAGATACTCCCGACAGGCTTGATCCAGTCCTGGATTTACCCCATTGCATGCAGGGACATGTAGTCTTGTTGTTCTTTTGGAGTGCAATGGAGAAATCAGAACTACATGTCCCTGCATACAATAGGGTAAACCCAGGACTGGATCAAGCCTGTCAGTCACATCTGGAGCCAATTGGCAACCCTAACACAGAGGCACCCCACATCACTCACACTCACACACACCCCTAAAGCATCCCTTTTCTGTATGTGATGGTTGGCACATATTTTGCTTGATATGGTTTCTTTTTTATAACACCTTTGCTTTTTAATCTTTTCTACTTGGCTGTCCTTTGACATTTTTAGAAGGCTTTACTTATACTGATGACATCTGTCTAATATTTACTTTGCAGATGAGTAGCAGTAAGGAAAGAAATGAAATCTGAAGAACAATGGTTAATAAATCAATTTATAGTGAATAAATCAATAAATTGATTTACTGTATTCAACATTGTTCTTCAGATTCATTTCTTTCCAGGCTACAACTCATTTGCAGAGTATATTAGATAGATGTCATCAACAGAAGTAAAGCCTTCTAATAAAGTTTCTGTTATCTTCTGAGAATGAGAGGAAAAGCCACAGTGGTGTTTCAATAAATACTTGGTTTTGCCTGCAATAGGGAGGAGAAAGAGATAGACGTTTGCCGGATGGGGACTTTCAGAGATGATGGACATAAGACAAGTGGCTGCATGAAGGGGACACAAGTTAAATATCACCTTTTTGAAACATCCCAAGTTTGGTGAGAGGCAGAAAGGTGGGACACAGCCAAGCAGGCCAGGGGCTACAATTGGGCAGCCATGCACTGCACCTTCCAACCAAGAGACAGAGTTTTAGTCTTGCTGCTCTCATCTGAGAGCAAGTTACTCTGTAAATGGCAGGGGCCCTATGAGGTCAAAGAGAAAGTAGACCTGTTAACTATAAGATTGCCCAGCCAGATAAATGGAAGTAAGCCAAAATTTACCATATTAACCTATTGAAAAAGTAGACTCCAGTGATGGCTATGTTGGTACATGGAGATGATTTTGGGCTGGAAATTTCAGCCCCATCAGATTCATCCCAACTCCCAATTGAAGACCAGCTCTCTGCCGCCCAGAGAAGAGATCTAGAAAGTTTGATCCACCAGAACCTAAAGGTGTTCTTTACCCACCCTTGAGGAACCCACCTCATTTGTCATGATATCATTATTGACCCTGGGTGATTATCCTGCCCAGGTCACCATCACAAAATTAAAGAGAGGTTTGTGCCTTCCTTGGATTGATTAGCTATTATCACTGGCTCATCCCTAATTTTGCAGAGGTGGTAGAGCAGTTAACCAGTCTCTTCCAGAAGAGAGTTCCTGAACAGGTCCAGTGATCACTGGACCTGGACCAGGCCTTACAGTGTCTCAAGAAGGCCATGTGTTCTGAGATCATCCTGATTAGCCATGATTTATCTCTACCATTTATTGTGCAAACTGAAGCCTCAAAGGTCGGCCTAGGAAGCATTCTGGCCCAGGATGTCAGGAGTGAAGAACATCACATAGCATTCATCTGCAGGAAACTGCTTCCTCAGGAGAAGCATTATGCAGTGATAGAGAAAGAGGCCCTGGCTGTCAACTGGGTGCCTAAAACCTTCAAATATTACCTTCTTGGCTATCTGTTTATGCTAATAATGGCCCATCAACCCCTCAAGTATATGGCTCAACATAAGAAGTCCAATGGCCATATTTTGTGGAGGGTTTTGAGTCTCCAACCCTACCAGTTACAGGTCTACTATAGAGCTGGTTGGACTCACCTGAATGCAGACTTCCTTTCCTGGGTAGGAGGTCCCTGGTGAGGCAGGTACTCAACAAGGCATGGCTGAGCTAAGGGAGAGTATGTGTAATGGGATATATAGAACATTAGCTGTCCCTCTCTAAAGGGATTATCAACAGTCCCCTTTAAGAGAGTCTGCAGCCCAGAGCTCAGGCAGAGAGGACGTGGCTCAGAGAGAGAGGTTAAGAACCCAGCAGGCTGCAGTAGGGAGAGAGGCTCGTGGAGCCAGGTCCTTCCAAGGTAAGCTGTGCAAAGGAGTTTTGAGGTAGGAATTTTAAGTGGGGCTGAAGAAAGGACCGGGAGGACCAGCTTGTGGAGGTTTAACAAGCTGGGAGAGGAGTACAGCTGATTTTGTTTTCCCCAAACTGCTATCTGTTCTGAAGGTGGAAGTTTAATAAGCTGGGACAGAATAAAAACTGCTTTTGGTTTTCCCTGAACTGCTATCTGGCCTGTGTTTTAAAGAAAACCCTTTCCTACCGCACGCCATGCTTTCCATAAGAACTAAATAATCATTTCTCTCAATGTAGAAGGTAACTAGCGGAAAATACCAAACAATGCATTTTTAGTCAACCTACATTGGTTTTCCTGTATCAGCAAGAAGTGTTTAAGATTAAATTGTAATAAAGATTTATATGAAAAAACTGCACTATATATGTCATCTCTGGTGAAGTTTCAGATAAAACTTTGCTAGCAATTCCTTCTTGTAAAACTTTAACTTCTAAGAATAGTACTGATAAATGGTTTTCTAAAGAGATGCTATGGAATGGAATTCACTTTCAACAGATCTTAGGGGTATGTTTACTAATCCGCAGTAAAGGAGCAAATGTGCTGTTAGCATGCTTACTGCACATGTGCACCCTTAGGGCGCCCAAAAAGCCACTGTAGCACGCACTAATGGTACCAGTCACTTCAGCATGTGCTAACGGTACCTGTGGGTGGAAAGAAGGCATGCACGGGGCGGAGAGTGGGATCAATGGGCGGGGAATGGGCGGGAACAAGGCTTGCTCCCTTAACACAGGCAGCTTAACAACAGGAACCCTAACGCAATTCAAAACCTCGTGGGAAGAGTGTTTTTTGAGGAGAGAGAGCCTATTGTACATCTTCAATATGATGCACAGACAGGGAGCCCAAGGAAAGTGATAATAGTGCTCCATTAGCAGCAACAGCATACTGCCCAAGTATGAAAGGGCACTATGTTGATGGTGTAAAGGGGCGAAGGAGGTGGCACATGGGTCATGCAGTGGGGGCTGCTGGTGGACAAGGGGGACCAGGCAGCTGCCTAGATGGCACATAGGAACATAAGACTGCAAAATATGCCAAACTGTGCCAGACCAAGGTCCATCATGCCCAGTATCCTGTGTCCAACCATGGCCGGCACTACCCGGTAAGCCAGGTAAGTGCGGCAGGAGGGTGCCAACGGCAGGGGGGGGGGTCACCATCGCTAGCTGCCCACTGCTTCAAAAAATAAAGCAGCCGCGGGAACATTTCTCTGTTCCTGCGGCTCTGCTAACTTTTAAACTGGTGGGTCGTGGAGTTTCTAAAGGCAAGAATAAGCATTTCCTGTTTCTTATGAGAAACAGAAAATGCTTATTCTTGCTGTAAAGGAGGCTGATAATGGGGAGGGTTACTTGGACTGGAGGAAGAAAATGAAGAAAGCAAAAGGAGAGACAAGAAATGGTAGATGGACTATAGACCATAGAAAGAGAGCTAAGAGAAGACAGAAAAACAGAAACTTCAGATCGGGACCAGCATGACCAAAAATCATCAGACAACAAAGGTAGAAAAAAACCCTTTATTTTCAGTTTAGTGTTTGGACTTTGCGCTATCTTTATATTTCACACAGTATAGAGAACTGCATCTCTTATCTGGGGCACCACATGCGGAGTCTGGCTTCTTGGAGTTTCATTTAAATTTTTGTCTAAATATTTTTATTTTTACTTTAGGTTGTGGTCACTTATTCTGCACTTGGTGAGGGTCTGTGTTCTGGGTGTGTGACCAAGGCCAGGTGTTCTGTTAACATGGAGTTGGTACGTAGGGATCTGTACTGTAGTAATTTGACTTGTACAGCTTTTCAAATAGGTGTATGGAGGTTTAGGGGCCCATTGCAGTATTTGTAGTGCTGCTTTTTTCTGGATAGGCCCCTTATTGTATGAGTTTTGGAAGCGTATGCTGGTATGGTATGATAGATTTGACTTTGTAGATTTTCAGTGACTTCTGCAGTGTTTTATATTAGTTCACAATATGCCTGGCACTGGATAATATGTATATTGTTGTTAGTGAGATGATCAGAATCTTATTTTGTTTTTGTTTTTGGAGTGCCCCCCCCTGCAACCTATAAATCGGCGCCCCTCCCTTATTATTATTAATGATGCTAAGTATTTACTGCTAAGTATTTTTATTTTGGTTAAGCATTTGCTCTTTTGCTGCAATTTTCTTACAACACTGGAAGGAGAAATACTAATATTGCTTGAAAAGAGTTCACAAAGCGGTTTTGGGAAAAAGGAGGGTAGGGTGCAGCCAACAATAATAATAATGAGGGAGAGGCACCAATTTATAAGTTGCAGGGGGTTGCTAGAAACCCTAGCACTGACCCTGTGTCCAACAGTGCACAATCTAGGTCACAAGTACCTAGTAGTTTCCCCAAAAGACACACAAGATCCCCAATAACTGCAATGGGGAAAGCGGGGCATAGCCCGGGTTCTCTTTAGCAATGGTTATGGACCATTACCCATACCATACCAGCATCCAGACATTTTTAAACCCAGCTATACTGACAGCTTTTGCCACATCCTCTGGTGGATTCCAAGGTTTAATTACACATCGACTGAAAAAATATTTTCACCTAGAAGACCCAAATAGGTTACACTGTAGTCAACTGTTAGTCCTCAATGGTTGGGACAGTAGTGGTTCATGGCCTACTCACTGGTGTCCTGGTAGGACAGTAGCCCCACACAAGCCTATACCCCCCTCCCCCCACCACTGCAGTGGCTGTCCATTTTATTTATTTGTTAGCTTTTATATACCGCACCTACAGAGATCAGTGGCGGTTTACAATGAACATTGAACATAACAAGAACTTTACATTAAAACATTAGTGGAACAAATTTACATGGTAAAGGTGGCAACAAAAATGACATTACCATAACTTTATACAAAATACAATACTCAATTTACTGTTTAGGAGCATTTTGGCGCAGGATGGTTATGAATGTTATGTGTCAGGATAAGCGGAGAATTACTTTGCTTGTGATTGCAGTGGTGGAACCTTAGTGTTCTATAAAAAGGTGCATCTGAAACTCTTTGAGGAAGGTTTGTAGGTCCTGATATGGCAGCACCACATTGCCACTGGCCACTAGCCTGCACTTTTATTGGAAGGTTAGTGTCCAACAAGGGCATAACACAGGACCAAGTTGTTGCTATCACTATCACCTACAGAATGCAGAAAACAAGGAAAAAAAGCATAACACACTTCAAACAATACCGGCTACACACTAGCAGTGACTTGAACCTGCAATACAGCCAGCAGATACCATTTCTAACTGCGCAGGTAGGGGCACCCCTCCTCACCCTCATGGTGACAGCTGTAACCACTCCGCAGCATGGCTTGCTGTTGTTATGTGCATGTTTCACATGCAGCTAGTGTTTCTTACTGAGCTGATATGCTGTATCAGTGCATTCTCCATTGGCTCTTCAGCTGCAGACCACTGTTTTGCATGTGCAGTGCCTCATGGGTAGTGGAGGGCTCAACTATACTGGCACAGACAGCAAACAATTCTGATCAGAGATCTGTAGGCTCTACCCATCTACATGTGGCAGTGTAGCCTACTGGTTGTTGCAATGTCTCCATGGTCAAAGGTCTAGGGCTTGATTCTTACTTGTTCATTTTGTCCCAGGGTGTGCTTGCCCCACCTTGCACAGTCCTGGCTCTGCTGTGACCTGCAGACAATCATTCTTCTACCTTTCTATGTGTTATGGCCACACATTGGGTAGCCCAACATGGCATTCCCCATCATGGACATCTGTGAGCATGACTTTAGTGGCTCTACTGCGACACATTGCAGTGGGTCAGTGATCTATATGCAGCAGATGTCTGGGTCAACTGGTATGGATATGTTTTCTGTTTTGCCATCATTGTGACCTCCCAGCTTTACGTAAAGAGGCTATGTCTCGTACATTCAGGCACCTAACACTTGTTACATAACTATCCCCTGCACTGTTCTGCCATCATTACTTGCCTGACATGGGGTAGATGGGTTCAACTTGTCCCTTTCTATCATGCCACTTTGTTGAGTGTATTGTCTTGCAGTTGCACAGGCTGAGGCATCAGTCCCACCCCCACAAATGGTGTTTCATGAACCCCATGGCACTGTTAGTTTTGGTTCACACACACCAAACGCTTGTGGATTGTGACACCCCTGTCTCTATGTCAGCTCAAGGATTGATAATGTGTGCTCTATTTGCAGGTGCTATTACTGTGCCTTGGCCTCATCACACATTGTTACCATGTGCTATTAGCCTCCAACCAGCTGTGGATAGTGGAGCCTGTCAGTGCTGCTGGTGGGTGTTTCCACCCTTGCTGGCTATCTCCTTGAGGGTTGCACATGCTGGAGCTGTACTTACACTGTCAGCTAAACCTTGTCCACAGGAAGACGCAATACAGAAACCCCAGCAGAGACTTAAACCTGTGACACTCCACACACATACACGCCAACTGTGTGTGTTGCACCACAGTGTTACCTTATGGAGATAATAGCTCCTGTTGCTAACATGTTTCCCTTCAGCTGGCCTTTGCCACATGCTGCAATGCTCATGGTGCACATGACCAGGACAAGGCTTCTATCTTCTGCAGGCTGGTGCCATTTCCCACACCACTACCAACACCCCACCATGCAGACATGCCCATGCACTGTCAGTGGTGGTGGTCGCAGTCCCAGCATGTTAAACATGCGGGTTTGGCGGGCACCTTGGGCACAATACCAGATGAGGGGGCAGGGACACACATGGATGGCCACACAGCCCCCCCCCCCCTCTGCTGCCCATGCATGGGTCCCATTACCACCTGCCACCAATACATCTTGGGAGGAGGATGGCAGCCACTGCTGTAGTATTTCCCCACAAAACTACAAAAACACAAGCCCGTATAGGTTCAAACATATGAAAGAATTAGCCAGACAACAAAAACCCTTCTGTGCAAAAGGCCATCCTCATACCCGGAGGAAAAAGGCAAATAGCAGGGGGAAAGAGACAGCAAAACCTTTCAAAGGGCAGGCCTCAGTCATCTGGGGAAGTGGGTATACACTTGCGCAAATCACGCGGCACACCACACAAATCAAACCCCACAATATCAATCATAGGCCACCAGTAAGTTTGTAATTTTAAATGAATTTAAAACACTTTAACCTAACTGAAAATGGAAATTCCCAACAGGAACCACATTCGAGCTCCAAGGCTCTCATGCTGAAAAGGAAGCGTTCAATCTGCAGCCCAGTTGACTCGAGTTTCGCCAATGTATTCAAAGCTGCTTCAGGACAAAAAGGCAGCGAAAACAATGGCCCCCATATATTCAATGAAACGGTCTCAACATTTGGAGACCTATATATCAGAACCGGAAATGGCATACAAGCAAACAGCCAAACACAATCACTCGGACAGCACCACGTCATCAATGGCGCAAAGAACAGATTGTCAAAACATGAACAGATGATGTAAGAACTAAATTGCTGTCATCCATTCAACTGAATATATGGGGGCCGTTGTTTTCTCTGCCTTCTTTACAACACAACTAAAAGCCACATGTTTACTTCAATCTTCATCTACAGAATGGTTCTTAAATGTATCCTAAAATCGTGGTAATCTCAGTCAGTCTGGTTCATTTTCACTAGAAGCCCATTCCAGTGAGACAAAGCTACTTCTGAGAAGACACACCTCATGTAATATACTGAAATTTCTTTCCTCCTGGGACTGCAAGGTTTCTGGACAGGCTGGAATAGAGAGCACTCTCCAAAAGGCACCACCCTTACACTGCAAATACTCATGGCAGATAATGCTCAAGGCTCAAAAAATGAGTTAGAACAATTTAAACTGAATTCTGCTCAATTGACAGTCAATGGATCTCTAACAAACGTAGGGAACCCCTATCCCAATGTCTACCTCTCTATACAATTTTTGCTGCCATATTCTGTATAACCTGTAATCTCTACTACTACTACTGAGCATTTGCATAGCACTACAAGAAGTACAGAGCACTGCATATTCATGTAAGAGACAGTCCCTGCTCATCAGAGCTTACAATCTAGTCAAGACAGACAACACAAGGGAAACACAAGGAGAACATGTGAGACAAGATCCGAAAGCAGCAGCGAAGAGGTGAGTTTTCAGTCTGGATTTGAAAAGGGTCAGATAAGGCACCTGATGTACAGACTCAGGTAGTTTATTCCAGGCATAAGGCATAGCAAGGTGAAAGGAGTGAAGTCTGGAGTTAGCAATAGAAGAGACGGGCACAGATAGAAGTGATTTGCAAGAAGAGCGGAGTTCCTGTGGAAGGATATAGGGAGAGATAAGAGAAGAAAGGTAATGAGGAGCTGCAGAGTGAATGGACTTATAGGTCAGCAGGAGAAGTTTGAACTGGATAAGAAAATGGATAGGGAACCAATGACGTGACTTGAAAAGAGGGGTAATATGAGCATGACGAGACTGGCAGACAATTTGCTCTCAGCAGAGTGCTGAACAGATTGAAGTGGAGAGAGATGATTCAGCGGGAGACCAACAAGGAGTAGGTTACAGTAGGCAAGATGGGAGGTGATTATGGAGTGGATAAGTGTCTTAGTAGTGTGTTTTTGAAAGGATTTTGTTGATGCTATAGAGAAAGAAGCAGCAGGTTGTACCTATCAGATGGATGTGTGTGGAGAAAGAGAGGAGTCAAAGATGACCCCAAGGTAGAGAGCCGCAGAAACAGGGAGAAGTATAGAGTTATCCATGGAGTCTGAGAAAGGAGAAAGAGGAGAGGAGGTTTTAGGAGGAAAAATAAGAAGCTTGGTTTTGGCCATGTTCAATTTCAAGCAGCAGTGAGACATCCAAGCAGAAATGTCAGAAAAGCAGGCAGAGATCTGGGTCTGGATTGCCGGAGAGACTTCAGGTGTACAGAGATAGATCTGAGACTCATCATCATAAAGATGGTACTGAAAGCCATGAAAAGTGATAATCACACCAAGGGACTGGGTATGGAGAGAGAAAAGGAGTGGACCCAAGACAGATCCTTGTGGTACACCAACTGATAGCGGGATAGCAGCAGAGGAGGATCCATCAAAACAAACACTGAAAGGGTGATGGGAGAAATGAGGAGAATTAGGATAGTACAGAACCCTTAAAACCAAGGGCATCAAGGAGAAGGTTGTGGTCAACAATGTCAAAAGCAGCAGAAAGGTCAAAAAGGATGAGGATCGAGTAAAGACCCTTGGATTTTGCCAGGAACAGGTCAATGGAGACTTTGGCAAGAGCTGTTTCAGTATAATGTAAAGGACAAAAGCCAGATTGTAAAGGATCCAGGGGGGCATGAGAGGAGAAAAAGTCAAGGCAATGGCAGTGAACCGCACATTCAAGTAGTTTAGAAATGAAGGGGAGGAGGGAAATGGGTCGATAGTTCGAAGGGCAGGTAGGATCAAGTGAGGGTTTCTTGAGGAGAGGTGTAACTACAGCATGCTTGAAGGCTGCAAGAACAGTTGCAGTGGAGAGCGATAGGTTGAGAATATGAGAAATAGAAGGGACAACAGTGGAGATGGGGCTTAGGAGATGAGTGGGAATAGGATCAGAGGAGCAAGTAGTGAGTTTGGAGGAGGAAAGAAGGTGTATGGTTTCCTCCTCAGAGATCATAGAAAAGGAAGAAAGAGTAGCAGAGGTAGAGGGGGAAAGTTGGGAGTGAAGAGGGGAAGGAAGGGAAGTAGCTGACTTTGTGGGGAATTGGAGGGTGATCTTGTGGATTTTGTCATGGAAGTAGTCAGCCAGGGTTTGGGCAGAAAGGGAGGGAGAGGTTGGAGGCAGAGGCTCCTTGAGGAGAGAGTTAAGAGTGGTAAACCAACAGCGAGGATCAGAGGCAAGTGAGTTAGTCAGATGGACATAATAGTTTTGTTTGGCGAATGCAATGGCAGACTGGAAAGAGACAAGCATGAATTTGAAGTGTAGAAAGTCTGCAAGGGAGCGGGATTTGAGCCACGCTCGCTCAGCTGAATGGGCACAGGAATGTAAATAATGGATGACAGGCAGGGCTGGGCTGCAGTATGTCTCACAGGACGTGGCATGGGTGGAGCAAGAGCATCCAGAGCAGAGGAGAGTGCAGCATTATAGAAAGCTACTGTCTCATCAACAGACTCAGATGACATAGTGAAGGAAAGAGGTGATGAAACAGTGGAGGAGATAACCAAAGGTTCAATAGCATGAAGATTTCTAGAGGTTGGAAGAGACAAGATGAGGTTGAGGTGGCAGGTGATGAAAATTGAAACTTAGCAGGTGATGGTCAGATAAGGGAAGAACTGAGGTACAGAAATTTGAGGGTTAGCAAATAGAGAAAAATACAAGGTTAAGGCAATGGCCATGCTGGTGAGTGTGGGCAGCAAAGCAAAGCTGGCGGTCGAATGAGGAGGTAAGGGAAAGGAGTTTTAAAGTATAAGGATCAGAGGGGCTACCAACATGAATGTTAAAATCCCCAAGAAAGGAAGAGGAATCCAGAAAGAAGGAAAAGCCATGAGTCAAAGTCCATGAGAAAGGTAGAGGTGGACTTATCAGGAGGTCGATAAATAACAGCTACCCAAAGTGGTAGTGGAATGAAAAGGCGGATGGAGTGGATTTCAAAGGAGAGAAAGGAGTGAGACTGAGGCAGCAGGAGGGATTGGAAGTGGCAGGAAGGAGAAAGTAGAAGCCCAATACCACCACCACGGCCAGTGAGAGGGGGCGTGTGGGAGAACTGATAACTGCCATGACAGACAGCAGAGACAGATGCCGTGTCTGTTGGAGGAGCCAGGTCTCAGTTAGAGCAAGAAAATGGAGAACATTAGAAATAAAGAGATCATGAGTAAAAGCAAGTTTATTTGAGATGGATTGTGCGTTCCACAAGACACATGAGAAAGGGAGAGAGGAAGGGGAACAGTAAGTTAAGTAAATCCATATAGATGGTGTTGCAGCAGTCAAGGTACCTAAGAATGACTGCTTGCACCACTATCCTGAGATCCTGTTATCTCAGGAAAGTCCACAGTTGCCTTATTAGCCTCATTCTACAGTGTACTTTCCGATTAATAAGACTTGACTCTGTAAGTGAAAAGAGGAATCCAGGATAACTCCTAAATTCCTTATTTCCTCTTGCACCTTCAAAACCACTTCTGTTTGCCTAACTTTTGGGAAATCCTGAAAAGGGAGTTTTCTCCCCACCCTCAGAATATAAATCTTCTCTGGATTTAGTTTTAAATAGCTTTCTGGATTTAGTCTTAAATAGCTTAACCCTGTAAATAGCTAGAGAACGTTCCCATAGGGCTAAATGCACACCTTCAACCCATAGGCCCTAATCAGTGATCCCAGAGGTCAAGGTATACATTCAAGAAAATTAGTGAAGAGGGGAGCCCTGTGAGACTTACCACTTCAATGGAAATCTATTCAACTCCTGGCTCTGACTACCACCTTCTGATAATCTATCTCCAAAAAAGATTGAAACAAATTCACAGCTAAACCTTCAACCCCGTTTTCAGCTAGTCACCTTGTCAGAATCCATGATGAACTATTTAACATACTGCCAAAAAATCTAAAAGGAATAAAAGACCTATCCTCCCCACTCCAATCCATTCAAATAGGTATGTCATCAAGCAGGGCCACTAACATTGTCTTCTTAATGAAACTGGACTGTGCCTGTACAACCCCCCTACCAGAGACAGCTGCTTAACTCTCACTAACTTCACTAAATTGGCCACAGCTGGCAAATTTGAAACAGGCCAATACCTGCTATATAAGGAGATTGAAACAAGATTGAAAAGAACCCCGCCATCCAGCAGGCAGCCTTTCTCCTCTCTCCTGCTCCTTCTCCGTGCTCCCCGATCGGGGTAGAGCACACCTGAGCGGGACGCAGCCATCTGCCCCGCTCAGGAGCCTCCGGCCCAATCGGGGCTGTGGGAGGCGGAGCCCAACAAGATTGAAAAGAACACCGCCGTCCAGCAGGCAGCCTTTCTCCTCTCTCCTGCTCCTTCTCCGTGCTCCCCGATCGGGGTAGAGCACACCTGAACGGGACGCAGCCATCTGCCCCGCTCAGGAGCCTCTGGCCCAATCGGGACTGTGGGAGGCGGAGCCCAACAAGATTGAAAAGAACCCCGCCGTCCAGCAGGCAGCCTTTCTCCTCTCTCCTGCTCCTTCTCCATGCTCCCCGATCGGGGTAGAGCACACCTGAGCGGGACGCAGCCATCTGCCCTGCTCAGGAACCTCCGGCCCAATCGGGGCTGTGGGAGGCGGAGCCCAACAAGATTGAAAAGAACACTGCCGTCCAGCAGGCCCACGCCTGTCAGGCCCGCGCCTGAGGGCCTCGCCAGAGGGCCCTTTGGCGCGGCCCTTAGGCAGTGGCCCACACCGAGGCACCCACACTTCTCGTCTACGCTCCAAAGAAATCATTCTCTATGACAACCAGGCAGCTTGAGCTCCCCTGGCACTGAGCTCGCTCTCCACCAGCTACTGCGCCTCCACTGAACACTAAAGAAGAACCACGCTCCTGCAACAAAATAGACCTCCTATCCTACAAGCCAACACCGAGCAAACCTCCCGTTGCAACCAGGTAGAAAAGCAAAGCATTGCTAAATCATATCAACCCTGTGTTTAAGCCATAAAACTATAACTGACTCATACCACTCAGGATTAACTACCTAGATAATATTGTCCCACATGTTATTACTTACTGCATTTGTTAACCAATGGTTGCTTGTATCTAGATACATCTAGCCACAGTTGCTAAATTGTGTCCAATGCCCTAACTTAAAATTGTTACATTGTTTCTGCTGCTTGTCCATTGATCCAACTTAAAAAATTGTTACATTGTTCCTGCTAATCAATTACCAGCTCCCTACATTACTAACATCACTCCACAAACGTGTCTATAAAAAGCATTTCGCTCCCACATGTCAGCAACCATGACCATACCGGCCATAGCGTTAGTTTGCCTACTTTCCAGTGTATTTTACGAAGCCAACTCACTCTCCCAAGATCACTTCCAGATCACTTCACTACACAGCACAAACAAAAAACACTTCCACAGCTCTCACCAACATCCACATAACCCTCACCACAAGAGACACTCTCACCTACTACATATAGCAATAGACCAAACATCCAACACAAAATGCAACCGACCTGTTCCTCAACAAGAAGGACTCAGATGTGCCCTCATAAACGCTACATCTGCACGCAAGAAGTGGCCAGCCATCTCAGACCTAATAATCAAACGAAACCTAGACATTTTATTGGTTACAGAAACTTGGTTCTCAGAATCCGACTCAGTTATAATAAACCAACTCACACCACCTAATTACTCCAGCTACACATGTAATAGAGCAAATAAAAGAGGAGGAGGTGTCACCATTATAGCAAAGACTGACCTCCAATATCGCACAATCACAGCCAAGAGCACAAAACAATTAGACACCATCTCAATATACAACAATTACAATACCATCAACCTTATATATATGTCGCCAAACTCAACATCTGAAGAACTATCCAGCGTAATTGACTTAGCCTGCAACCCAGTACACCCAGAGAAACCTAACTGGCTGATGGGCGACTTCAATCTCACGTCCATACAAACCGCCCTTTCTAACTCATTCATAGACGCAATGAAAAACCTCAACTACAACCAACTCATAAACCAACCCACTCATCAACATGGCAATGTGCTCGACCTTGTCTTCGCTCCGCCCACCTACGCATCCACGAATGATAGTTTTGACCTATCCATCACTCCGGTCCCATGGTCAGATCATAGCCTGATAACATTCACAATACCAGCACATCAAAAACCATTCACCGATACAACGAAAAGGTCACCAACAAACTTCACTCGCTTCAAACCCCTCAACGAAGAAGAAATCAAGAAACACATACTTCCAAAACTCAATCAACCTTCCTCCAACATAAATGATATGATCACCACATGGAATGAAACCATCAACCAATACGCCATACTACCGCCAGCCCGCACAAACCCAACAACGAATAAAAATATAGTGAAAAGACCATCTGCACCATGGTTCTCCCAAGAACTAAGGAAGTCTCTTACTATCTTGAGGAAGCTTGAAAGAAAGTGGCGCAAATCTCATAACCCAACAGATCAAAAAACATACTTATCCCACCTGCGAGACCATCGTGAAGTAATATGGGACACAAGAAAAACCTACCACTCTGAACTCCTCAACCGCTCTCTAAACAAACCTCGGGAGCTCTTCAATCTAGTAAAGTCACTAACTACAGAACCGTCACCACCTCAACAGGAACCCATACACCCTCAGAAGTATGCCAACTTTATACAATCTAAAGCTATCAGAACAACAATTTCTTCATCCCCAAGTCCCCCCAGCAACAAGCTCGAAATCTCCCACTCCTTCAACTCTCATCACCTTCAGCAAAATGCATTGAAGACATCATAATCAAAATGAATACCACCACAGCACCTAACGACCCTTGCCCAGCACACTGGATAAGAGCTATGTAATCCGACTTTAGCCCAGTCATAGCAGAAATAATAAAGATGTCCTTCTCAACAGGCATCTTCCCATCGGCCCTAAAGCAGACCTCCATAAGACCGCTACTAAAGAACAATCATCTAGACCCAACAAGAGAAGATTCATACCGCCCGATATCTAGTATACCGCTACTATCCAAAATAATTGAGAAAGTAACCAACAATCAGATCCAACAACACATAGACACCTCCTCACCGCTTGACCCCTGTCAGCACGGATTCAGGGAAGCCCACGGAGTAGAGACACTGCTGACCACATTAACCAACACACTCATCAGCGGGTTGGACAACATCAAAAAGGGCTTTGCACTAATATTCCTCGACATATCTGCAGCATTTGACTCTGTGGACCATGAAATACTACTAACACGACTATATGACAAGGGAATCCACGGGCTGGCATGGGAATGGTGCAAATCATACCTGGAAGATCGCTTGCAACACATCATGACTGTTGCTGGTACCTTAGAACCTTTCCAGTTAAAACAAGGAGTACCTCAGGGCTCATCGCTATCAGCGCTACTATTTAACATTTACATGCAGCCTCTATGCGAGATCACTCGCTCCTTTGGCATATCCTCGCTGATCTATGCAGACGATGTACTAATATTCACACCAATCAATGTCAAGCTCCCAGATTACACAACACTAGTAGATTGCTTTAATGCAATAGCAGACTGGCTCCTATCCCAGAATATGCGAATAAATTACAAAAAAACTGAGGTACTGATCGTCACGAAAAACAGAGAATTCTCACCACCTGAGACCCTAAAAGTACGAGACGCAGACCTCCCAATCAAGCCCTCCATAAAATACCTCGGAGTAATACTGGACCATCGACTGGACTTCAAAGAACATATCAACCGCACGGTGAAAACCATTTACAGTCAAACCTCGGTTTTCGGTTGCCCCGGTTTTCGTCGGTTTCGGTTTTCGACGTCTTTTCCCGACTGAGATCTTGTCTCGGTTTTCGTCTATCGCCTCGGTTTTCGTACACCCTGGTCTGCATACAGTACACTGCCTGCCCAGTCCCGGCAGCACTACCCCCCCCCCCCGGACTCACCGATCGCGTGTGCCTGCAATAGTGTCTCCTTCGCGCTGGTCTGCATACACTGCCTGCCCAGTCCCGGCAGCACTACCCCCCGGACTCACCGATCGCGTGTTGAGATCTGAAAGGCAGGTGAGCAACATCCTCGAGCCAGACATGCAAGGATTGCAGAGAGGAAGGCCCCGATCTCTCCACCGCCTGCCTGTTCTCTGGAGCGCCCCCTCAGGCTCGGAGGTAGCAGGGTAGCAGGAGATGTTGAATGGGTAAGCAGGAGATGTTGAATGAATGTGGCAGGCAGTTCTTTCTCTTGCGGGGTACGCTGTTGAGACGGAGTCAGCGATCAGATTAGTGTCCTACAGTATCTGTGTGTTTGCTGTGCTGTGGACGATCGGGCAGCTGAGAGAAGTGACAGGAGCTGTTCTACTGCTGGCTGAGTTATTCTCTATAAAATGTATTTTTTGTCAATATTTTTGGGTGTCTGGAACGGATTAATTGAATTTACATTATTTCTTATGGGAAATCTTGCTTCGGTTTTAGTCCGTTTCGGTTTTAGTCAGACTTTTTTGAACGGATTAATCATGAAAACCGAGGTTTGACTGTATTTCAAGATAAGGACCCTGCGCCCCCTGAAAAATATGCTTGACCCAGACAGCTTCAGAACTATATTCCAAACCATAGTCACACCCCACTTCGACTATGCGAACATAATACTCCATGGTCTCCCAAAAAACACCCTAAATACATTACAACTGGCTATGAACGCCGCAGCCCCTCTCCTATACGGTGCTTCAAAGAGCAATCATATAACACCTATCCTAAAGGAGCTTCACTGGCTCCCCATAAACTGCAGAATAACATATAAAGCCCTTCTCATGACCTTTAAAGCGATAAATACTATAGCCCCCTCATCAATCTCAAAACTCCTCCATCACTCTCCCAACATCAGATCCAGGAGGTCAGCAGTGGCATAACCCTAGTTACACCATCTGAGGCCACAAAATGCAAACGTTCAACAACAGACAGGGCTTTCGCGTACTACGCACCCAGATGTTGGAACAACCTACCTCCCAACATTAGAACAATTACTGACCTCAAGCAATTCAGAAAAGCCATAAAGCACCACCTTTTCATTCTCCATTTCCAAAGCGCATCACCAATCCCCTAACACTCACAGTAAAATTGTAAATACCCTATTTACTCAAGATGTTAATAAGAAATTCTATTCTTTGTATATAGGTTTTTTACAAATATGTACAAAGTTTCCCAAAGTTATAATCCCAGTTGAACTCTCCTGTTATATGTAAACTCACCACAGCCTGTTGCTTGCAATGAGTATTCCTGTTTTAATGTAAACCGCGCTGATGAGAAACAGTGCGGTATAAAAGAGCTATAAATAAATAAATAAATAAATAAATAAATAAAATAAATAAGGACCTATCCAGATCTTGTTTTTTAACCAATGGTCTTATAATTGCCACCTTCCATTCCATTATTACTCTACCCTGCAACAGAGAGGCCTTGATTAGTCTAAGAAAATAAATCAAAGCCTCATCAGACAACTGTTTGAATAAGCTGGGATGTGCATTCCTTTGAAATGACATACTTTCATACTTTGGACACATCATGCGAAGAGAGAGATCATTAGAGAAATACATCATGCTTGGCGAGATAGAAGGTCAACACAAAAGAGGAAGGCCAGCAATGAGATGGATTGATAACATAACAGCAGCTACGGATATCAGTCTGTCAACAATGAGCCACCTGACTGAAGACTGAACGCAATTTGGTACAACTATCCCGAGGGTCGCCATGAGTTGACACCGACTCAACGGCACTTAACAACAACAGGAAATGTCAATGACACATCTTTTGTCATCTCATTTGGATTTTAAACAGGAGAAAACCATATTTGTTTTTTTTGGGGGGGGGTTCTCATATCATTAATATTACATGCTATGCATGTTTACTAAAGTTTAACGTGCATTAAAGAAATTAATGTGTGTTAAGTGCAACTGTGCCCATAGAAATAAAAGGGCTGTGGGCGCTTATCACGAGTTAAAACTTTAGTAAACATGTCTTGCTATTTCTTCATTGCATGCACCATTTTAGCTTACGGGTCATCTTATGAACACTGGCACACAATGTTATTTGGAAATATAGCACCCTTTCCAGCTGAGTAGAAAGGAAAGTGTGGTTCCTAGGGTGGAGACTCCATCCAAAGATGGAAATAGCAGTGGTGGAAAATGGTACAAGAAAAACAAAATCCCCTTCCCAAGCAGAGCCCCAAACCTCTTCTGCCAATCAGATGGCATGGCAGCAGGCCGCCAATGCACATCAAAGTTAGCCACCATGGAAGAGATCAAATGATGTTTGCCAGTACTGTCATAGGGCAGGCAGCAGGTAGCATCGAGGCTGGGGACACACTGCATCAGGGAAATGATAGCCCTCAATGACCATCCACTAAGCATGGTTATGAAGATAGGGTTTAAGAGGCTGCTGCATCTTTTAGCTTTTGCTTACTGAGTGCCCTTCAGGAAAACGTCTAGTAGGCAGGTGATCCCCAGCCAGTCTAATCAGTTGTCTTATCAGCTGCAGGCAGAGCAGGCAAAATCAGACGCCGGTAGTTAAGTGCATTTCACCACTGACATCTGGACTAGTCAGAACACTACACATTCTTATGTCTTCCTGGTAGTGCACTGGTGGCAGCCAGGGGAAGCAGGAACAGGTTGCAGGTCTAATGAGGGAGGGCACACCCATGGACTGTGCTGCACAACCAGGTAATGGATGACAACCATACTTGGACCCATATCTCAGAAGAAATAAGGGCAATGTTACAGGGCTGGCCCCTAGTGCACATACAGGTATATCCAGGTTTCCTTGAAAATAGATGATGGGACAAGCATGTCAAGGCAGTGAAGGAGAGGGGCTTTCAGGGGATAAGATGCTTTGCATTCTTGCTGCACCTGATTGTCAGAGACTCCCTATGCCTGGGGAGCAAGGGAAGAGAATTACATAGCTCTGTCCTGGGACAACTGATTGAGAAGTGCTGAAAAATAGCAGAGTATTTTCACTGGAGTATGAAGGTTGGTCGTGAGCTGCATGAGAAGCAGGAAGCAACAGGGGCAACTGTGTACTAACTCAACCAAGATGTTGTGAGCAGGTGGGATTCCACTTATGATATGCTGGAGAGGTTAGTGGAGAAATAGTAGTGGTAGTAGTAGAAAGGAGCAACCCTGTTTCAGATGTCATTGGAGACTGAGATTGCCATTGAAAGCCCCTGTGTCACCAGGACTGGACAAATATCACACAGGTGATAGAAGTCCTAAAGCCCTTTAATGATGCCCGAAATGAACAGAGTTCCACAAGAGCTACTCAGTAGCAAATCCCAATAGTAAATATTTTACAGCAAAATTAGAGGGCTTTTGGCAGCAATGGGATTCATGGCAGAGACTTTGGCAATAGTGGATTTCCTGCATGGTCAACTGAGAAAAAGAATGCTTATGTGTTAGCTGATCTCTGACCTGCGGATGAAAGGAACTGTTGCTCTGCAGCGGAACTCACTGACTTACATGTAGGAAAAGCTGATGACAGAGGTGGAGGAAAGGAAGAGCCAGAGGCAGAGGGACGGTGGCACTGGTGATGCAGCAGCTGAAATAATAGGCAGTTCCATGAGCACCAACCTTTCTTCTACCACTCCTCCTCCCTGGCTCTATATGCCCATGGCCCATATATTCCAGCCAAGGAAAATCTTTGAAGTCAGATATGGATTTCAGCTATTTGCTACTTAGCGGAGCCCATTGAGGACATGTACACAGATCCCTTGGTGTACTGGGTACACAAGTCGACTGTCTGGCCACACCTGATGAAGATCACACAGCATTTCCTGTCCTACCCTCCAACCAGTGTGCCCAGTGAATGTATATTCTCCATAATGGGAGATATCATCGCTCCCTATCATTCACAGATTGCACCAGAATTGGTGGAGTGTTTCTGAAGGCAAATCCCTTGCTTTTTTCTCTCAATGGGTAATGTCCAGTGCAGCCACTTGCTGGTTAGCGAGAGTGCTATGCATTAACATTGTGCTTTCAGCGGGGACAGATGTGCATGCCCCCAACTATTAACATGGACCTCTGTGCTAATTTAGGGGCACAATTGCATTCTACTGGCATGCATCTTAGTAAGCACGCCCCTCACTTTTTATAAACACACAAATCTATGTTATGCACCTTGATTTAGAGGTATAAGTGCATACAAGTGATTTGTGCCCACTTAAAATGTTTAGGCACTAAAACAAACTGAATGCGTATAAAAAAAATAAAAATAAAACTGAATGCAAACTCACAAATGCACATTCTTATAAACTACAGTATTATTAGTCGTGTAGCCTGTAAAAGCCACACGTTATCTGTGGATACGAGCAAAAATATTTTGATCTAATTTTTAGAATCTTGCCAGGTACTTATGACCTGAATTGGTCATTATCAGACAGGAGGCTGGGCTTGATGGACCCTTTTGTCTAACCCAATATGGCATTTCTTAAGTTCTTCTGTTTTTTTCAATGTGAATCAAAAATAAGTTGCATCAAGTGATATGAGGTATGAAGTTAGTCGAGATAAAGGAGACTGCAAATAGATATGAAATAGGAATAGATTTTGCTTCCAAGTGAGTGGTTGACAGCTTTTATGCTTGCCTGGAGATACTTCACAGATTTGCTGCACTTTGAAGAGGCTTCCAGGAAACATTTCTTTGGTATTCTGTCATTTACTCAGGCTCAGGAACATGAGAAAGTTCTTAATAAGGACCGGTCTGACTGGTTTTCCTACTCTGCTTCTAGACCAATGTCACATTGTTAATTCTCATGTAGCAAGTGGCTTGTTTTATCAAAAGGACTCCTAATTAGAAAGGTGAAAAAAATATATGGTCTAATGCAGTTAAAGAAATAACTCTCTACTGTAAAGGGCATGTTTGCTAAACTGTACTAATGGTTAGCGTGGGGTTTATCACAAATCAAGCCCACTGCAATAACCCTTAGCATGAGCTAAAAATGTGACCATGCTTAAAATCCTCCGCTATCCACTGGAGCTGAGGGGAAGAATGGGGGTTTCATTGGAGCACACTCATTGTCAATATCACAGCGTGGGTAGGCCACCTCAGTGAGTGGTGGTAACTGCAGCCATCTTAATCACTGCAAAAAGCTTAGCGCAGGGTTGGTGCTGGTCACACCCAAACTGCATAGGGAAATGCGGTGCATGCCACATTCATTAGCGCAGTTTCTGCATCACCCCTGCATTAAGTTTTGGGTCTGAACACATGGTACACTACTGCATTTTAGTAAACATACCCTTAGGGCCTTCATATAAAAGCTGATGTAGCAGCCAACCAAGTTTTCAAACATTTTAATGGACACTAAAATAGTAAATGATAAAAATAAAATATTTTGTATCCAGAGAGATGTGAATCCCTTTAACATAATTCTTTTCCATATCCTATGGGTTGGAAAGTATAAAATGTCATGCTTTCTCTAAATGGACTTATACTGATCCCCACAATCAGTGTCAGCAAAGGTTTCCCTTTTGTTTTGTTTTGTTTTAAATAGGATCCTCTCTGGAAATGTGAGGCCCAATATTCAAAAGGGTTTATGTGGCTAACAGTACCTGCTAACCACATAAACCCTGCTAAGCCTGATATTGAGCGGCATTAACTGGCCAGTGCTGTTGACTATCCCTACAGACCTCCTTGGCAGAATCCAGATAATGCCAGAGTAGTTCGTGTGTGGGGCTGAAACAGTCCCAGCACCTATCCAGTCAGCAGCAATTTTCAGCACACTAACCGATAGGACAGGTCAATGACGCTCCTAACCTTTTGCTGTATTGCTGTCTGGGTAGCCGCTGAATATTGTCGCTGACCAGACAGCAACAGAGGCTGGTGGAGAAAACAGATATTTGGCACCAGATATACATTTTTGCCTGTGGCAGTCAGCTGCTTTCCAAATGCTGGCCGCTGCAGGCTGAATATTGGATTTTATGGATGCAAGTAAGCTTTCAAAAAGTTCACTCATCTATCTTACCAAATTAAAGAAGAAAGGAATGAATATGATAAATATGCATACTTCCTTTAGGTGTATACCTTGTAGCACTATATAAATATGTAATTTTACTAATAACAATGGTGTGAATGCTTTCGATACAACTCGCCTGTTAGTGTTTGGTCAGAGGAGAACGGATAGCTGCTGGTGAACTTCTAAAGAGGATCTAATATTAGTAGAGCTGCGCTTCTAGCTACTAATGCAGCAAGAGGAGAGAAGAGAAAACAAGAGAAATGAAACCTCCCTCCTGAGGATACAACTGCCCGTGTAGTGATTGATGTAGAACCTGCAAGTGTGGGACAGTTGTCAGAAGGAGAAATCCAGAGATCATACAGCTATTGCATGCAAGATGAAAGTACTAACAAAAATTACATCAACCGCAAAAAGATAAAACAATAAAAGCAGCAAAATCTTTGGTTACCTTAGCTCAGAAAGGTGAGCAAATCAATCTTTCTGGGGTTTTGCACTGTAACATCTGATCTTGAGTTAATATCTAAAAATCCACGAACCCAAACAAAAAAAGAAGCGATTAAATAGAAACATAGAAACATGATGGCAGAAAAAGACCATATGGCCTATCTAGTCTGCCCTTCCATATCATCAACTGCAATAGTCCTCTTTTTACCTTTAGAGAGCCTCTGTGTTTGTCCCATGCTTTTTTGAATTCAGATACTGTCCTCGTCTCTACCACCTCTACTGGGAGACATAAGAACATAAGATAAGCCATACTGAGTCAGCCCAGTATCCTGTTTCCAACAGTGGCCAATCTAGGTCACAAGTACCACTCTTACCATAAAGAAATATTTCTGCATGTTAATCCTGAGTCTATCCCTTTTCATCCTCATCCTACGTCCCCTCATAGCAGAGTTTGCTTTCAATCGAAAGACTCTCCTCTGCATTTATGTCACGGAGATATTTAAATATCTCTATTAGATCTCCAGAGTGGAGGAGTAGCTCAGTGGTTAGAGCACTGGCTTGGTAACCAAGCAACCACTGTTCAATTCCCAATAGCACACCTTGGGCAAGTCACTTAACCCTCCATTGCCTCAGAAGAAAGGCCTGGCAATCTACTTCTGGTGACACTGCCAAGAAAACCCAGGAGCTTCTGGGGAGTCAGGACTGACTCAAAGGCACACGTTGCATTTTGATTCATATCTCTTCTATCCCGCCTTTCCTCTAAATTATACATATTAAGACCTTTAAGTCTGTCCTCATATGCTTTATAACAAAGACCACTAACCATTTTAGTAGCCACCATCTGCACCAATGTCATCCTGTTTATATCCTTTTGAAGGTGCCGTCTCCAGAACTGTACACAATACTCCAAATGAGGTCACACCAGAGACTTATACAGAGGCACTATCATCTTTTTTTGCTGCCCATTCCTCTCCCTATGCACCCAAGCATCCTTCTGGCTTTTGCTGTCGTCTTTTCTACCTGTTTAGCTACTTTAAGATCATCAGACACAATCATGCCTAGGTCCCATTCTTCTTCTGTGGACAGAAGTTCTTCACCCCTTACACTGTACCACTCCCTTTGATTTTTTCAGCCCAAATGCATAACCCTGAATTTTTTAGGATTAAATTTCAGCTGCCAAATTCTAGACCATCCGTCAAGCTTAGCTAGGTCCCTCCTCATGTTAGCTATTCCTTCCTGGGTATCTACGCTATTGCAGATTTTATTATCATCCACAAAAGGCAAACCTTACCCGACAGCCAGGGCCGGATTTACCTATACGCCACCTACGCCGTGGCGTAGGGCCCACAGCTGACAAGGGCCCACAAAAATAGCCTTTTTAAAATTAAATTTAAAAAAAAAAAAAACGCTGGCTGCCGCCACGGCAGCATGGGTTGTCCCGCGGGGCTCCCTACTGCTACAGGCTGAATCCCCTCCCTGCGCCCGGCTGAATCCCCTCCCTGCCGGCGCAGTGTGTACTGATAGCACCGGGTTCGCTCTCTGTCAGCAACGGAAGAGCTGAACTGGGGGAGGAGGAAAAGTACAGCCAGGCGCACGGCAGAGGAATTGCCTGCGAGAGCGTCTCTGACTGGCCGCGGAGGTCCCCAGCATGGACCTCCACGTGGAGCACCAGACGTGGCCCGACTTCATCTCCGGAGAGAAGACAGCGGAGGCCCGCTCATTCCGGGTTGTAGACTCGGCAGAGGTAAGAGGGCGGGCGAACGTCGGACAGGCAGCGCGCGAGCAGCGCACGCTGCACTCTGCAGAGCAGGCCCGGCCACGTGGCGTCAGGGCGGGAAGCTCAGGCAAGCGGCGGGCTTCCGGGCTGGGCAAAGCAGCGGTTTTCAGAGCGCAAGCCTGTGGGATAATTTTCTTTTTGTCTGTTTAGAGCTCAGCTGAAGTTGTGAGGTGCGTGTTTGAAAAAAAAAAAAAAAAGCGAAGGAAGGATTTTAGAGTGCAAGCGTGTAGGTGAGCAGGTGGACAGGACGGGGCCTTCTCCAGGGGGTTATGCCATCAAGACCTCAGTGTTTCATTTGTGGGGCCAAGTGTTTCATTTGTGGGGCCAAGAAAAGTTCCGTTTCAGTTTCAGACGTCTGTAAGGCCTGTGCTAAAGGGGGGTTAGAACTGGTAATGGGCTGTGGGCTGATGGGGGGGGGGGGGTTAGGACTGGCAATGGGCTATGGGGGGCTGACTGGAAATGGGTTGATAGGACTGGAAGTTGGCTGATGGGGGGTTAGGACTGGTAATGGGTTATAGGGGGGCTTAAACTGAAAATGGGGTGATGGGGGGTTAGGACTGTAAGTGGGTTGATGGGGGGGCTAGGACTGGTATTGGGTTGGGGGTTGCTAGGACTGGAAATGGGCTGATGGGTGGCTAGGACTGGAAATGGGCTGATGCAGGGACTAGAAGGGAATGGATGCTGGGTGAGGCTGGAACTAGAAGGGAGCTGATGTTGGGGGAGGATTAGAATGGGATGGGGCTGGAAGAGTAAAATGGAGAATTGAAAAATATTTTGTGTGGGAGGGATAAAAAATCTACAATTGGCCGGGTATTGGGAGAGTAAGTGGGGATTGAGGATGAAGGGGTAAAATTTGAGCGGATGAAATAGGAATGAGGAAAGAGCAAAAGGAGAAAGATTAGTATGTTAAAGCAGATGTAGAGAGAGAATGGAAAAAAACTAGAAGAGAGAAGAAAGGACAAATGGACAGCAGACGATGGAGAGTTAGCAGAAGACTACGAAGAAACCAGAAGAAAGTGGCTGGAGCAATTGCAGCTGAAAAAAATGCACAAAAGGTAGAAAAATATCTCTTTATTTTGAATTTATTAATTGGAATATGTCAGCTCTGGTAAATGTGCATCATTAACGTCTGCGCTTTGTTTAGTACAAGAGCAAATTTAATGTATAGTTTTATTTCTACAGTGTTGTACATTCCAAGTTTGGCTTTTGGGATTCCCAGTTTAATTATTGTCTTCCTGTTTCTAAATTGTGATTCCTTGTTTGGTGATGGTCTATGTTGTGCATGTGTAACTGAGCTGAGGTATTCTGTTTATGTAATTCCTATTTGACATTGCCACTTGTTCTCTTTCCCCAGTAGGTCATGTATTGTTGTTCTCTGAAATGTATTGGTTTAATATTTGCAGTGTTGCCTTTTGATTGGTAGAGTATGGTGCTTTGTGAGTCCTGGTAGTGCTGTTAGGATACGGCGGGTTTGCTATGGGTTCTAAATGGGCAGTGTTTGTAGTAGTTCCTAATGTGTCTGGCAGTTGGCACTGGATTATAGTAATGTAGAAATCTTTGTCTTTCTTTATCCATACACTCATTAAGAGGCATGTTTACTAAAAGTTAGTATATTGTAACATTACGCAAATATTTATGCAAATGAGGCCCCTTATGCAAATGAGGCTCCGCACCCCCCTTGGGCCGCCCCTGCTGGGGGCCCACAATTTTTGTTGGCATAGGGCCTCACTCAAGGTAAATCCGGCCCTGCCGACAGCCATTCTGCAATATCATTAACAAAGATGTTAAAAAGAATCAGACCAAGGACAGATCCCTGGGGCACACCACTAGTAACCTCCTTCTCAGATTGAGCTCCATTTACCTGTACCCTTTGTCGTCTCCCACTCAACCAATTTCTAACCCAGTCAGAAACTTTAGTTTGTTTATAAGTCCCCTGTGTGAAATGGTGTCAAAGACTGAAATCTAAGTACATCACATCTAGGGCTCTCCCTCGGTTCAGCTCTCTGGTCACCCAGTCAAAGAAAACAATCAATTTTTTGATAAGACCTGCCTCCGGTAAACCCATGCTGCCTCGGATCCTACAATCCATTGGACTCCAGAAACCTCACTATTTTTTCTTTCAGCAGCATTTCCAATAATTCACTCGCCACAGAGTTTAGATTAACTAGCCTATGGTTTTAAACCTCATCCTTACTTCTACTTTTGTGTAAAAGGAGCACATGTGCCTTTCTCCAGTCTTCTGGCACCACTCCCAACTCAAAAAGGCATTCAAAAGGTCAGTCAGTGGAGCCGCTAGAACATCCCCAAGTTCCTTCAGTATTCTCAGATGTATCCCATCCAATCTCATCACTTTATCTACATTTAGTTTAGCTAGTTTCTCACAAACACATTTTTTTTAAAAATCATTCAAGATCCCATTCACTTTTGTTCCTATATGTGGGTATTTTCTGAGGTCCTGCTCCTGGCCCTTCATCTGTGAACACAGAACAGAAATATTTTTTTAAGCAATTTCACTTTATCCGCATCAGCTTCTACATATTTGTCCCCTTCACCCTTGAGTCTGACAACACCACTTTTGCCCTTCCTCTTCTCTCTAGCATATCTGAAAAATGTCTTATCCCTCTATTTTATTGGCTGTCTTCTTCTTTTTGTATCTTTGCTTTCCTGACTACTTTGTAGCTTCTCTACATTTTTTTTTTGTTTTTTTTTTTATTTATGAAATTTTTTACAAAAAGAAACAAGAAAGCCAACAACGGCATTTCTTGAAGAAAAAGGAAGATACATCAGTAAATAAACATGATTCGTAAATAACCAAGAAATATCTCTCAAGCAGGAGAGAGTAAGAAATATCTTCCACACTAGCCCACAATAAAGAGGGGAGACATATCAAAATCAAATCAAAGAAACAACAATATAAGTGAATTAAGTACAAGCCATCCAACCATGACAGTATGTTCTCTACGTTTTTACAAATATAGATGCCTGATTTCCTCTCTCTGTGATCTCTTGTATTCCCTGAAGGCCTCCCTCTTTTTTCTCACATTTTCAGTTACTTCTTTTAAGAACCATTGTGGCCTCCTTTTCCTTTTACATTTAGAAACATAGAAACATAGAAATATGACAACAGAAAACGACCACATGGCCTATCTAGTCTGTCCTTCCATATCAACCACTACAATAGTCCCCTTTTTACCTTTAGAGATCCTCTGTGTATGTCCCGTGCTTCTTTGAATTCAGATACCGTCCTCATCTCTACCACCTCCACTGGGAGACTATTCCACAGATCCACCACTCTTTCTGTAAAGAAATATTTCTACATATCACTACTGAATCTATCCCCTTTCACCCTCATCCCATGTCCCTCATAGCAGAACTTGCTTTCAATCGAAAAAGGCTCTCCCCCTGTGTATTTATGCAATGGAGGAATTTAAATATCTCAATCATATCGCCTCTATTCCGCCTTTTCTCTAAGGTGTACATATTAAGATCCTTTAGTCTGTCCTCATATGCTTTATAATGAAGACCACTAACCATTTTAGTAGCCACCCTCTGTACTGAATCCAGCCTGTTTATATCCTTTTGAAGGTGTGGTCTCAAGAATTGTACAAAATGCTCCAAATGAGGTTGTACCAAGGACTTATACAGAGGCACTATCACCTCCTTTCTTCTGCTGGCCATTCCTCTACCTATGCACCCAAGCATCCTTCTAGCTTTTTTCTGTCACCTTTTCTACCTGTTTAGATACTTTAAGATCATCAGGCACAATCACGCCTAAGTCCCACTCTTCTTTAGTGGACAAAAATACTTCACCCTCTATACTATATTGCTCCCTTAGATTACTGCAGCCCATATGCATGACCTTGCATTTTTTAACATTAAATCTCAGCTGCCAAATTCTAGACCATTCTTCAAGCTTAGCTAGATCCGTCCTCATGTTATCTAAACCTCCCTGGGTGTCTACTCTATTGCAGATTTTGGTATCATCCACAAAGAGGCAAACTTTACCTGACAGCCTTTCTGCTATATCACTAACAAAGATGTTAAAAAGAATCGGACCAAGGACAGATCCCTAGGGCACACCACTGGTAACTTCCTTCTCCTTACAGTGAGCTCCATTTACCTGTACCCTTTGTCGCCTCCCACTCAACCAATTTCTAACCCAAGCAGTAACTTTAGGGTCCATCCCTAGAGTGCTCGGTTTGTTTATAAGTCACCTGTGAGGAAAGGCTTTACTGAAATCTAAATACACCACATTTAGGGCTCTCTCTTGGTCCAACTCCCTGGTCACCCAGTCAATGAAATCAATCAGATTTGTTTGAGAAGACCTGCCTCTGGTGAATCCATGCTGCCTCAGATCCTGTAATCCGCTGGAATCTGGAAACCTCACTATTTTCTCTTTCAGCAGCGTTTCCAATCATCTACTCACCACCGAAGTTAAACTAACTAGCCTGTAGTTTTCAACCACATCCTTACTTCCGCTTTTGTGTAAAGAGACCACATGAGCCTCTCTCCGGTCCTTTGGCACCACTCCCGACTCCAAGGAGGCATTGAAAAGGTCAGTCAGTGGAGCTGCTAGAACATCCCCAAGTTCCCTCAGTATTCTAGGGTGTATCCCATCCGGTCCCATCACTTTGTCTACTTTAAGTTTAGCTAGTTTTTCACGAACACAGTCTTCTGAAAATCATTCAAGGTGCCCCTTGCTTCTGTTCCTGTTTGTGGATGCTTTCTGAGGTCCTGCTCTTAGTTAAGCAATTCTGCTTTATCCTCATCTGCTTCTACATATTCCCCCCCCCCCCTTCACCTTGAGTCTGACAATACCACTTTTGCCCTTCCTCTTCTCACTAACATATCTGTAAAATGTCTTATCCCCCCATTTTATTGCATTGGCTATTTCCTTCTCTTTTTGAATATTTCCTTTCCTGACTACTTTGCCGGCTTCTCTACGTTTTTCCAGATATAGATGCCTGTCTTCCTCTTTCTGTGATCTCTTGTATTTCATGAAGGCCTCCCTCTTTTTCTTCACCTTTTCAGCTACTTCTTTTGAAAACTATAGCAGTCTCCTTTTCCTTTAACCTTATTTACCATTTAAACAAAAAGGTTTGTTGACCTTTAAATATTCCCTTTCAGTTTTACCCACTGTTTTTCTACATCCCCTAGTTGTTCCCATCCAGCTAACGACTCCTTGAGGTATGTCTAAAATCCTCGCTTTTGAATAGATTTTATCAGCCCAAGTGCAAATACTGAATCACACCATCTGGTGATCACTGGATGTGAGATGATCTTTCACTATAACATCAAAAACACTTTCCCCATTGGTGAGCATGTGTGGGTTCTTTTACCAATTGCCTGAATAATTCTCCCTGTAGAGAATCCAGGATCTCCTTACCTCTAGATGATACTGCAGCAGGGATGTGCCAATCAACATCTGTAATATTGAAATCACCTATCAGTAGCACTTCTTCTTTCATGGCAATGCTGTGTATGGCTTCTGTTAAATCTCCATCCACTTCTTCTTCCTGTAAGGGGCATCTGTATATCATTTCCCTCTTTCTTGTGGGCCCAATTCTAAGAGGCAGATAGAAGGGCAGCACGTCACACTGGTATGTGCTACCCCTTTATCCGCTTTGCCGGTACTCTGCGTCCATCCCCTGCTGCACTCACAGAGCCACTATGCATACAGCAGGGGACAAAGGCATGATGGGGCAGAAAGTGGTCAGACTGACCCCCAGACGTATAGGACCGATTCCAGTGATGGCCCTGTACATCTGGGGATTGCCGGGGGGACGCCCTGCTTATTCCACTACTGAGGTGGAACAAGTGTGGGGTGCCCCCTCAAACATGGCCGGCAGTAGCCCCCCGGAGCCCAGCAGGCAGCACATGTTTGGTCCCCGTCATCTGATCAGACCCAGGCTGGCCCCATCGGGGGTCAGGCGGTGTGATGAAGGGAGTTAAATGCTTCTCAGCCTCGCCACCTTTTCTCTGAGCTCTTCCACTTGTTTCCTGAGAGCTTCAGCAGGCAGGCATCCTGCACATGGAACCAGTCTTTCAACTGGCATTGGGATCTCTGGACAGAGGCAGAACCTGTAATGGGGACAACTTTGGCAATATGATTTTTCCCAGCCATTGTTCAGTTGGTGGTGCTTTGGTACCTGTTGAAGTAAAAGGAAGAAACCTACCAAAGTCCCTACTTGTTCCTCAACTATCCTTTAAGAGAAAAAGAAGTTAATTTCTTTTAAGTGTGTTCTAACTACACTGTTCTATGTCCCTGTGTGTAGCTAATTGGGGAGTTGCCTTATAAAGAAATGATGCTCACATGGGGTGGGTGTGAGCTGGGGTGGGTAGGGTGGGATCTAACACCTGATGAGGTCAGTAGCTTCAAAGAACTAGCTGTGAATGGATAGCTAGATCAAAAAAACAATGAACTCTAACTGACAGAGGTTTGCCCACCACAAAGAATTCTCCCTTTGTATTATAGAAAAAGAATTAGCTTTTAAAAATTAAAAACAAAACTCGTTTAAGAGCTTTCAGACAGAGAGCTTGTATTTAAAAGCCACACAGAATTACCTTGCTTGCAATGGAGTTCCTGTTAGGAATGACAGTACTTGAAAACCCATGTAGACCTTTATACAATAGCCTAACTGCTTAGCAAGCTAATCAAGGATGACTAACACCTGATGAGGTCAGTGGCCTCAAATAGCTAGCTGTAAATGGGCACCTGGATCAAAAAACAATGAACTCTAACTGGCAGAGTTTTGCCCGACACCACAAAAGGTTCCCCCTTTGCAATATAGTAAAAGAATTAGCTTTTAAAAATGGAAACCAAAACCCCTTTAAGAGCTTTCAGGCAGACAGCTTGTATTTAAAAGCCACACAGAATTACCTTGCTTGCAGTGGCGTCCCTGTTAGGAATGTCAGTCAATGAAAAGCTGTGCAGTGTCTGATAATTTGGAGATCTCTTCCGAGCCAGTCTTTTAGTCACTATTATACAAGAGCAGACTTCCTCAATGAACAATATCTGATAATTGTGAAAAGTTCATCAGGCCCTTGCTATCCTGAACGTCTTTTGCTGTGCGCGCGCACAAATGTACACATGCACTCCCTCCGCACATCAGCCAAGAATAACATATATAAAAATAATGTTTTACTCCTAGGGGAATGTTTACTAAAGATTTTAACATGCATTAATTAAATTAACACAGATTAAGTATACACTACCCTTTTATTTCTGTGGGCTCCGTTGCACTTAACACGCACTAACTTTTAGTAAGTATGCTTCATAAAGTGAGCTTATTCAACACTTAAGTCAACATTTGTCTTTTCATAATGATTCTATTGGCCAAGTGTACATAAAAGAAAACAAGAAAACAAAACAATCAAAACATGTATAAACTGGGATTTTGAGCATATTTCAATGTTACCCTTTTGAAAATAATTTCAGTTTTGTAAGATTTGGGTCATTTTCAAAAAGGCTGTCCCATGTTTTTTTGAATTCCATCACTGTTATTACCCACCACCTCCATCAAGAGAGCATTCCATACATCCACCACCATTTCCATGAAAAAGGATTTTCTGAATTTGCTTTTAGGTTTACTTCCTTGCAACTTCCTTTCATGTCCTCTAGTTTTACAGCTTCCCCTCTTTGAAAAATTCCTTTTAAGTATTTAAACATCTGTATCATATCTCCTCTGCTCCATCCTCTGCTCTAGGGTATATATATTTAGGTCTTTAGATCTCTTCTGATATGTCTTCTGGCACAAGCCCCATATCATTTTGAACTGTGCCTTCCTTTGAACTGTTTCAAGTCTTTTTTATATCCTTTGAAAGGTACAGTCTCCAAAACTGAACATAATACTCCAAATGAGACCTCATTAATGACTTGTACAGGGGCACTAATATGACCTTCATTCTGCTATTTTTGCCTCTCTGTATGCAATCTAGCATCTCTCTGTCTTTGGTCACCACCTTGTCACATTGCTTCACCAATCTGAGATTCTTTGGCACTATCATCCTGAGGTCCTTTTCCTGGTCTGTGCACATCACCTTTTTGCCACTAATGCATATAGCTCCTTTGGATGTCTCTTCCCAAATGCCTTGCTCTGCATTTTTTCACATTAAGGGACCCTTTTGACTAAAGTGTGCTATGCATTTAGCAGAAAGTTTTGTGAGTGCTAACCACCTTCTGCATCCCATGGTAACTGTTAGTGCATGGCCATGACAGCATCTGACAATTCCCACACTAACTGCCATCATGCATTCAAATGGAAAATAGGTGGGTTAAGGGCGGAGAGTGGGAGAGGTGAACACTGCACCATCAGCATGCGGGTATACACCATGTGCGAACTGTGAATCTTGCAATTAACATGAGTGCTGATTCAGACAGGGGCAGGTCCAAGCTGTCTGGACAGCCCAAAGATATAAGGGACCGTTTTGTACCCAATTCTGCAACCATAGGAGCCAAACGTTCCCGCAGGTGCAGATTCAGAGCACCTAGACTGCCCAACATGCCTCCTATTCTGCCATGGGAGATGTCTAGCCCACTGCCCAGCCAGACCTCCCGATGCTCCAGCTGGTGTGCCAGTACAGCAGTGTCCTGTTGCCATGGCACCAGCACATCCAGCTGGTGCAATAAAATTCCCTGTTGTGGTAAAGCCCCTTCAGTCCACTGCCTGGCCCCTGGGGGAGTCCCCCAAGGCAGGGATCATCCATCAGGACCACCCCTGCAGTGGCATGCTGGAATAAGGGGGGGGGGGCTGTAGCCCACAACTGGAGGTATGCCCGGCACCTATTCCAACTTTAAGGTGGAACAATCTGGGCATCCATGTAGAAGCCGCTGGACATACAAAGCCCTGACCTGAATAGGCCCTGTACATCTAGGCACCTTGGTACTCTCCTACTCTGACTCAGTCCTGTCCACTCCCACCCCGTCCAGCGCTCATCGCACAATAACACAGTACGTGCAGGGAGGCAAAGGTGTGGAATACGGTCCCTGTGAATAGCAGGGGATGCATGTCCAAACTGGACATACAATCCCACTATTCGGGGATCAGAATCTACCCCAAAGCTATCAGCACTGACAGTTATAGCGCCAGAGTCACTATGCGGTGTCACACATTACCAATTAGGGAGATGTAGTCCATGCTCCTGTCAAGTATCACACTGGCTTTGCAATTAATATGCTATAATTTTGCATGTTATTGGTGCATTAGGTGCAAAACCATAGCACACTTTAGTGAAAGGTTCCATAAATCTTAACTGCCAAGCATTTGACCATTCTTCTAATTCTTAATGACCTTTTCCCACATTGTCTACTCCCTCCAAGATATTCTCTCAGTTGAAAATCTTCATGTCATCTGCAAAAGGCAGATTTTTGCTTTTAATCCTTTGGCAATATCACTCACAAAGCTACTGAATTAGTCCCAGGACTAATCCCTGAGGAACTCCACTACTCACCTTTCTTTCACTGAGTGAATTCCATTTAACACCACCCTTTATCGTTTGTCAGTTAACCAGTTTCTGATCAAGTTCACCTCCTTGGGGTTCATCCCCAGGCCACTTAATTTATTTATAAATCTCCTATGAGGAGCTGTGTCAAAGACTTTGCTAAAATCTAAATGGGTTACATCCAGTGCATGCCCTCAATCTAGTTCTCCTGTCACCTAGTTACAAAAATCACCCAGATTAGTTCAACATGATCTTTACATTTGAAGGCCAAATGACAGCTACCATGGCTTGAAGGCGAGTTCAAAGAGGCTGTTATAGCCAAGAGAAAATCCTTCAAAAAATGGAAAAAAGAGCCAAATGATGAAAACAGGAAACATCATAAGTACTGGCAAGTTAAATGCAAGGCATTGATAAAGTAGGCAAAGAACATTTGAAAAGAAACTTGCAGTGGAAACAAAAGCTCATAATAAAAATATTTTCAAGTACATTCATAGAAAAATGTCTGTGAGAAAGCCAGTTGGCCCATTAGATGATAGGGGGTAAAAGAGACACTAAGGGATATATTTACTAAAGAGCGTTAAAGGAGCCAGTGTGCCGTTAATGCCTGTTATCAGCACCCTTGCGCCCTTAATGCTGTGAAAAAGCTGCTTTAATGGGTGTTAAAGGCTCCAACAGCATTAAGGGCACAGTAGGCGGAGAGTGGGCGTTAACAGCGTGTGCTCCCTTAAAGCCTGTTGCACAATGTGTTTAAAAGCCCTTTAATGCTGGGAACCCTAATGCCAAATAAAACTTTGCAGAAAGGGTGTATTTAGAGGAGAAAGAGCCTATTCCAGCATCTGCAATGCCCCAGAAAGTGATAGCAGTGCTCCATTAGCAGCAACAGCGTGGTGCCCAAGTATGAAAAATCATTGTGTTGATGGTGCAAATGGGGCAAAGAAGGTGGCATGTGGGTCATGCAGTAGGGGTGCTGATGTATAGGGTGGACCAGGCAGCTGCCCAGGTGGCACATAAGAACATAAATAAAATCATAAGATATGCCATAATGGGTCAGACCAAGGTCCATTAAGTCCAGTATCCTACATCCAACAATGGCAAATCTAGGTCACAAGTACCTAGCAGTTTCCCAAAAAGACACACAGGTTCCATAATGCCTGTATTGGGGCAAGCAGTGGATTTCCCGGGTTCCCTTGAATAATGGTTTATGGACCTTTCCTCCAGGAGCCTGCCTAAACCTTTCTGAAACCCAGCTACACGTCTAGCTTTTATTACATCCTCTGGTAATGAATTCCAGAATTTGATTACGCGTTGACTGAAAAAGAATTCTCTTATTAGTCTTAAATGGGTTCCACTGTAACTTCATTGCATGTCCCCTAGTCTCTCTACATTTTGATGCCATAAACAATTGATCTACATTTACCAATTCCACTCCACTCATTAATATATAACCCTCTATTATATCTCCCCTCAGCCACCTCTTCATCAAGTTTAAGAGCCCTAACCTTTTTAGCCTCTCCTCATAGGAGTATCTTTCCATCCTCATTGCCATCTGTGATGTCCATCATGATCCTACAGTAACAGTGGCAGCAAACAGACATGCTGCTGCTGCAGAAAGGTGATGTGCCGCATGGAGCGGTCAAAGGGTCCTGGCACCCCAGGCAGAGATCCTGGCTGGCACCCCCACTGCCACTTAACCCAGCTGTGGATGAAGAGGCTGATAGCACCAGCAGCTATAGCCCTCCAGGTACAGTAGTTGCAAAATGCAGGCACCTGGGAAACCACCACAGCAGTGGCTGCCATCCTTCCCCGAGATATATCAGTGGCAGGCAGTGATGGGGTCCTTGCAGAGGCAGATGGATGGGGGGGGGGGCTGCGTGGCCATCCATGTGTGCCTCTGCCCCCCCATCTGGACCTTGTGCCCTAGGTGCCCGCCATGCTTGCTGCATGCGTGAGGAAGGGCCGGGAGTTTTCAGTAGCCTGAAGCACAGTGTTGTGTAGCAAGTAGACTAAGATAAGTCAGAAACAGAGTCCTCTGATATTTCACCGCATATGAATGACATGATAAACTGAAGTTGTTGGGAGAACCAGTTGATTCTCTGAACATGATTATTGGTCGCAGCAGCTGCCATCAAGCAGAGTTTGAGACAGTGTTGAAATCATGGACTCTTTGGTGCTGCTCCAGATAAGTACATCTGGGGGTAATCTTTGCGTTGTCCCTTGGGATACTAGAAAAGCGTGGCTTCCTTCTTTAAAAGAGAAAAATGGAGGGTTTGCTACAGGAGGGAGTAATCTCTCAAGGCAAATGATCCAACAAAAAAATTGTGGTCTTTTGAAACAGGTTATTTAGGTAGAATTTATTATCTCCTTAAATTTTAGAGTATATACAGTACATGGGGATTAGGGCAGTCTCTTATGATCATTGGTATACAGTGTAGGTACAGCACCAGCATGTGCAACCCCCAATGAATTGGCCTGTGAGGACACAAACACCCATCAACCACACAGACAGGCTCCGCTATCAACAGCTAGATGGAGAGCCAGGCTGATAGCACCTGCACACTGAGTGCGTACTAACAACAGGTGTCAATGTCAGAGTGTGCTACTAGCGCCTGCACAATGAGCACATGTTAGCAATGCTTTAGCAGATATAGAGACCAAAGTGGCAGGCATGAATGCCAAATATCTCCATTTTTGCACAGCGCGGCAATATGAGTGTGTGTGTGTGCATGTCTCTCCATTGTTCTGTGGCTTTGTGCACTTCACTGTGCCTCGCATTGCCTAAGCTGTTTCCAAAGTTAGTCTGTAAATGTGCTTGACGAGGAGAAGAGGATTGTGGGTATGGCCTGAAACAGAGCAGATTGGCCAGGATGTGTCTACCTCAGTAATAGGGTCAATGGCTAAGACTTCATAGTGCCTGTCTGCCACATGCATGGCCTAGGTAGCCACAGCATGTTATGCTGAGAGGGCACTCTCAGCATGGCATGGCTATGTATCCACATAGTGCTATATGATGTATGGTGCCAGTGATGTGAGTGCAATTGCTGTCTGGGGAGCCCAATCACTGAGCCAAAAGCTGGGTGTCCATGCCATTTATCCCAAGCTAGGGTGCACATGGTTGCTCTCTGCACGTGCATTGTATGCTGACCAGCAGACCGGCTGTAGTTGGTACGTGCATGACCGAAACAGCCCAGTGATGGAACAGCAGGTGCACTCTGACAGAGCTTGCTGTGGTGGATTGTTAGTCCTAGATGGCTGGGACAGCAGTTGTTCCTGACCTACTCACTATGGTTATGGCATAACAATAGCAACAGCCCCACACAAACCTAGAAGCCCCCACTACCTTGGGCATCCAAATCATCAGCTTTTTAACATTGACCACTAACATGCAATGTTCTAGGAGGATCCCTATCTAATAGAAACAAAACACAGAGCTCAGCTGTAACTGGCACCTATAACATACTACAATTGTTCAGAAAACAAGGTTACAGCATAACACACTGCTAGTGATGTGGACCTGGTACAAAGCCAGCTGAGACCGGTTCTAGCAGTGCAAGTTCTGAGGACCAGATGATGGGCGCCCATCCTCACCCTCAGGGTGACTGCTAAAACTGCTCAGTAGCACAGTTTGTAGCTGTTATCTGCTTGTAGTACACACTGTCATTGCGTCTTACTGAGCTGATGTGATGGGTCAGTGCATTATCCATTTGGTGATCAGATGCAGACTGCTGCTCTGCCTGTGCAGTGCCTCATGGGTACCGGAGGGGCTAACCTATACTAGCACACACAGCAGACAGTTTAGGCAGAGATATGCAGGCTCTTTGTATCCAGACATTACTATGTAGAGAAATGTGGAGGTGTAACCTACAGGTTAGTGCAATTTTTTATTTATTTATTGTTTTTCTATACCGCACTATTTTTCATCAGCGCGGTTCACAGGTAACAAGAATTGTGCAATGCAGAACAGTCTAACATTGAACTTACAATAAACAGGGAATGTCTCCATAAGCAAATAACAAGGGTTCAATTCCCACTTGTTCATTTTGCACCTGTGTGCTCCTCAAGTCCTTTCCCTGCCTATAACAGTCCTTGCTCTGCTGTGCTTTGCAGACACTCACCCTTCTATGTTTTTATGTGTTCTGACCACACTTTTGGTCAGCAAACATGCTATTCTCCATCATGGTCTTCTGAGACCATGGCTTTATTGGCTCTGCTGTAGCCCATTGCAGGGGGTCAAACATGTCACCCTGCAGATGTCAGGCCCCTGCTTTGAGGCATGGCATGATGGTCATGGCAATAGCTTGGGGGCTAAGATACCATGGTTTAAGACCCACTGCCACTCCTTATATAATATTTTGGAATGTCTTACTGTTGCATTTTATGTCTGCCATAACCTTCTTGGACTGACAACACCTTCTTGTGACCTTGAGCAAATCACTTAACCCACCAATGGCTCAGTTGACTGCAGGTCTGTACAGTCCCTGTTTATGATCAGACATTACCAATTGATGGCAAGAAGTACCCCGATGTGACTGCACTGCTACAGCAGTATACTAACAGGCAGTTACATGCATACAGCTGTAAACTACTTGGGCAACATGGGTCATGTATGACATTGAGACTGTGACTGTACAGCTTTGGCTCCATTACATCTCTGCAGTTCATGTGGACACATCCTACCCATTGGGTAGCCACCTGCAGTATCACCTCATGTCTGTACGTGCCCCATTTTCCAGTTCGGATGACACCTGTGCAGTTGTTATCTGCACATTTGTCTGAGGTGTTGTATGGTGGCTGTGTGACTGGGACAGGTGTGAGTCCAACACGTCTGGTATCAGGCCTTCCAAGTGGCACTAGCGCACATTTTCACGCACAGTACAAATACGTTGGGGATGGTACCTACGGCACATCGGTGCTGTCAACCCATACCACCCTCTCCTCAGCCATCATCCTTCCTTCAGACTATCCCTCTGCCTCTGTCGGCTGTGTGCAGTCATGTCTTCTTGTGCAAGCTGCTACACCATGGCCTACACTGGTACTCTTTTCCACATTTTGGCTCTTCACTCATGCCTCTCCTGTGCCTGATAAGCACATCACCACTCCTACTCTGTCCTCCTGTCGCTGCACACATCCTGCCACATCTGACTCCGCTGGAGGACACGTCTCCCCATTCTATGTCACACACTGACATTGCACCATTTTATATTGGCACCCCCCCCCCCTTTCCATCGGTACAGCTGTCTCCCACAAGCTTGTCTACTTTACTGGCTGCCACGTAACATGGCCACGGATCTGGCAGGTTCATTAGCTGGGATTTCAATGCCAGATGTTGACTGGCACATCCCTGCTGCAGTGTCATCTAGAAGTAAGGAGATCCTGGATTCTCTACAGGGAGAACTATTCAGGCAAATGGTAACAGAACCCACACTTGAAGGGACCATATTGGACTTGGTGCTTACGAATGGTGAAAGTGTTTCTAAAGTTATAGTGGGAGATCATTTCGCATCCAGTGATCACCAGATGGTATGGTTCAGTATTAAGACTAGGGCTGCTATAAATCCATTCAAAAGCAAGGGTCTAAGACTTTAGGAAAACTAACTTTGCCAAGATGGGCCAATACCTCAGGGAGTCATTAGCGGGATGGGAACAGCTGGGGGATGCAGAAAAACAGTATGCAAAACTGAAAGGGGATATTTTAAGGGCAACCAACATTTTTGTTAAAATGATAAATAAAGGTAAATGGAAAAGGAGACCGCTATGGTTTTCAAAAGAAGTGGCTGAAAAGGTGAAGAAAAAGAGGGAGGCCTTCATGAAATACAAGAGATCACAGAAAGAGGAAGACAGGCATCTATATTTGGAAAAACATAGAGAAGCTAGCAAAGTAATCAGGAAAGCAAAGATTCAAAAAGAGGAGGAAATAGCCAATGCAATAAATAGGGGGATAAGACATTTTTCAGATATGTTAGTGAGAAGAGGAAGGGCAAAAGTGGTATTGTCAGAATCAAGGGTGAAGGGGAAGAATATGCAGAAACTGATGAGAATAAAGCAGAATTGCTTAAAAAATATTTCTGTTCTGTGTTCACAGATGAAGAACCAGGAGCAGGACCTCAGAAAATACCCACAAACAGGAACAAAAGCGAGAGGCATCCTGAACGATTTCAGAAGACTGTGTTTGTGAGAAAGTAGCTAAACTTAAAGTGGACAAAGTGATGGGACTTGATGGGATACACCCGAGAATATAGAGGGAACTTGGAGACATTATAGCAGCTCCACTGACTGACCTTTTCAATGGCTCATTGGAGTCAGGAGTGGTGCCAGAGGACTGGAGAGAGGCATCTGTAGTCCCTTTACACAAAAGCAGAAGCAAGGATGTGGTTGAAAACTACAGGCCGGTTAATTTACTCAGTGGTGAGTGAATTATGGAAGCACTGCTGAAAGAAAAAATAGTGAGGTTTCTGGAGTTCAATGGATTAAAGGATCTGAGACAGCATGGATTCACCAGAGGCATGTCTTTTCAGACAAATCTGATTGAATTCTTTGAATGACTGACCAGAGAGTTGCCCTACATATGGTGTATTTAGATTTCTGTAAAGCCTTTGACACCATTCCACATAGGTGACTTATAAACAAACTGAGCACTCTAGCGATGGACCCTAAAGTTACTGCTTGGGTTAGAAATTGGTTGAGTGGGAGGCGACAAAGGGTACAGATAAATGGAGCTCACTCTGAGGAGGAAGAGGTTGCTAGTGGTGTGCACCAGGGATCTGTCCTTAGTCCAATTCTTTTTAACATCTTTGTTAGTGACATTGCGGAAGGACTACCCCAAAGAACAAAGCTTCACTTCTTTGTGGATGATACCAAAATCTGCATTAGAGTAGACACCCAGGAAGGTGTAGATAACATGAGGAGCGATCTCGCTAAGCTTGAAGAATGGTCTCGAATTTGGTAGAACATAAGAACATAAGATATGCCTTACTGGGTCAGACCAAAGTCCATCAAGCCCAGTATCCTGTTTCCAACAGTGGCCAATCTAGGTCATACGTACCTAGCAGTTTCCCCAAAAGACACAGGTTCCACAGTGCTTGTACTGGGTCAAGCATTGATATCCTGGGTCCCTTCTTAATAATGGTTTATGGACCTTTCCTCCAGGAACTTGTCCAAACCTTTTTTAAACCCAGCTACACTAACAACCTTTACTACATCCTCCGGTAACAAATTCCAGAGTTTGATTACACGTTGAGTGAAAAAATATTTTCTTTTATTAGTCTTAAATAGTTTACCCTGTAGCTTCATTGCATGTCCCCTAGTCTTTCTACATTCTGATAACGTAAACAATCGATCTACGTTTACCCGTTCCACTCCGTTCATTAATTTATAGACTTCTATCATATCTCCCCTCAGCCGTCTCTTTTCCAGGTTAAAGAGCCCTAACCTTTTTAGCCTTTCTTCATAGGAGTATCCTTCCATCCCCTTTACCATTTTGGTGGCTCTTCTCTGAACCTTTTCTAATATCGCTATATCCTTTTTAAGATATGGCGACCAGAATTGCACACAATATTCAAGGTGCGGTCTCACCATGGAACAATATAGAGGCATTATAATATCTTTTGTTTTATTTTCCATTCCTTTCCTTATGATACCTAGCATTCTATTTGCTCTCTTGGCTGCCACTGCACACTGGGCCGAGGGTTTTAACATGTTATCCACAATGACGCCTAAATCTTTTTCCTGGGTGGTGGTTCCTAATGTGGAACCTTGCATTGTGTAACCATAGTTTGGGTTGTTCTTCCCTAGGTGCATAACTTTGCACTTGTCCACATTAAATTTCATCTGCCATTGTGATGCTGAGATTTAATGTTAAAAAATGCATTTGGGCTGCAGCAATCCAAAGGAACAATATAGTCTAGGGGGTGAACTACTTCTGTCCACAAAAGAAGAGCAGGATCTAGGCGTGATTGTGTCTGATGATCTTTAAGTAGCGAAACAGGTAGAAAAGGCAACAGCGAAAACTAGAAGGGTGCTTGGGTATATAAGGAGATGAATGGCCAGCACTAGAAAGGAGGTGATAGTGCCTCTGTATACGTCTTTGGTGCGACCTCATTTGGAGTATTGTGTGCAATTCTGGAGACCGCACCTTTAAAAGGACATAAACAGGTTGGAGTACAGAGGGTGGCTGCTAAAATGGTTAGTGGTCTTCATTATAAAGCATATGAGGACAGGCTTAAGGATCTTAATATGTACACTTTAGAAGAAAGGCGGGATAGAGGTGATATGACTGAGACATTTAAATACTTCTGTGGCATAAATGCACCGGAGGAGAGCCTCTTTTGATTGAAAGCAAGCTCTGCTACAAAGGGACATGGGATGAGGGTGAAAAGGGATAGATTCAGGAGTGATATGCAGAAATATTTCTTTATGGAAAGAGTGGTGGATCCGTGGAATAGTCTCCCAGTGGAGGTGGTAGAGATGAGGACTGTATTTGAATTCAAAAAAGCATGGGACCAACACAGAGGATCTTTAAAGGTAAAAAGGGGACTGTTGTAGTGATTGATATCGAAGGGCAGATTAGATAGGCCATGTGGTGTTTTTCTGCCATCATGTTTCTATGTTACCCCAGAGATCTGTGCTGGTCCCCCTGATTTTTAACATATTTATGAATGACCTAGAAATAGGAATAGTTTGAATTCTTGTTATTTATTTAAACCCAGTTATCCATGTTTATTCCCTGTTATCTGTAAACTTAACATATGTTCATGCTTAAGTACGAATTGTTAAAATGTAAACGGCGCTGATGATGAAGAGTGCAGTATATAAAAGCTGTTAAATAAATAAAATAAAATAAAATAAATAAATAACAAGTAAGTTGATCATACTTACAGATGATACAAGATTATTCTAAGTTTATATAACACAAGAGGATTGTGTAGAATTGCAAGTTGACCTTAAAAAATTGGGAGACTAGGCATCCAAAAGGCAGATGAAATTTAATGTGGACAAGTGCAAAGTTATGCACTTAGGGAAGAACAACTCAAATTACAGTTACATGATGCAAGGCTCCACCTTAGGAATCACCACTCAGGAAAAATACCTGGGCTTCATCGTGGATAGTATATTGAAACCCTCTGCCCAGTGTGCAGCCACAGCCAAGAAATCAAATAGAATGCTAGGAATGATAAAGAAAGGACTAGAAAATAAAACCAAGGATATTATAAAGTCTCTGTATCGCTCCATGGTGCGACTGCACCTTGAATATTGTATGTAATTCTGGTCACCATATCTTAAAAGGATTTAGCAGAATTGGAAAAGGTACAGAGAAGAGTGACCAAAATGGTAAAGGAGATGGAAGGATATCGCTATGAGGAAGGGCTTAAAAGGTTAGGGCTCTTCAACTTGGAAAAGAGATGGCTAAGGGGAGATATGATAGCAGTCTATGAAATAGTGAATGAAGTGGAACAGGCAGGGCCAGCCCATCCACTAGATGAGCTAAGTAACTGCCGCCAATTCCATCTGAGTGGGGGAGGTGAGCAACGGCAGTATTTCCAACAGAGATGGAATCGGTGGCAGCTGGGAGGGATGGCAGCGGTGGTGGCAGCTGGGTGGGTGTCATCAGCTGGGGAGGTGATGTCAGCGGGGGGAAGACATCAATGAGGGGGCAGTGGCAGCTGGGAGTGGCGGTGAGGCCGGGGTTTCTGCCTAGGGCAGCAGAAACTCTTGGGCCAGCCCTGGGAACGGGTAAATGTAGATCGCTTGTTTACTCCTTCAAAAAGTAGAAAGACTAGGGGGGGACATGCAATGAAGCTACAATGTGACACATTTAAGACTAATCAGAGAAAATATTTTTTTCACTGAGTGCGTAATCAAACTCTGGAATTTATTACTGGAGGATGTAGTAAAAACTGTTAGTGTAGCTTGGTTCAAGACAGGTTTGGACGAGTTATAGCAGGAAAAGTCCATAAACCATTATTAAAGAGGACTGGGGAAATCGCCTGCTTACCCCTGGGACAAGCAGCATAGAATGTGTATACTTTTGGAACTCGGTACTTGTGACCTAGATTGGCCACTGTTGGAAACAGGATACTGGGCTTGATGGACCTTCGTTCTGACCCAGTATGGCATTTCATATGTTCTTATGTTTGAAACAAATGATATTTCCCCTGTCATTTCATGGCATTTGTAACCTGAAATGACAATGAATAATGTTTTGAGCCCTTTTTTGCAAAGATAACAGTGTTTTACACATAGACGTAGGCTGGGAATGTAGATTTGTGTTTTGGTTAGGAAAATCTTATGCCTGTAAAGAGCAATCACTAAGGAGCATGCTTACTAATTAGGTTGTACTGTTCATTTATGCTTGAGTGAGCACTAAGGAGCCACACTAACAGCTCGCATGCACCCAAAACAGATAGAATGGAATTATCCCCATGCTATCTACTTAACATGTGATGGAAAGGGAAATGGGAGGGGGAGGGGCCAAGAGTTGGCAATGACTGTAGTTAGTGTGGGAGTTACTAATGAGCATTCATCATCAATGTTGCAGTTAGCGTGAGTGCACTTAGGGGGTTTATGGTTTATTTTATTACTTTATATACTGCCTTTAACCCATGGCAACAAAGCAGTGTTCAAAAGCAAGTCAGGCAACATATGCATAATACATAAGTTAAAAATAAGAAAGGGAGAAAAAACAGGACAGGAAGAAAGAAAACCTTAAGGAGAATAAGAACAGCAAGAAAGCAGAACGGCACAGTTCAGCTGCTCAGAAACCAATCCATCGACAGATCGCCAAAGGCTTGATCAAAAAATTGGTTTTTACACTTTTCTCAAATTATTTCAATGAGGTATCTTGAGGGATAAAGAGAGGAACAGAAGTCCATAGAGTCGGGCTAAGAAGAAAAAAGCAGAATGACGTGTGGATTTGTCTCGGTAGCAGCTATTTGGTGGTACCACAAGCCAATTGTGGTTTTGAAAATGTAGGGTTCTGGATAGAATGGTCTGACGTGTACTAAAGGCATGCTGGGACATATGTTGCCACCTAGCACAGGGCCATAACAGCACAGGATGATTCCCGCACTTACTGTGCCACCTGTGTTAGATGCGTGAGTGGCCAGGTAGGGGTAAAGAGTGGGCGTCTTGAGCTCAATGCAGTTAGTGCTATGTTCACACCGCACACTATCTGCATTAGCAGGGATTCACCTAAAGCCACCTCAGTAGGTGATATTAGGTGCATCTGTGCTAATGCAGCATGTGCTATGGAACAGGGCTCTGCATTAACTGCCAGGGAAGCGATTTCCACATCCCTGACAGCTAACGCGGAGGTGTTGCATCTAACGTGCCATGGTTTCAGCATTATTGGCACATTAGGTGCAACACCTTCATGCCCATTAGTAAAGGACCCCTTAATGCCGCTACATTAATGGGTCGTGTTAAGTGTATCTGCATTAAGTGTGAGTACCGCAGGATGCGTTAAGATATAAATCAGCACAGGTAGTGCACAATTGTTGCACATACTGTGCATTGATCTTTACTTTGAACGCGTGATACCTGCAAAAATTAGTGCAGCTTAGTAAACATGCCCAAGGATGACCGTATACATAAAATCTCCAAATTAATATGAGTTCATTTCCATGCATTAAAAAATATTTTACAAGCATTTATACAATATCTTTTGCATTGATTTCAGAAACATATTGATAAAATCTAGAAATCGACCCAAAAAATACAAAAAAAATCTAAAAATGAACTAATATTTTTATGTGCATATTCCTAAAACATTTGGAATGTGCACAGCCAAAAAATATTTGGTTCTTGCTCATTTAAAATTAATGTTTCTCAGTTTTTGAGCATTTTTTTTGCTCAAACAAACATTGCTATGCTTCCCTGAGCTATGATCACATCAAGGACTGCTTTTGTCTGCGTGTAGGGAAACTATCTCCTGCAAGCAGAAGATCAAGGGAGGGTTGAGACCGATGGCAGCTGTACATGGAGATCTCATCTTCCACAGGCAGAAGATCAAGGGAGGGCCTCGATTACAGCAGTTAATAGTCAGCCTATCTGTCTGCTGGCAAGAAAGGTTAGAAGCAGGGGGAAGGTGATGCAGAGAAGGGAGGAGAAATTTAAAGAACCAGTGAAGTTCAGAAGAGAATGATGATGAGGGGATAGAGGGCAGTAGATGAGAGTGCAAGATGAGGGAGAGGAGAAAGGGAGATGCTATGAGAAGGAAAGTGGAGTGGGGGATGACAGTCAGAGAGGGGTTGGAGGGAGGAAGAGTAGAGTCCAGGGGGTGGGAGGCGAAGAGAGAAATGTATGGGGACAAAAGGATACACTTGCTGTCCTACGATATAACTGCTGTTATCTATATATTTCTCATACAGCTCCTGCTATCATAACAATTTGTTTTAGTCAATTTATCCACATTAGGTAGAGTCAAGACTTCTTAAAAATAAATACTTTTTAAGCAGGAAATCTGGAGATGGCAGACCAGAAAGTTCAAAAACTGTGAGTTCTTAGCTTAAATTTGTTTTCTATGGCTTGATGCTTTCAATGAAGTATAAAGCTGTCTTTTGTACCAGAAACACCGTTTTTTTTATAAGATCATAACTTGAGACTCCAGCGTTCCTAAGAGACACTTCTTTCTTCAGATCCAATGCAAGTTGCTCATTCTGGTTCAGCATGCATTACACTCTGGTTCCTTCCCTCCCCCCCCCCTCCGCCCTTGTTATCTCTCTGATGCTTTGCTCTTACACTCCTCACATCACGCCCTTCGTAGTATTCATGCCAATCGCCTCCACCTCCCCTCTCTTTCCCATGTGCAGTTGTCTTCCACTCTTCCTCTGCTTTCTACTGTGTTGCCCCCGGCTCCTGGAATTCCCTGCCTTCTGCACTTAGACTTGAATCTTCATATACTGAATTTTAAATTCACCTGAAGACACATCTGTTCAGTACTGCCTTTAAGCTTCCAGTTCCTTGAGTATCCTCTCCTGGTCCCCCCTCCCCACCCCCTTTCTCCACCCTGGTAGGCTTGGTCTTAACTGTTATTTTTTTATTATGGAGTTCCTGTCCATCTTTGTTTTATTTTTTTGTTTTTAACTTTGTACACCACTCTGCTGCATATGTGAAGGGTGGTTCAGCAAATTAAATAAACATAAACATCTACTTCCAACCCAGAAAAGCACACAGAATCACCCAGAAAAGCACACAGAATTGGTTTAGGCAAAGAAATAGGAGGTGCTGATACACAATTAGATACATCCAACTGTTGAAGGGAAGGAAAACCCCTCCGAGGAGACCCCGGGGCCAGTTAATGTGGTCATTGTAGGAGGTGGTGAATGGAAGAATTAGAAACATCGGGCCAAACATTCCAAAGCAGTTACACAATTTGCAGACCTGTAAACCGTGTAACTGCCTCTATGTGGGATATTCAGTGGCACTAACACGATTAGCACCGGGGCGTTCCAGGGGCAGTACCCAGGGATAGCTGGTCAGCGGCAATATTGAGCCTCTGACCGGTTATCCCTCAGCAGCAAAAGTTAGGCATAGCAAAAGTTGTCCTAACTTCTGCCGTCGAAGCTAAGCAGGCAGCGACTGAACATCACCGCTCCCCCGTTAGCCTCCGGCTTCTGAGGTAAACCAGGATATTCAATGCCGGTGGCCGGATATGGTCCTGGCCAAGACCGTGCTAAGCTAGAAATGCGCCCTGTGTGACAAAAGAATCTGATGCCCCCCCTCTACCCAGTCACGTTCAGTAACTCACTCTTTTTGAGCTTCCTAGAAGCCCAGTGATGATATGAGGCCTCCTTCTGTGTTTGCGTCCTGTGCGTCCGCACCACTCGCCCAGCCCTTGCTATGGCCCTGGTCTTGGCATTGAATATCCAGGTTAACTCTGAATAGCGGGCCCACCATTCTTTATGGAAAAAACATGTTTAGCCATTGGACCTCCCTTAAAAGCTTGCATTTTAGTTATAATGTTATGGATATGCCTCTGTTATGTTGACCCTTAGAAAAACCCTTTGCAGGCAGCACATTGACATGGGCTAAACATGAATATAGAAGAAACAATAGGGGTTTGACCCAGGAGAGAAAATGTTTAAGACTAGGTCAGACAACAGGATAAAATTGGTGTAATATCTATTCAAAAATCATAAAGGTATTAGTAATAAATTACTTAGAACAATGAAGAAAGGAAACCAAAGAATTCTATAAGATTAAAAAAAGAAAGAAAGAAAAGAATGAACAGAGCCAAGAAACAGGATTATTGATATGAGGAGTCTAGCTAGTACTGAAGCATTAAGTTATTCTGTCTGTTCTTTAAGACATCATAGGAATGTTGTTGTTTTCTTTTTCAGTTATCGTGCTTCTATGTGGACTTTAATTTCCATTTTGTCACAATGATATCAGTAAAGCTTCCTTTCATGCATGGGAACTGCAAGCAAACAAATGAGGGCATCGCATAGTTCATTTCACTCACAGGTCCCCAGAAAAGAATGTTTCAAATCTGAAGTTGTAAGCAAGCTTCTGAGGGGTCATGTTTTTTTGTTTACTCTGAAACCCAAGCAGCAGTGAGAATATCAACCATGGCATTTTGAATCTTGCCTGATACTAGGCTTTCTATAGTGAAGGGCAATGACACAGTCGCTTATGTCAATTAAACTCAGTGTGAAAGCCTTTCGCTTACCAGATGGCATGATGGAACACTACAGAAAGATGGGAATGAGTATAATATATATTTTTAAATGTCACAGAGACTTTATTTATGCAGAAGAGCACACTTCATATACGCAAGAGCTTGGTAACATACACAATATTTTGAGGTCAACTCGATTCACAGTGATCTGAAACGAATGCATTAATTAGACGTGAATGTGACCCAGCAATCCAAGGAGAATCACAGCCAGTTTAGACCATACACTGAAAAGAAAACCAGTGGGCCAATTTTCAAAGGTAATGTATGGATATAGTGCGAGCTGAAAATCACTTTAACTGCTCCAGCACTCAGTTAAAGGGGTAATTTTCAAACAGGATGCCTTTGAGTGAAAGAAAGCTAAGTAAGCACCTACAATGAGGCTATTTTATAAAGACACATAGGTACTGATGTGTCTTTACAAACTACTAGGGCAAAGTGTCAGAACGTTGGTCTGGACTGAAGCCGTGGACTTTGATGCCTGCTCAGAAGCAAGTAGTGTGCTCAGAGTTAAACATTCACACATGTTCTATCAAACACACATGTACAGTACATTGCAGGGCCACCTGTATGCTGGTAAAACGCTATCCCAGAACATGCCTAGATGCATTCTTGTGACTAACCCATCACAGACGTGCAGCCCCTCTGTACGTCTGATCTGAACCGGATGTACGGAGGGGGTCGCAATTTTGATCCCGTGGGGCATGTCTAGCCCTGTGGGATCAGAATCTCAAACAGTCCTGTATGCGCAGGCTGAGACTGTGATTCAGTCTGGTCTGCATATACAGGGAAAGCTCCACTAACTCAGTCAGGGTTTTACAATGGAGTTGCAGCACCATGACATCCGGTTGCCATGGCACCATGGCTCCATTGTAAAGCCGTGATCCCAGCCTCCAGCTGCAGAGCTTTATTCCCCGCAGCCTGACCCCCGATCTGGCTTCCTAAGACCAGAGTCAGGCTGTGGGGAATGTCCTCAGCCTCCCCCCCCCCCCCCGCTCCATCCGCACTCCGGGCCCACAAATGAAAAAGGTTCAGGGACGTTATTCCACCTCGGAGGTGGAATAACTTCCCTGCAAAAGTCACCGGCCCTGGACGTCCAGAGCCGACATTTGAATCGGCCCTTTACGTCCAGGGACAGCGACTGCCCACCACCTGCTCTAATTCCGCCCCCTATCCACCCCCTTCCCACCTCCATCTACCTTCCCTGTACAACCGGCGGGGAGGGCACATAGCTATTCGCGGGACAGAATCGGGACCTAAGTATCCTTTTACATACCTAGTCCTTATGGTAATTGTATAAAAGGCCTTTTTGTGCAAGAAATCATTTATAAAAATGACCCCATAGTCCCTGGGTGGAGTTAGCGTGGAACGAGGTTGGGAATACAAAACCAGCCATATAATGGTAATATTCAGCCACTGTGGGGGAAATTTTAAAGGTCAGGCACCATATGCATGCATGCATACAGTAGATAGAGCATATAGGTGAAGATAAGATGTGGTACTCTCTATGTGCTATCCTACAAGAGAGCATAACAGGCACATAGAAAGGCAATGGCAGCTACAAGAAAGTGTTTACAAAAGTGATGTTTTGGGTGGAGAACTGGTGTGTACTGGGCAAAGTGTCAAAGTATACATGTAGGACATATTTTACAAATGCCGTACACGCCTATGCCATCAAAACTGGCTGCCCACATTTACACCTGCTTTTAATAATGCCCAAAACAGAAGGAAGCTATATTTTGGGACCTGCAGCAATGTTTTTTTTTTCATTTATGTATTTATTTGTGAGCATTTGCTACCCCTCCTAGGGGCATGATGTGCCATCACAGCAGTTCACGCAAAGGTGCAGGGCATTTCCATGCATGGGCAGCCAGTTTATGTCCTCTAAATTTCATCTTAAATTTCATCTTTTCTGCCCTTTTATTACCCTCTTTTACACTCCAACACCAAAATCTTTGTTCCTCTTGGCCCCTGTTTTCACCTCCCTCTACCTCTCCATTTCCTTGCAGCTTCCTTCTGTTCACTACCTCCTATGTCTAAAGCCCGGTCTCCATGCCCTTCTTTTGCTTGCAACCTCTATCCATGTGCGTGGGGGTGTGCGTGCTTTTCTCTGTTTTTGTGTCTGTCTCTGCCAGCCTGTCTGTGTGCCTGTTTGTCTCTATTTTAGGTGGGGAGAGTAAGCTATCTTCCATGAGTGTATTGCAACTGTGGCTCCTGTGTGCTTTGGTTCACGGGAGAGAGGCAGCAGCAGACGAGGAGGCACCTTCTGCAAAGGAGACACATGCTCAGGACATAGTCCTAGAATTGACATCGAATCAATGGAAAAACACATTTAAGTTGGATAACGGCACTATCTGCACCTATGCAACCTGCTGGAGTCTGACCTACTTGGAGAGGACAAATTCTGCCAGTGCACCTGAAGGTATTGCACAGCACAGGAACTGCGGTGATAGCACCAGTGACCTGAGGTGGTGCTGCCCTGTGTTTACTGAGCCATTCACACCACTGCAGGCTCCAGAGAGGGGCAGCAGCAATGGCGATGGAGGGAGGAGGCAGAAGGATGGAAGGTCCACCTAGGGTGCTTCCAATCCTTGCGCTGGCCCTGCCCTTGACTTTCTCACCACTGGAACCTTCCAGACATCCCTCGGAGCCAGAACTGACATCAGCCAGGCAACCATCTCATGCTATATATCTCAGTTACAAGAAATTTTCTCAGAAGAGACATTCAACATATTACCTTCCAGCGCAAGAATAGCACTTAAATGAAACCATGGCAGCATTTTATGAACTGGCACAACCAGGCCACAGGCAGGTAAAGAGGCCATATACAGGAATAGAAAGTCCTTTCACACAGGTGGTCTGCAATACCTCCCACATTATAGCTGATGTGTGTGCATGCCTGTGTTTTTCCATAATCAGCTCTACACAATTACTTAGAGTGACCAGATCCTTACAGTGGTTCTTGAGATGGTGGTGGTGCAACTGGAACCTGCTCTCCCCTCAGGCGTATCGCTTCCCTCCTGATATTCTGCTGCATCACCTGCAGCATGGAAAATAGAAAGCTTCCTTTATGTCTGAGCTCTGACAGATACACAAACCTTTTGGCCGGCAACATTATATTGGAATGCTATGGGATACATCAAGAAGAGGAGATCCTGGTGTGTCAACTAAGGATGTACAATCATTTGGAAAATGGAAAATATTAATGGCATTTCACCTATCATTTCAAATCATTTTCAACTCAAAATGACAGGAAAATTGAGAAATTTGTTTTTTTCCCCCATTTTGTCATTAGTGGACACCTGCTTCTTGAGATCTTCAATCTATAGAACAAGCGACAGAGCCAGCGGACATAAGAATATAAGAACATAAGATATGCCATACTGGGTCAGACCAAGGTCCATCAAGCCCAGTATTCTGTTTCCAACAGTGGCCAATCTAGGTCATATGTACCTAGCAGTTTCCCCAAGGGACACAGGTTCCACAATGCTTGTATTGGTTCAAGCATTGATATCCTGGGTCCCTTCTTAATAATGGTTTATGGACCTTTCCTCCAGGAACTTGTCCAAACCTTTTTTAAACCCAGCTACACTAACAGCCTTTACTACATCCTTCGGTAACAAATTCCAGAGTTTGACAGGGACAGAGAGAGACACACACACACACACAGGCTTTCTTGCTGAACATCCTATCTGGCATGTCCAGAATAGACTCCTGGGAGTACATACCACAGATAAATTGTTAGCTGGAGCTTGCAAGTATGAGAATTAAAGTTCCATATTTAGAAGCTGTAATGGCAGAGGATGACTTTAGTATACTGGCAGTCACAGAGACATGGTACATGGAAAACAATGACTGGGATATAGTTATATGAGGCTATAATCCATTCAGGAAAGACAGGGTAGGAGGAAAGGGAGGAGGAATGGTGCTATATGTAAAATATAATATTAAAGCCACAGACTACTGGGCTTACGAGGGAAAGAGGAGGAACTGTGAGTTTGTCAGGAAAGAAGGAACAGAAAATCTATTTACGTTGTATATCACACCAGACATCCTTCACAGGAAGAAGAATTAGATAAAGATTTAATTGAAGATATTTACAATGGGGTCATTCCAGAACATGAATTAGGGGTTTGTTTGTACAGCAGGGACATTTATGTGCCGAAAACGTCCGCAACCATATTCTGAAACACTGCCGACATGCACGTCAATGGCACTAGCATGGGGATCTCAGAATGTGTGTGGCAGAGGGCAGAACGGAGCGTGGTCATCCATGGAGATATAGAAAGCATATTTAGGAAAGGCCCGTGTATGTATTCAGTTTTTCCCAGAAACATCTACATTATTCCTGCTGAAATGTGGACTAAGGCTAGGACTTCGAAAAAATTCTGTTCTTCTCTGGAATGCGGCCCACACTGAAGAATGGTAGTGATAAGTATGTCATGAACTGGTGTGACTTCAGTCTGGAAAAAACACAAGATGCAGTCTTAAGGTACAGAGAGCAGAGGTGAGGGAATGTTGTAAGGTATAGACACATTGATAAAAACACTTACAGAAATATTAAGAAGAACAATAGTGGTTATTCAGGCTATGCTCTAATGTGCTGTTTGTGCTACAGGAGCCAATCTATGGGACCCTAACAATTCCCATATTCATAAAAATGGGACTGCTGATGCAAGAATAGTATGGGCAATAGCAGGGAAAGGATTCATTTTTGGGTGAGAAACAGAAATCATATTTCTAGTCCTAGTATCCTATGCAATGATGTTATGTCATAGCTGTTATGTATAGGTTCAGGGCATCTTTCTGGCAGAATCATGTTTTTGTGACAGAAAGGAAGAGTGTGTGTGTGTAAGTGTGGTTTGAGGGGTACACGGGAGGATCTGGTGTGCTCATCTGCAATTCAGGGGGGACATGAAAGCCTGGCCAGTACCTTGCCTGTATGGATGACTGCAGCATCACCGGGTGCCAGTGTGATTGGGCAGTTAAACTCAGACGTTTCACCATAGCTAAATGTCAAAATATATCCCTGTCAATGCTGAGGGACTCTCAGAATAAGAGCACTCAACAGTGAAAACAGCACTAATGCATGCCCATAATGCATATTTTGTGGGACCAATAGTGTTGCTGTTGAGCATGTATTAATGCTGTTTGTACTGCTGAATGCCAATATTCTGAGGATCCCTATTATTGACAGGGATATGTTTTGACATTGAGCCATAGGGAACCTATGCTGATTCCTTCTGGATCATTTTAAATAGGATACTCTAATAAGATCAGATATTGTTGGCAGTGTGATAGGGCACCCACACATCCGCTGTGCCTAGCACTGGGAGACACGACTGATGTAGTGCCAACATTCCCGGGATTGTCCAATGTGGCCTACATCCCTACCCAATGAAAGCTGTGAGAGTGGTGATATATCTGAAGACTGGCTAATTGAAGTGATGGAACAAGGATCCACCCTGCCATGCCCACACAGCCCTGACCAAAGGAGCAGTGCCACAAAACTGGCTGTGGGAAGGCAGACAGGGTTGTCCCACAGATAGCGGATGTATACAGACCGACATACGCCATGATGAGACAGGTGTAGTTGCTGTGAAAAATGCCAGTACGCAGATAGGTGGGCCTCAGATGCCATAGCCAGAAGGCCCTAATACAACTACTACTGATCATTAGTATGCCACTACAAGGTGTACACAGCACTACACAGACCAGGGTCATCCCGTCCATTGTGCGAGAATGTTGTTCGCACAGGGCCCCATGCTTCAGGGGGCCCTGCACCAACAACATCCTGGACACTCTCAACTCACCTCCCTATAGCAGCTCTTGTCTCCCGGCAGACTCAGCAACAGCTCCTTACAGCCGCCGAAGTGAAGAGCGTTGTTTTCCTTCACTTCAGCAGCTGTGTTGTTATGTAGATCGCTGACGCGCTGAGTGCCAGGATACTGGAAATATCCTTTGACCTCCAGTGCACCAGCGATCTACATTACAACACAGCTGCCGAAGTGAAGTAAAACAACGCTCTTCACTTAGGCGGCTGTAAGGAGCCGTTGCTGAGCCTGCCGGGAGCCACAAGCCACTATAGGGAGGTGAGCTGGGGCTTCTAAAGCATGTCATGGGGCTCTTCGGATAGGGGGGGCCTTGGGCTTGAAATGGGCTGGGGGGGCCTAAGATTCAAAATGGGCTGAGTGGAGGGGCCTAAAATTGGATATGGGCTGAGTGGGGAGGGGGGGGGGGCTAGGACTGCAAATTAACTGATGGGGAGGACTAGGACTGGAAGTGGGCTTTGGGGGGGAGGGAAGTAAAATTGGAAATGGACTGAGTGTGGGGGAGCCTGGACTGGAAATGGGCTATTGTGGTTCTGGAATAGAATTGGAAATGTCCGATGGGGGGATGCTAGTTTTGGAAATAGCTGATGGAGGGCTAGGATTGCAAATGGGCTGATGGGGGGAGCTTGGACTGGAAATGGGATGATGAGAGCTGGAATAGGACTGGAAATGAGCTGATGGGGGGTCTCAGACTGGAAATGGGCTGAGTGTAGGGGAGCTTGGACTGGAAATGGGCTGATGGGGGGCTGGAATAGGATTTATTTAGTATACATTTGTATACCGCTACTTCCAGCGATCAGCAGCGGTTTGATTACAGATTGGAAATTGTCAAATCATGACAGGAAATTTTTGAGGTATAAACACATTGATTAGACAGGAAAGCACAGCACACAGAGAACTATTTTACAGGGAACATGGGCTATGGAGGGTTAAGTGACTTGCCCAAGACCACAAGGAGCACCTGTGGGACTAGAAACCCCAGTCCTTCCGGCCCAAGGTTGCTGTCCTCTAGTGGGATTTGAACCCCCGACCTTCCGGCCTGAAGTACCTTGCCCCAACCACTAGGCCACTCCTCCACTCTGGAAGTGGCTGATGGGGGGCTAGCACTGGAAATGGCTGACAGGGGACTAGGATTGTAAATGGGCTGATGGGGGGAGCTTGGACTGGAAATGGGCTGAAGGGGGCTGGAATAGGATTGGAAATGGGCTGAGTGTGGGGGAGCTTGGACTGGAAATGGGCTGATGTGGGGCTGGAATAGGATTGGAAATGGCTGATGGGGGGCTAGCATTGAAATGGCTGATGGGGGGGCTAGGATTGCAAATGGACTGATCCGCACAAGCATGGCAACCTCCCCCCCCCCTTTCACCAGCACCAAGGAGTACCGCAAGCTCCACACTATCCACCATGCTCTTCAATATCTACCTGGTGAGTATTCCCTCAAATTAAATAAGCTTCAATCCGATGTTCTGTACTGTGGTAATATATTTTAAACTTATTTCACATTTCTCCACGTTACTGCTTTCCCAAATTTACTCTGATTCTCTTATAATAAGAACCTATGGTCTCAGACAAAGGTTGGCACTGCTCCGGGTGAATCTCCCATGAGCTGTGTGCTCCAATAGCATCAACGACCATGTAGAGAAGGTTCTTGAAGTTGAATACCAAACGTTACAATTACTCAAAAATCGGACTTATCTTAAGTTTTGATCCAGTTTTGTGAATCATGCCAATATTGCAACTGCCCCCCTCTCCGGTACCTGCTCCACGTTTCAATTCTTCTTCAGGGGGTATGCAATCTGTAAATCAGCACTTAACTGGACTGTATTTATTTATCAAGACAGGCTTATGCGATCATCAGCGCGTTATCCAAGGCTGACCAGCTCTCTCAATAACGTTTGGTATTCAACTTCAAGAACCTTCTCTACATATTATAAGAGAATCAGAGTAAATTTGGGAAAGCAGTAAATTGAAGAAATGTGAAATAAGTTTAAAATATATTACCGCAGTACAGAACATCGGATTGAAGCTTATTTAATTTGAGGGAATACTCACCAGATTTTTGTTTAGTCAATACCCTCTGTAAGTAAACTGCCTTAGTCTTCAATATCTACCTGCAGCCACTCTGCTCGATAATACGCACTCATAACATTAACTACCACATCTACGCAGACACCATAATGCTATATGCTCCCATCACAACCACCAACCCAACAAATAGTCACCTGTCAGACTGCTTCATTGAGATCTCCAGCTGGCTACAAGAGAACAACCTATCCATCAACATTATAAAACAGAAGCCCTCATAGTGACCAAAGACCCTAACTTCACCCCGCCACCACACCTCATATTAGGAACCACCCAAATACAAATTCAACCCCAAATAAAATATATAGGAATCATCATCGATCAAGCGCTTAGATTCAACCAACAGATAAAAAAGACTACCAGGACAATATTCCACAAAACAAAGATGGTACAATGTCTCAGACCACTCATCAACCCAAAGGACTTCAGAACAGTCATGCAGGCTAGATGCTCCCCCACCTGGACCACTGTAATATGATTTATCATGGGCTATCCACCACCCACATCAACCCCCTATGAACAGCCTTAAACACCACAGCAAGAATGATCCAGAAAGCGAAAAAACATGATCACATCACTCTAATCCTAAGAGAACTTCACATCTTTCCTCTCGAAGCAAGGGGATTAAATGCAAATCTATCCTGCTCATCCACAAAGCCCTCCATCAGACGCAATCTTCTCAACTCCAGACTCTACTACCCCAGCCTACCCCCAACAGACCAACCCATCAGAACACCAGCAACATACTCACTATCCCCCATGAATGAACTAAGTTCAATCAATAGACCTACAACAAGGCATTCAAACTGTACACACCCTCCCTCTGGAACTCCCTCCCGAACCTAATCCGAAGCAACAGAGACCTCTCCACATTCCAGAAACAACTAAAAACCATTCTATTTCAAGAATATCTTGGACTAGAAAAATACTTTTCTCACTGATTGCACTTCCAGCCCCCCTGAACTACCCCCTCTACCACCAACTAAAAAACGGACGTCTTTCTGTCTAATTTGTTACTTTCTGTTCAAATCATTAATGTTGACCCTCTTGATGATGGCCCCCCCCTTTTCTGTTGACTTGATTACTGTTCCCCCCCCCCCCCTGTTTTTGTTAAACCGCTTTGACCCGGTGAAAAGTGGGATATAAATGTAGCTAATAAATGGGGAGAACCTGGACTGGAAATAGACAGATGGGGGCTGGAATAGGGCTGGAAATGAGCTGATTAGGGGGGATAGGACTGGAAATGAGCTGATGGGGGGATAGGACTGGAAATGGACTGAGTGTGGGGGAGCTTGGACTGGAAATGGGCTAATGTGGGGCTGGAATAGGATTGGAATTGGCTGATGGGGGGGCTAGTATTGGAAATGGCTGATGGGGAAGGCTAGCATTGCAAATGGGCTGATGGGGGGAGCTTGCACTGGAAATGGGCTGAGGGGGGCTGGAATAGGGCTGGAAATGAGCTGATGGGGGGCTAGGACTGGAAATGGGCTGATACGGGGGGGGGGGGGAGAATGGAACTAGAAGGGAGCGGATGCTGAGTGGGGCTGGAACTAGAAGGGAGCTGATGTTGGGGGAGGACTAGAAGTGGATAGGGCTGGGGTAATGAGGAAGGAGGGGGAAAAGATATTTTGTGGGGAGGGAAGAAAAATCTACCAGTGGCTGGGTATTGGCAGAGTAAGTGGGGATTGACGATGGAAGGGTGAAATTGGAGAGGATGATAAAGGAATAAGGAAAGAAATGGGGGAAAGAGCAAAAGGGGGAATGATCAGTATGTTAAAGCAGATGCAGAAGAGAAAATGGAAAAAATCTAGAAGAGAGAAGAAAGGACAAATGGACAGCAGACAATGAAGAATTAGCAGAAGACAGAAGAAACCCGAAGAAAGTGACTGGAGCAATTGCAATTGAAAAATAAAATGCCCAAACAATAAAAGGTAGAAAAATACTTTTTTATTTTGAATTTATTAACTGAAATATGTCTGCTCTGGGAAATGTGTATCACTAACATCTTTGTGTTTTTGTTTAGTACAAGAGGAAATTAATTTATAGTGTTGTTGTACATTCCAAGTTTGGCTTTAGGGTTCACAATTTATCTAGATATTGTTAGTGTTGTTAGATTGAGATTTGTATTGCTAATGTATAGAGGCAGTGACCCATGATGTGAGTGTCTGCTCTTAAACCCTATGGTGACTAGTTCACCACATGTCAGGGTAAGACCATCCTGAGGTCGTTTGTGCCTTGTTGAAGTGTATGAAAGAATTATTTATATTGGTGAAATTAATTTATTTATGTAAGTAAGATCAAGGGTATTGGTTTGTGTTGGATTAGTTTAACCCTTGTGCAGTTCGTTGTATTAACTATTTAATTTTGTGTATACCATATCAGTGATGAACCTTACTCCTAAGCCAGGGTATGTGGAAAATGATCTCAGTGTCTCAAATTTACTGCCAATGTTTGCTGAAGTACTTACATTGTGCCAAAGAGAGCTCCCTTCTAGAGTTCATAAGATGTAAAATGTATGGGTAATTTGTAAAAATGCAATCGGAAATTCTTCCTAATCAGGCCTGTGGCTCCCAAAATGATGGGAAATATTTCAGTATCTTTCTGCCACATTTTCTTGGTCTCTGACTGCAGTGCTTCAGGATTTTCTCTCTCTACATGAGATTAACAGAATAATCACTTAGAACTGACACCACTATCAATGTCGTTCTGGTGTTTCTTCTTTATCACTATGTTGAATTTCCTCACATCGAGTTTCTTATCCATCAGAATGGGAACTTCCAAGTTATCATAACTTCTTCATTCCCAATAATTCTCTTAGGATCATGATCCCAGTGCTTTTCTGGTACAGCGATGTTGTAGTGCTCACAAAAGCTTCTATGGATTAGAAATGCCACCTTGTGCCTTTCTGTATAGATATTTTCTGCCATCAGAGCTTCACAATCAGCTACAAAGTGAAGGGCTATATGGCTCAACATATGAGCAGCTTAGGACGATCCAGTTCAGTATTCCTACAGAGTTGAACCAGACAGAACATCAGTACACCAGACCATTGTCAAGACAACAATAGGATAGTGCCTATAACAATATTTTCATGGCCCATTAAAATCTATTTCAGGAGAAGTTCATTTTGAATTTGATGCTGGTGTTTCACCAATATAATGTGCTCCATGCAATGTACCAATTGCCATAAAGTTAGAGGTGAAAGCCCAGTTAGAAAAACATGAAGCTGATGGTCATATTGAACCTGTGACTGAACCAACTGATTGGATCAGCAATGTGGCCATAGTATAAAAAACCTGAGAAGCTGAGAATTTGTACTAATCCAAAGTTTCTAAACCTTGCACTGAAGAGATTATCATGCCAACACACAAAGATGTCAAATACAAACTGCTCAAAGCTCATTTGTTGCATTTACTGATGCATGTCATGCATTCTAGCATTGTAAATTAGATGAGAAAAGCCATCTCATGCCTGCATTCCGGACTCCATGGGGCAGGAAAAGATGTCTCAAGCAACCATTTGGAGTCTATGTAAAACCAGAGGTCTATTAGAAGAAAAACTGAACTTTTGGTGGGCTCAGTGGTATTGAATCAATATCAAATGGCGTCCTTATCATTGGCTCTGGTGATTCGGATGAGGAGGCACAACATGACCATGAAAACAAGCTCTTAACCCTAATGGATCACTGCAGGCAGGTGAAGCTATGGCTTAGTGTGAAGAAATTACAATTCAAAGTGAAGGAGAACCATTTCCAAAGATACATCCTGTCTTCAAAGAGCCTGAAAGCAAACTCAGATAACATTAAAGCTACACAGGATATACCACTACCTGCAGATTTACAATCTGTGCATTCTTCACTGGGTTTCTAACTTACCCAGCAAAATGCATGCCACATCTGTCTGAAATATGTGAGCTCTTGAGAAGACTTGGATAACAATGCAGTTTGGAATTGGCTTCCAAAGAATGACCGGGCAGTACGCTATCTGGGAAAACTGGATATTCACTGCCGAGCGCCCAACCCTTAATATCTGGTTTTAACTTAAAACGGCAACAGCCATCTGCTGTAACAGAGCTAGCTGCTGCCTTTGAATCTGCCCCCCCAGTATTTTTAGGGTTTATTGTACAAAATCAATTTATACATTACAGCATGCCCTAATGTGCTTTGAATTTTGATTAAATTGCATTACTTTTTGCCTAGACTAAGAAAGATGGCTGTATAAATAAATCAAAATATACACATTCTCTGCGATTTTTATTTAAAAAACAAAACAAAACAAAAACAAACATTTCTGTTGATTCTGCTAGTGACGTACAGAGATAGGAACAGGCTGCAATTTAAGAACAGCTGACTTTCCCAGCCTCTCCTATGTCACATCCAGTAAAAAAGGTCTTTCCTGGCACACATTAACAGGTTGGCCTAATCTCTCAGAGGTAAACAAACCCTGCACAGGATGTGAGGCCACAAGCCACCTTGAGAAATAAAAAAAAACCTTGTTGGCAGTAACAGTGTGCATGTTGCTCTACTTGTGACTTTTGGCAGCGCATGAGTAAGTTTTGAATACAGACAATAGCTTCAGAGTAACTGAGAGAAAGTGATCCAAAGTCAGTTTCATTTTTACTTGCCCCTGTGCTTCAGCTGACAGTACTTCTTCTGCCGCTGTTACTACTAATCGTTAGCATAGCGCACTACAAGGCATATGCAGCGCTGTCCATATAGACGTAAACCACAATCTCTGCTAAGGAGAGTTTACAATCTAATCTAGACAGACCACACAAACAACTAGGGGCCAGAGTAAATCTAAGGGAAATCAAGGTTACTTACCTGTAATGGGAGTTCTCCGTGGACAGCAGGATAAGTCAGCCACACCTGGTGACGTCATCCGACGGCACCATGGACAGAATACTCTCTCTAGCCCAGAAGGGGTTTTCCCTTCTGGGCTGAACCCCCTCCCCTCCACCTGGCCCAGCCCCCAGACCGCCCCTAGCCAGCCACTAAGTTACAAGCCAGTCCAGCACGTGCTAGGGGCGAAGGTATGCCAGGGGGGCCCCTGAAGGGGAGGATGGGTGGGAGAGTGTGGCTGACTTATCCTGCTGTCCACGGAGAACTCCCGTTACAGGTAAGTAACCTTGATTTCTCCTAGGACAAGCAGGATGAAGTCAGCCACACCTGGTGCCTCCCTAGCTAGGAAGGGCTGAGGTAGCAGGGGCCCACGACAATAAGGAGGACACGCGATGGATAAACCAAAGATTTTTATCAAGTCAATCACAGTCATATGTAGCATAATGGCTAGGCAATGTGCAGAACATCAAGTGCAGAACAACTTGAACAACATTACAATCATGTGCAACTCTATGTGCAAACATCGCGTGCAAACAGCATGTGCAAAAAACGTGCGTAACAGTATGTGCAATAGCATGTGCAAACAGCACGACAAGACAGCTTGTGTAGACATCATACGCTAACATCACAGGCAAGGGCATGTGCATCAACATGCGACAGTAGGCAATACAGTATGCAAAGAGACAGCAATAGCTAACATTTACATGACCGCCCAGCGTTAAGGCTCGGTCGGAGGTGCATTGGCTGCCGTCAAGACTGCTTGGCCGAAGGCCTGGCTGTAATGCAGGTTGAGGCAGTAGTGTTTTTGAAATGTCTGCAGGGATGACCAGGTGGCTGCCCTACAGATGTCCGTTACTGGAATTGAGTGAAGATTGGCCATGGTGGCCGCAAGCGCCCTCAACTGGTGGGCGTGGACTGACGGTGCGTGCTCGGTGCCAGCCTTGTCAAGGCAGAAAGCGATGCACGCGGAGATCCAGAGGGATAGGGTGCGCTTGGAGACGGGGCGCCCTGGTTTGTTCTGGTCATAGGAGACAAAGAGCTGCGTGGTACGGTGCTGGTCCCTCGTTCTTAGGAGGTACAGATGTAGCGCTCTGACGCAATCCATTGTGTGTAGCCTCGCCTCCTCCTGGGAGGAATGCGGTTCCAGGAAGAAGGTGGGAAGCTTGATGGTCTGGTTTATGTGGAAGGCTGAGGCAAACTTCGGAATGAACCTCGGGTGCGTCTGGAGGGAGGCGCGATTGCTGGAAAGCTGCGTGTACGGTGGATGTGCCACCAGAGCCTGGAGCTCACTGATGCGCCTGGCTGAGGTAATGGCAATGAGGAACAAGGTCTTCCAGGATGTGAATTTCGGCTCTGCTGACAGCAGGGGTTCAAAGGGGGGTAGCGTGAGCTGGTTGAGAACCGCATTGAGGTCCCAGTGTGGTACAGGCTCTCGGACTGGGGGGGTGCAGGTTCGCCAGGCCTTTCATGAAGCGGGCTACAATGGGTAGCTGTGCGATGGAAGTGCTCCCCGGGCAGTGATGGAGCGCAGAAATGGCCGCTAGGTGCACCCGAATGGACTGAGGCTGTAGGCCCTGCTGAGACAGAGAGGCCAGATATTGCAGTATCCCGGGTACAGGGGCCGAGAAGGGGTCTAAGCCCTGAGTGGAGCACCAGAGGGAAACACGGCGCCATTTGAGACCGTATGACTTCCTGGTGGCCGGGCGGCGTGCCGCGAGAACTACTTCCTCCACTTCTCGGGAAAGGCCCAAGGAGGACAAGACTACCCGCTCAGCCGCCAGGCTGTCAAGGCCAGGGTCTGAAGATTGGGATGTAGGGTGAGTCCGTCTCCCTGGGTGAGTAGGTCCAGTATCAGCGTCAGCCGCTGTGGCGGGTGCAGTGATAGACGCCTCAGGAGTGGGAACCATGCTTGGCGAGGCCAGTGGGGGGCCACCAGAATGGCTTGGGCCCTGTCGGAGATGATGCGTTGTATGGTCATGGAGACCAGGGGAATGGGGGGAAAGGCATACACTAGAGACCATTCCCCCCACGACTCATCGAATGCATCCGCTGAGAGGCTGTGTCGAGATGGTCGCTTGGAGCAGAAGTGTTTGCACTTCGCGTTCTGCTCCGTGGCAAAGAGGTCGATCTCCGGGTGACCCCACGCCTTGAAGAGGGAGAAGGCAATTTCTGTCTTGAGGGACCATTCGTGGGGGTTTAGCTGTCGGCTGAGCTTGTCCGCCAGCTCGTTCTCGTTTCCCGGTAGGTATGAGGCTCTGAGTAGGCAGTTTTTGGAGATTGCGAAGGCCCAGATCTGGAGAGCTTCCCGGCACAAGGCCCGGGAGCCTGTCCCGCCTTGTTTGTTCATGTAGAACATGGCTACCTGGTTGTCTGTCTGGATGAGGGTGACTTTGCCGCTGATTAGGTTCTGAAAAGCACTCAAGGCGTAACGAATGGCTCTGAGCTCCAGCAGGTTGATGTGGTACTGCTGTTCCAGCTCTGTCCAGGTGCCTTGAGTCCGGAGGTGCAGGCAATGCGCTCCCCAGCCCACCGAGGAGGCGTCGGTGGTGATGGTTAGCTGATGAGGTGGCTGTGCGAGGGGCCTCCCTTGTGAGAGGTTGTGCTCGCGAGCCCACCACTGAATGGAGCTGAGGACGGCTTGGTTCATCGGTATGGGAGTGCTCAGGGGCTGCGAATGCTGTGACCAGTGCATGCGCAGGTGCCACTGCAGATGGCGCATGTGGAGTCTCGCTAGAGGAACTGTCTGCGTGGCTGCTGCCATGTGGCCAAGGAGCCGGAGGAGCCTCCGGGCGGTAGGGTTTTTGCTTGATTCGATGTGCAGTACCAGTTCCTGAATGGATCTCCTTCATAGAGGAGGAAGGAAGGCTTTCACCTTGTTGGTATCTATCAGAGCCCCGATGAACTCCAGTTGCTGTGAGGGGCGCAGGTGGGACTTCGGGTAGTTCACTAGGAAGCCCAGCTTGGATAGCAGGGCAATGGTAGAGTGAGTTGCCCTTACTGACTCTTCGGGGGAGGGTGCTGAGATCAGCCAATCGTCGAGGTTTATTTAGTAAACACTTATATACCGCTACTTCCAGCGATCAGAAGCGGTTTGATTATATTTTGGGATTTGTCAAAAATCAAGACAGAAAAGTTGGGGCATAGATAGAGAGAAACAGGGGTAATACACAGCACACATAGTAGGGTCCAAATATAGACCTTAATGTACTAACATACATTTACAAAAGAGATTGCCCTTCATCTATTTACATTTTTACATACAGCCATTCACTTCCTCTTTTATCCCCTTGGATTTACATCTGGTCGTAGTGACAATTGAACAGATGTGTTTTTAATTTCTTCCTGAATTCGATTATGTCTTTAATTGCTCTCAGCTCGTGTGGTAGGTGGTTCCATAAGGTGGGGGCAGAGAAGGAGAACGCTCTGCGGCTAGTACTGACTTTTACATGTCTGATGCTGTTTGGCACTAGTAGTGTGTCTGTGTTGATGGTTCTCCTGTTTCTGGTGGTTGGTTGCGTGGAGATAAGGGTGGAGAGGAATGAGGGGGCTAGGTTGTGTATTAGTTTGAACGTAGTTACCAATGTTTTGTATTGAATCCTGGCAACGATTGGTAGCCAGTGCAGATCAATCAATACAGGTGTGATATGTTCAGTGACACTTGATCGCATGATGATCCTTGCCGCCACGTGTTGTGCCAATTGTAATATATTGGTCGTTTTCTTTGGTAGACCCTGTAAGATGGCGTTACAGTAGTCTAGGTGAGGCATGATGAGCGCTTGTGCAACCGACCGGAAGTCACATGGATCAAGTATATTCCGCAGGGGTCGTAGTACTCTAAGCTTGTGAAAAATGGTCTTGTTGGTGTTGCTGAGGTGTTTTTCCATCTTTAGTTTGCTGTCAATTGTGACTCCTAGATATTTAATTTCATTTTTAGTGTTGTAAGTGTTGTTGCACAATGTGATTGTTGGAGGCGGTTCGAAGTCAGGTTTACTGGATATAAACATTACTTCAGTTTTCTTGTGATTAATCGACATATTGTTTTGTTTTAGCCATCCCAACATCTCTCCCATGCAGGTTTCAAGCTGAGCGTAATTAGGTTCTGCGGCCTCTAATTGCGTGTACAGCATGATATCGTCTGCGTATATGTGGTAGTTAATGCCATATTTCGTGAATATTCCACTGAGGGGTTGCATGTAAATGTTAAAAAGTAGCGCCGAGAGTGCCGAACCCTGCGGTATGCCTTGAGTTTGAGTGAAGGCCTCAGCTTTTTCTCCGTTGAATTGGACCTGCGGCCTTCTGTTCGTTATGTAGGATGAGAACCATTTCAAGGTGGTTCCTAAGATTCCAATCGATGCCAGCTTGTTAAGGAGGGTTAGATGATGGACAGTGTCGAAAGCGGCAGAGATGTCGATGAAAATGAGAATAAACATTTTCTTTCTGTCTTCCAGGCCCTTGAGGAGGTTGTTAAGCAGAGCCAAAAGCAGGGTTTCGACCCCATGATTTTTTCTGAATCTGTATTGCTGTTCGTCCAGGGTTTCATGGTCATCGAGGTGGTCTTGCAGTTGGATGAGGGCTGCTTTTTCAATGATCTTTGCTAGGAAAGATATGCTGGAGATTGGGCGGTAAGATGATGGGTCTTCTTTGTTTAGCGAGTTGTTCTTTAGTATCGGTCTAATTATTGACCTTTTGAGCTGGTTGGGCATGATTCCTTGGCACAGTGATTGGTTCACAATGTGTGAGACCTGGTGGGCGATATCCTTTTTTGCCGCTTTGATCCATGTAGCTGGGCAGGGATCAAGCAGGGAGGTGGTGGTATTGATACTGGTTATTATTTCAATCGTTTGCTTATCATCAATTTTGTGAAATTCGTTCCATGTCTGTTCTTGCTTCACTACAGTTTTCCAAGGTGGTTTGGTAACACAGAGAGTGGGTGAGGTTGTTGTCAGCTTACTTGCATAGTGGTTTGCGAGAGTTTGAGGCTGAATAGTATCGCTCTGCTGTTCTGGCTGGATTGCTTTGGTTAGTGTTTTCACTAGTCGAAATAGTTCACGTGGTTTGTTGATGGCATTATTCAGCAGGTTGGTGTGGTGTTTCCTTTTTGCAGCATCTACCTCTTCTTTGTATCTTGCGAGGAGGTTGAGGTACTCAGTTCTGAGCTCCAAAGTTTTGCTATGTCTCCACTTTTTTTCACACTTTCTAAGCTCTCTCTTCCTTTTGGTTAGCGTTGTTGTGTACCAGGGTTCCGATTGTTGTTTACCTGGGATTGCTGTGTTATTCCATTTCGGGTTCGCTGTAGCCTGAATTCCTGTGTCCCAACTATTTGTTAGTGCATCAAGGTCTGTAGTTTCCAAGTCAATGTGCGCCTGGATGTTACTTGTGAGACCATCCAGGTCAAGTTTGTTGAAACATCTCTGTTGGTGGATTTCTCGTTGTGCTTTCGCGTCTTTTGGTAACGATGGGAGTTTTATCCGTATGTCTATTTGGCGATGGTCAGACCAAGGTATTGATTTGATTTTGATTAGGGGTTTAACATGGTTGGACTGTTTGTTTTTAGGAGTAAAGACCATATCCAGTGTATGTCCCTTTTCGTGGGTTGGCTCGTTTATTATCTGATGATACCCAAGTTGGGACATAGCTTCCAGGAAGGTGTTGGCGTGTGCTGTTGTTGTTGACGCTAGGTTTAGGTCACCTAGGATGACTTAGAATTTCTTCGGTTGTGTTGAGGAAATGTTTTCTAACGCTGCAGCCAGTATTTCATGATTCGGTGAGGGGGATCTGTATATTAGACAGATGGATATTGCTGAGTTCTCCACTTTGAGCAGGTCTATGTCTGGGTTTCTGCTTCTATTTCCTTGCAAGTGTCATTGTAGTACTTTTCCTTGTCCTGTCTTGCTGCACGTTGGAAATCTCTGTTGAGTTCTGAGATTGTCTTTCTTTCTCCTTTGGCTTTAGCTTCTCTGCGTTTCTGGGCAATTTTCAGAGTTTCTTCCGTCATCCATTTTGGCCGTTTTTGCTTTTTCACCTTTTGTAGAGACTTCTCGCTTTCTTCCAGCACAACCTTCTTGACGTCATTCCATAACTCTTCCGGAGCTCTGTCATTTGTATCTAAAGCAGCAAATCGATTTTGCAGGCAGTCTTTAAATTCCAGTGGTATATTCTCAAGGTCATATTTTGCTGCATTCATGAGTGGTTTGCTCTTTTTCAACTTTAGCTTGAGTTTGCATACTAGTAGTTGATGATCTGTACCACAGTCAGCTCCAGGTTTTGTCTTTGTTGATGTTACAGAGCTTTTCCATCGTTGACTTCCACAGATGTAGTCAATTTGATTTTTATACAATCCATTGGGTGAAGTCCATGTGTACAGTCGCCGCTTGTGTTGCTGGAAGAAGGTGTTTGAGATGAATAGATCATTGGTCTTGGTATACACAGTATTCGCCGCCAGCAACATAATTCAAAGGCATCAATTTTCTTCCTGTCTGTCTTTTTCACTGTCCAGCTTTCACATCCATATGATGTTATTGAAAATACCATGGCTTGAACAAGTCGAATCTTTGTATGGAGAGAGACATCTCTGCTCTTGAGAATCTTATCTAGGTCTTTCATAGCCATTCTGCCAAGAGCAATGCGTCGTCTGATTTCTTGACTGCTTGTTGCTTCTTTATTGATAGTTGATCCAAGTAGGTTAAAGTTGTTCACGATTTCAATTTCTTCTCCTTCAACGATGAACCTGTTGATTATGCCAGTTGTCATGATCTTTGTCTTCTTTACATTAAGGTGCAGGCCCATTTTGAGACTATGTTCTTTGATTGTGAGAAGCAATGTTTCAGATCATCTTCACTTTCAGCCAGTAATGTGGTATCATCAGCATAGCGAAGGTTGTTGATGAGTCTTCCACCAATCTTCACACCTCTGTGGTCTTCATACAGTCCTGCTTCTCTGATGATTTGTTCTGCATATAAATTAAACAGGTAGGGGGAAAGTATGCAGCCTTGTCTTACACCTTTGCTTATTTTAAACCATTCTGTTTCTCCTTGTTCCGTTCGAACTGTTGCTTCTTGATCAATGTACAGATTGCGCAAGAGAACGATCAGGTGTTCTGGTATACCCATGCTTCTTAACGTGGCCCAGAGTTTCTCATGGTTTACACAGTCAAAAGCCTTGCTATAGTCGATAAAGCACAAATATATATCCTTTTGGTATTCTTTAGTCTTTTCAAGGATCCATCTCACATCCGCAATGATGTCTCTCGTTCCTCGTCCTTTCCTGAACCCTGCTTGCACTTCAGGTAGTTCTTGTTCTAGGTATGGCTGTAGTCTCTTTTGAATAATCTTCAGTAGAATCTTGCTGGCATGTGGGATCAGAGCGATTGTGCGATAATTTCCACAGTCAGTTGGATCACCTTTCTTTAGTATTGGTATAAACACAGATCTTTTCCAGTCAGTTGGCCATGATGTTGTCTTCCATATTTCTTGGCAGAGCCTTGTAAGTATGGTAACAGCTGCATCAGATTGCTGCAATACTTCTATGGGAATGCCATCAATGCCTGGTGCTTTGTTCTTTGATAAGGCTTTCAATGCTGCTTCAACTTCTTCTTTCATCACCAATGGTTCCTGATCATAAGGTATAGGTTGAAACGGCTGTTGGTCCACTTGATCTTTATCATATAAAAACTCTGTATATTCCTTCCACCTTTTCTTGATCTTCTCAGCATCATTCAATATAGAACCTTGAGCATCTTGTAACATTCCAATTCGAGGCTGGAACTTTTTCTTTAGCTCTCGCAGCTTTAGGAAAGCCGATCTTGTTCTTCCTCTAATAGTTTCTGCTTCTATTTCCTTGCACTAGAGGAGATCAAACCTAAGCTTTCTTTAGAAGCTCAGATGACAAGACTTCGACTTTCATACTTCGGACACATCATGCGAAGAGAGAGATCATTAGAGAAAGACATCATGCTTGGCAAGATAGAAGGTCAACGCAAAAGAGGAAGGCCAGCAATGAGATGGATCGCTACAATAACAGCAGCTACGGGTACCAGTCTGTCAACAATGAGCCGCCTGACTGAAGACCGAACACAATTTAGGATAGCTATCCAGAGGGTCGCCATGAGTCGACTCCGACTCGACAGCACTTAACAACAACATGTCTGGGTTTGAGTCCAGGGACGTGCATGAGAGTTTCAAGTTTGATATGGCAATTATGAGAACTCCTCCACCTCTTTTGTTGGATCGTGGACAGTTATACAGGTTGTAGCCTGGCCTGTTTAACTGGTTCAATAAGGCTGCATCGGTGTTTGTGATCCAGGTTTCTGTTATACAGAGGATGTCAGGTTGCTCATCTTTGATTATGTCATAGATAATGTGGGTCTAGTTTCTGATTGATCGGGCATTGATGAGGGTGATGCTACAGACCATAAATGGTGTTGACGGAGCCTGGTTTTGTGAAGCAAGGGGCCGGCAGGGCTTGCTCATCCGTGGCCTTTTTGATTTTGGGTTGCGGTGCTTCTGTGCTCCAGTGTGTTTCCTGCTTGCGTGTCCTGGATAAGTCATGTGTGTTGATACTATACCGGTGGTGTGGTAGAGTGCGGGAAGGGGTGATTGAGGAGTGTGGATGGCATAGAGGATGTAGAGTGGGCCGCATATAAGTGGTGTGGTTTGGTATATGTTAGTGTTGATTGTGTATGCTGAGATTAGGGTGACCAGACAAATTCCTAAGACAAGTTTTAGTAGATTCATGTCTAAGTGTGTGTGTAACAATACAATACAGTTTGCTTAGAATCCAATGCTAAACTTAGGACAGAGGTACGAGTTACAGTATCAGCAGGTAATAGTATCAGTCAAAATCGTGCTATCAGCATAAACATCAGGTATCAGTGTTTTATCAGTAAGTAAGCAAGATTGATAAGTAGTATCATGAAGTATTGGTAACAGTACATGTGGAGCCAACAGTCGAAAGCAGCATGTAACAGTAGCTAGCAATAAGTAACACAGTTATCAAGTATAATTAGCAGAGGGATAATCAAAGTAGCTAGTAGCCCAAGATTGCAGGTAAAGTCAGTTTAGCAAGTACCGGTCACGGTCGGTGTCAGCAGTAGGTATAAGTATCCGCATCAGGTATTAGTTGGCCTCGGCAGCAGTAACTTTGTGTGGGTTGACCTATCAGCCTCTTAACGGTCCGGTTTGAGTTATCGGCGATGTCAGTGACTTATCTAATAATATTCATTGAGGACGTTCGGTGTTTGTTACTTTCAGTGTAGCTTACCTCCCGGTGAATGACTCTAGTCGTCAAGGGCCTGTTGTCGTTCCACGTTGCTTGGGATGTGGTTCCTAGCGATGCCGAGTCGATGGGCCCAGTAAGCTTCTTTCCGCCTCAGCAAAATATGCAACCATGAAACTGGACTGGAACTCTGGCGTTGACAAAGGAGGCTGGCGAGCTCGACCTGGTTAGAGGGAGCTCTAGCCGTGTGGAGATGTCGCCTCGGTGCTCCGGCCCAAGGAGGGATCCTTGTATTTCCTCCTAAGCAGTGGTGGTTGAATACCTCTCACTCCTGTGGTCAGAGGGCGGGTTTGATCAAGGAGAGATTTTGGTAGCGGTGGAGTTAATTGGCGTCTGGTGCTGGCGAGCTCGGACCCATTCAGGGGAGCTCAAGCCAGGCGTAGCTGTGGTTCTTTGTTTAGCTTGTCATCAAGGGGCGGTTGCTATGTGCAGGCAGTGCTTTTTCTTCTATGCCTATTGGTCCCCGCCTAAAGGCCATGCCAAAGGGCCCTCAGGCGCGGGCGAGCCCCGCAGGGACGCCGCTTAAATCGGGAGGGGGATGCCGGTCTCAGCTGCTCCCACTGTCCCGATTGGACAGGAGCACTCCCACTGCCCCGATTGGGCAGGAGTTCAGGGTGGACTGCTGAGGGCAAAAGCGGCTCCCTCGGAGCAGGGACGCTGCTTAAATCGGGAGGGGGATGCCGGTCTCAGCTGCTCCCACTGTCCCGATTGGACAGGAGCACTCCCACTGCCCCGATTGGGCAGGAGTTCAGGGTGGACTGCTGAGGGCAAAAGCGGCTCCCTCGGAGCAGGGATGCCGCTTAAATCGGGAGGGGGATGCCGGTCTCAGCTGCTCCCACTGTCCCGATTGGACAGGAGCACTCCCACTGCCCCGATTGGGCAGGAGTTCAGGGTGGACTGCTGAGGGCAAAAGCGGCTCCCTCGGAGCAGGGACGCCACTTAAATCGGGAGGGGGATGCCGGTCTCAGCTGCTCCCACTGTCCCGATTGGACAGGAGCACTCCCACTGCCCCGATTGGGCAGGAGTTCAGGGTGGACTGCTGAGGGCAAAAGTGGCTCCCTCGGAGCAGGGACGCCGCTTAAATCGGGAGAGGGATGCCGGTCTCAGCTGCTCCCACTGTCCCGATTGGACAGGAGCACTCCCACTGCCCCGATTGGGCAGGAGTTCAGGGTGGACTGCTGAGGGCAAAAGCGGCTCCCTCGCAGCAGGGACGCCGCTTAAATCGGGAGGGGGATGCCGGTCTTAGCTGCTCCCACTGTCCCGATTGGACAGGAGCACTCCCACTGCCCCGATTGGGCAGGAGTTCAGGGTGGACTGCTGAGGGCAAAAGCGGCTCCCTCGGAGCAGGGACGCCGCTTAAATCGGGAGGGGGATGCCGGTCTCAGCTGCTCCCACTGTCCCGATTGGACAGGAGCACTCCCACTGCCCCGATTGGGCAGGAGTTCAGGGTGGACTGCTGAAGGCAAAAGCGGCTCCCTCGGAGGTAGGGAAATAGGCAGATTCCTTGCTTGCGGAGGTGCGCTGCTACAGCGGCTACGCACTTTGTGAATACCCTCGGAGCTGGGGACAAGCCAAATGGGAGGACCTTGTACTGGAAGTGTTTCCCCATCACCCGGAACCGCAGATATTGTCTGTGAGCCGGGTGGATCGGGATGTGAATGTACGCCTCCAGTAGATCCAGTGATGTCAACCACTCTCCAGGCTGGATGAGTGGCAGAATGGATCCGAGGGAGTGCATCCTGAATTTCTCTCTGGTGATGAAGAGGTTGAGTGCTCGGAGGTCAAGGATTGGGCGCATACCTCCAGACTTCTTAGGGACTAGGAAGTACCTTGAGTAGAAACCAGAGTGTTGTCCCAAGGTTGGGACTGGCTCGATGGTGTTGGAAGAGAGGAGGGAGAGGATCTCCTTCTCCAGAGCAATGGAGGAAGGTTCTGGTGCCTTGCAGGGTGGAACTCCGTGTTGCACAGGGGGCGATAGGAACTTTAAGCGATACCCGTCCTTGATGATAGCTAGCACCCATTTGTCCGAGGTGATGGCCTGCCAACCCGTGAGAAAAAGGGCCAGCCGTCCCCCCTTGGGAGGGCTGCCAAGAGGCTGGTTGTCAAAAGGCTTGGTAATTCTTCCCCGTCCCGGTCTACTGGCTCTTTTGTTGCTTTCTATCCCTCTGTCGAGGTTTTTGCCAGTAGGACTGTTGCGATGACTGGTGTTTGTATCGGGGTTGCCATTTCTGGTAGGAACTGTACTGACGCTTAGCGGAATTGAAGTAGGAAGGCTTTTGGTGGTAAGAGTTCCTGCGACTGGGGCGCTCAAAGCCCTCATCCGACAGTGTTTTCAACGTTGTACAGCGGTCCTTTAAGGCGTTGACGGTGTCGGTGACCTTGTCTCCAAAGAGGGACTCCCCAGTGCAGGGAGCGTCTGCGATGCGATCGTGGGTGTCCTCTCGTAGTCCTGAGGCCCTGAGCCATGCTAGGCAGCGGGCGGAGATGGAAGAAGCGGCCGTGCGAGCCGCAGTGTCAAAGGCATCAAATGCCGCTCGCACCTGATGTTTAGTGCATTCTTGAAGGTGGAGGATAGTGTCGGTACAAGTAGGCTGTGCTCCCTGGCTGGGGGCAGGGATGGTCGCTTTAAGTTTCTCTAGCAGGGCGTCAAGGTAAAGGGCCTGCTGCAGCTGGTGGGCGGAGATCCTGGCGCTGAGCATGGCCTCTTGAAAGACCTTCTTCCCGGTGTCATCGAGCGATTTTAGGTCCTTGCCCGGAGGGCAGTTAGCGTTGGTACGCGTGGACTTAGTCCTTTTCAGAGCCGATTCCACCACGATGGAGTGGTGGGGAAGCTGAGGCTTGTCGAATCCTGGTGTGGCCTGAACTTGGTACTTGTTGTCTAGTTTCCGAGACACTGCGAGTCCTGAAGAGGGGTTCCTCCAAAGGGCGATGAGATTCTCGCGTAGTAAGGGATAAACTGGTACGGTCGCCAGGGGTCTTGGCGTTTCGAGAAACCTGCATGCCGCCTGCGTCTCCGGGCGCTGGTCGGAGGCTTCACTGGAGTTAGGAAGGCCCAGAGTGTTAGCCAGCTTCTGAAGGAACTTGTGATAGGAGAGGTCCTCCGGGCTGGAGGGCGGTGGCTCAATTGACGGTCCTAAGTCAATTGCTGATGCAGAAACCCCTTGGGAGGTGCCCTCCGATGTTGCTGTTGCGACTGGCCCTGGCTCTCCAGATCTCTCAGAGGCTGGTGCTGAATTGGCTATGGTGTCACCGGAGGTGGCCGGCGGGGCCAGGGTAGCAGGGTTGTGGATAAGAGTTGTGGAGGCATTCGCTGGTTGGGTCTGTGACCATTGCTGGAAAAGGGAGGCTAGGAAGGAGATGAACTTTGAGTTTTCCCCGTACCCCTCTACCTGTGTTGGTGGAGGGGGTTCCAGCCTTAAGGGCTCCACTTGATCTTGATCCTCCGATGCTGCTTCGGGGGATGGGGACCCGAATTCAAGCAGGTGCTGGGAAGACAGCGCAGCGTGCCCCTCAGAAGATTCACTGGAGGAGGAGGAGGAGCTAGGCCAACTGCGGTGGTGGTGCCGTCTGCCCCCGGAGCAGCGGCGAGGATTGCGGTCGCGCCCCGATGATCTGAAGCTGTGGTCTCTTCGGCGGCATCTATGATGATGGCGCGGGCTTTGATGCCTCGGCGCAGAGGGAGACCGTCGGCGGCGCCGGGTCGGCGCAGATGCGGATCGCCATCGGCGCCTGCTTCCTCGGCGTGAGGAGCTGCTTCTCCTCCTCTTCCTGCTGCGCCGGTGCCGGTCGTCCGCATCATAGTGGGCGGAGCTAGGGGCGGAAGCGGCAGAATCCAAGATGGCCGCCTCCATAGCATCCACGTGGTCGAGAGCTTCCGGGACGTCCTGCGGCAGGGGAGGCATGGCGCCAGAGTCCTGAGGGAGAGAGGAGGGTCCTGCAGCATCGCAGCAAGGAGCGGAGGCCGGCAGGGGCACGCTCGGGGCCACAGCGATAAAGGCCTCTGCTTGCTCCAGGAGAGTCAGAATATCGCGGCAGGGAGCGGAGGCCATCGGGGGCACGCTCAAAGCCGGGGGAGCATCGGCAGCACTTATCTGAAGGGCAGAGCCCACGGCAGAGGCAGAGGAGCCTGGACGAGGCGACGAGGTAGGAAACAGCTCCTTTAGGAGATTCTTTCTCGTTTTCCTTGCTCTCGGGGACATCTTGGCACAGTGGGAGCAGTCCTCCACCCGGTGTGAGACGCCCAGACAACGGATGCAGCAAGGGTGGGAATCAGTCGCGTTCATCTTGTGGGAGCATACTGGGCATTTCTTGAAGCCCGGTTTGGGCATGTTGAGTAAAAAAAACCCAAAGAAAGTAAAATAAAAGGAGAGAGTAGAATGTTCGTCTTGCAGGCAAGGCGGAAGAAGTGAAAGTGGCTGGCTAGGGGTGGTCTGGGGGCTGGGCCAGGTGGAGGGGAGGGGGCTCAGCCCAGAAGGGAAAACCCCTTCTGGGCTAGAGAGAGTATTCCGTCCATGGCGCCGTCAGATGACGTCACCAGGTGTGGCTGACTTCATCCTGCTTGTCCTAGGAGAATGGTAAAGATACATATGGGAGGTGAACAGGAGGACAAGGGATCAGTTTCCTAAAGCAGCTTTAAAGAGGTGTGGTTTTAGTCTGGATTTGACTAGGGCCAGAAATGGAGCCTGACATGCTGACTCAAGTAGTTTGTTCCAGGCGTAAGGAGCTGTAACGTGGAATGAACGAAGTCTGGAGTTGGCAGTGGCAGAGAAGGGCACAGACAGGAGAATGAGATCTGCAAGAAGAGAGGAGTTCCAAAGGAGGGCTGCAGGGAGAGGGACGGTAGTGAGCAGCCTCAGAAGGAATGCACTTAGAAGTCAGTAGGAGAGATATGGGCTGGATGCAGCTGCATCCACACATGGGCAGTTTGGCTGGAGCATCATTGTCTTCCCCGGATCTGTGCACCACTTCAGACTGGGCCTCTCGTTTTAGACTTTCATTCTATGGGAGATCTGCCCTGTTAGAACACTAGAGATGTGGTTCATAAAAGCCACAATTTGAAAGACACAAACTCGCTCTTTGATCATGTTCTAGAGATAGGGCCCGATATTCAGAGGGGGTGACTAGCGCTGCTAGAGCGGCTAGCCACTGCTGCTGAACCTTAAACCCAGATATTCAATGCCGGGGCCATATCCGGACCTTAGCACTGAATATCCAGATTGCACAGATTGCTGGGAAGCTAATCGGGTGGCGGCGATATTCAGCCACTGCCCAGTTAGTTTCTGCGGCAAATGTTAAGCTAGCCTTTACTGCATCTGACTTTCACCATGTGTTGATTACCAGGCAGCGGCTCAATATTGCTTCTGCCCGGTTATCGACGGTGCTGCCCCCGGAACATCCCAATGCCAACTGGTTATTGCTGCTGAATATCCCGGATAAGGGCATTAACACAGTCAGCAGGTTTGCTAACCATGTTAATCTCTTTGAACATCCCCCTCTCATAAAATGAGTGCAATAATAATTTTGATTTTTGGGGAAAGCAATTCACAAGGCCATTTCCATGGGTAAAACAGTTCTTTATCCACGAAAAGGTTTTTTTGAAAAATAGCCCACCGGCTATGATGCTAATTTTATAAGCCATTTTCACATATATGTTGTTGTTGTTGTTAAGTGCCGTCGAGTCGGAGTCGACTCATGGCGACCCTCTGGATAGCTATCCTAAATTGTGTTCGGTCTTTAGTCAGGCGGCTCATTGTTGACAGACTGGCACCCGTAGCTGCTGTTATTGTAGCGATCCATCTCATATATATTTTATTTTATTTGTTTATTTAACCAATTTTCTATACCGCCTTATCCTTCAATCAAAGCGGTTTACATTATGTAATCACTACAAACAGGTACTGGATATATTCCCTCGTCCCCAATGGGCTCACAATCTATGTGTACCTGAGGCAACGGAGGGTTAAGTGACTTGCCCAAGGCCACAAGGAGTGCCTATAGGACTAGAAACCCCAGTCACTCCGGCCTGAGATTGCTGTCCCCAGGCATGTAAAAGCCTCTTCTAAAATTACCGTGGACATAAAAGTATGTGCATTGGCAAAAGCATGTGTACTTTTGTGTGACCCAATTGTAGGGATGTGCATTATTTTACTCATGAACATTTATACCTGTTCTCAAGCAGGCATGAATGCCCATGACTTCATTGGTGCTGATATTTTATAGGGACAGAAAGGCCCCTGGAAAGGGGGGGAGGGGTTCTTTTCATAAAGGCCGCTAAGGTTTCACACTCAATGAGTGTTACCAATGCATGTTAATTACAAAGTCTTCACTTTAGCTGTCAGAGCCTTGATCAGTATGGTCCTGACAGGTAACACTCACCTAGAGTTGCTGTTAGTTGCACCTGCTCTAAGTGCCACCTTAATTGCACTCACTCGCCAATGTGTTTTCCATGCCCACGTTACAACTCTAACCCACCCATTCTCCATATTAGCATGCTAGTGCTTGCTTTAGGACCGGCTTTATGATGTCTAGAGGAGAAACTTAGCCTCTCCACCACTCCCGGTCCCACCTATGGGTGCCAACAGCTTAAATCTAGATCTGCCTGCATACTGTATAAGTCTGCCTGGTGGAGGGGTTAGGTTGGCGGAGAACATCACAAGTAGTTGTTCTTTAGTTACTTGTTGAAACCTTTTGGAAAAAAACTACCTGAAAGATTTGCACTGATGAAAGCAATTGAATTGTTCCTCCTAATGCCCTCTAGCCAAAGAAATCACATGGTGCAAACAAATCATCTTTTTCCAGCTTCCTCTGTTAAAATGTCACATTGCTTTGGAGGTGCAAGGATATGAGAGATGAGAAGGTCCACGGAGGACAAAGAAAACAGTATAATGAGAATGGGGGAAGTTAATTTCAGAAAGGACAGACTTCCGTGTGCTTTGTTCTGGCAAGGGAAATACCGTACCTGATTGCAACTCTCCTTGAACTGCTACAGGAAAGACGTAAGCTAAATACCACTGCTATTGTTCCTGCACACAAAGTCGCACATAACGTAGCTTCAAGAAGCGTGACCTCGCAAGGTGCTGTGCACATTATGAAGCTCAGTATTCCACTAATATTGTTTCCTTAAGTTAAAGGTACTGTAATGGGAAATAAAGAAAAAACAAAAATTCCTTTTCTCAGTTTTTTTTTAATGTTTCATTTTAATAAGGATTATGAAGAATTCAAATAGGGCCAGCAGCATCAGAAAAAAAATGGGGGAGGGGAAGTGGGGGAAACGGTTATTAGGGTGTACACTTACTCTTGCCCTTCCCTGTGAACTTATTCTCCCATCCTCCTATATGGTTTTCTCTTTCGCTCCACACCCAGCACAGACTTATCTTCCCTGCACACACACCACATCCGGAGTTTTCATGTTTTCTCTTTTTGAGAGTCTCTCCCCCTAGTCCCTCCCCCTCCCTGTGATCCTCTCTCAAAAGAATTTTATGGCAATTGGCCATCAGGAGAAAAAGTAATGCCTCATGCTCCATCTGCCTCCTAATCAGTCTGCCCATTCAAACGCGTGGTCCCCAGGCTTGCATGAGACTATAGGCTTCTGTATATGTGAACCACAAACTGAGCCCAGCTAATAGAGGAGACAGACTGCACGTAACACCCCTCTTCTCCTGCTGCCCGTAGAGGGTCATGCAGGGAAAGATCAGGAGAGATGGGCAATTCCATGGGGCTGGCGGGGGGGTGAAGAAAGATAAAATCAAGAGGCAGGTTAAAAAGCCTAAAATGAGGAGTGATGCCTCTTCATGTTGTTGTGCTTGAGTCAAAGAAACTTGTCAGACAGATTTCTGCCTGGCTGAGTTTTTAAAACTGTTTTACTTATTTTCCTTGAATCTGTCAAATTTTCTCAGCAGCTGTCTAGAAAATCCAAAGCAGATTTCCTGGCTGAAATCTAAAGCAGTTTGAAGAAATGCTTTGGACTTCCTCCAATTCATGTCATATTCTTTAAAGAGATGAACTGGGGGTTGGGGGGGGGGGGGGTTGCAGCAATTGTCGCACACACAACACAAATGCCAGTGCAATCTGACAAAGCTACAGATTTTTTTTCCACAGAACTATTGAACTAGGTGGCAAATTGATTTTAAAAAGACTTATTCACTCATCCCTCCTTATTTTTAACCTATTGCAGATCAGACCTAAAGGAACTAGTGTGCTTGCACTTGCCAATGAAATAACATATGAAAACAAAACAGCATACTGCCAACATAATTGTGTATGAAAAATTGTGTGCATTGTATTTATCATTTTTTCATGTTATTTTTAGAATGTCTACTCATAGATTACTGTAGAAGCCTTATTTGTGATTTACATGCATATAATTAGCATATACATATATAGGGAGGAGTGGTCTAGTGGTTAGGACAAGGTACTTCAGGCCGGAGGGCTGGGGGTTCAAGTCCCACCTGGGGACAGCAATCTCAGGCCGGAGGGACTGGGATTTCTAGTCCTGTAGGCACTCCTTGTGGTCTTGGGCAAGCCACTTAACCCTCCATTGCCCATGTTCCCTGTAAGTATTAGCATATGTGTCTCATATCCCCTCGTGTTAAATGTATGCCCCAATTGACTGCTTTGACCCAGTGAAAAGTGGGATATAAATACAGCTAAATAAAATATATATATATATATGTATGACATCCAGGTGTACAGGGTGAATTTAGAAAGGAGCCCAGTTTACACGTGAATGTGCTAACTACATGGAAGTTGGAAGTGAGCATGTTAGGAGGTGATTAGAGCATGGCCAGGTGGGTCAAAATCTTCATGTATATTCTTCATTTCATACACTGTATGGTCAAAACTGATCTCTTAGTCATCTGCAGTTTATTAGCACGATCTCTGCAGTTATCCAGGTCATGCCACGTCTTGATGAGTTTATTACAATATACCATAGAACTAATAATTCATCAAAAAAAGAGCTATATCCTTATGGGCCTGATTCCATCCTAGACATCGATCCCCTCTGTATGTCCGGTCTGAACCAGATGTAAAGAGGGGATTGCGATTCTGATCCCGCTGGGCACATCTAGCCCCGTGGGATCAGAATTACGAACAGTCCTGCACATGCAGGACTGCCCCCAACTAAATCAGCCAAGGCTCTTCAATGGAGCCGCGGCGCCATGGCATCAATTGAAGAGTCGCAATGCCAGCCGCTGCAAAATACAGAGTATTCCCGGCAGACTGACCCCCAATCTGACCTCCTAAGGCAAGGGTTGGGCTGTGGGGAATGTCCTCTGGCCCCACCCCTGCCCTACCCGTGCCCCAGCATTTAAATGAAGTCATGTCCAGGGAAGTTATTCCACCTGGGGGGGGGGGGTGGAATTTATTGTATTTATTTATTTTATTTAACATTTCTTATATACCGCCTTTCATGATATCAAGGCGGTTTACATTGAACAAACTGAAATTACATTGAACAGGGCATTATAACTTGGAGATAACTATTTTACAGGGAACATGGGCTATGGAGGGTTAAGTGGCTTGCCCAAGACCACAAGGAGCACCTGTGGGACTAGAAACCCCAGTCCTTCCGGCCCAAGGTTGCTGTCCTCTAGTGGGATTTGAACCCCCGACCTTCCCCACACATGTTGCCAGTCCCGGATGTACAGGGTCAACATTAGAATCGGCCCTGTACGTTCAGGACCAGTGACTACCCAGACTCCAGCCCATGAGCCACCCCTTCCCTGTCCTGTCTAACTTCCCCACAGCACTGGCGAGGAAGTTAGTCACGGCCGGGTGAATACACGAATCGAGGAGATGGTCGTCCCATTGGGCTGTCCATCCCCACTATTCATGGCACAGAAAACCCCCACGGGAGAAGTTAGTCGAGGCAGGGAATGGTCAGCCCATGGGCAGAGAGTGGGAGGGCAGTGGGCGGTCACCGGCCCTGGACTTACAGGGCTGATTCTAAAGTCGGCCCTGTATGTCCAGGGCTGGCAAAATGGCAGGGAAGTTATTCCACCTCCGAGGTGGAATATCTCCCCTCAACTTTTTTTTTTTTTTTTACATTTGGGGCACAGAAAAGGCTGGGGGAGGCCAGGAGACATTTCCTGCAGCCCAACCCTGGCCTTCAGAGGTCAGATCGGGGGTCGGGCTGCTGGGAACAGGGGCGGCTCTATAATGAGGCGAAGTGAGGCGGCTGTCTCAGGCGGCAAATTCTTGAGGGTGGCAAAATATGCCCCCTAAACAGCTGCCTCACTTCGCCTTCAAAAGTTTAAAAAAATCCCCAAAAAAGAAGTGCACAAGTTGCTGCCGAGTCTGCTTCTCGGCAGCAGCAAACTCGCCCTCCTTTTCCAGGCAGTCGCGGCTCCCTGCCTCTTAGAGAACCGCGGTTGTGCTGCGACCGCAGTTTTAAATAGAAATGAAACTGGTGCGGAGTCTTCTCGCCTCCGTGAAAGACCCCGTGCAGATTTGTCCTGCCTCCAAAGGAAGTTACATGTAACAATTTAAAGTTACATGTAACTTCCTTTGGGGGAGGGACAAAGCTGCACGGGGTTGGGGTCTTTCGCAGATGCAGGAAGGCTTCGTTTTTGTTTAAAACTGCAGTCACAGCACAGCCACGGTTCTCTAAGAGGCAGGGAACCACAGCTACCTGGAAAAGGAGGGTAAGTTTGCTGCTGCCGGCCTTAAAAAAAACCCCAAAAAACCAAACCAGAGGAGTGGAGCCGCTGCAGCAGCAGGAAGTGCCCCACTGCCGCCCCGCAGAGCCCTTCTGTCTCCCTTAGCGCGACTTTACAGAGCCGTGAAGGCTGATGGTAAACTCTCCCTTCACAGCTCTGTAAGCCACACTGAGGGAGACAGGAGGGCTCTTCCGGGGCGGCAGCGACTTCATCAGCCAGGTTCTTTCTTTTTTATTTCCTGGGGGGTGATTTAGGACTTGTAATGGGCTGATGGGGGGGTTTAGGATTGGTAATGGGCTGATGAGGCGTTAGGACTGGAGGTGGGCTGATGGGGGGGGCTAGGACTGGAAGTGGGCTGATGGGGGGGCTAGGATTGGAAATGGGCTGATGGGGGGGCTAGGACTGGAAGTGGGCTGATGGGGGGGCTAGGACTGGAAATGGGCTGATGGGGGGTTTAGGACTTGTAATGGGTGATGGGGGGGTTAGGACTGTATGTGGGCTGATAGGGGTATAGGACTGGAGGTGGGCTGATGGCGGGGTGTTTAGGACTGGAAATGGGCTAATGGGGGAGGGGAGGAGAGTGCTGCTGGCCCTGGAAGAAAACTAGGGGCTAGGGCTACAAATGGGCTGATGCAGGAGGATGGTAGAATGGGACTGGAACGGAGCAGATAATGGGAGGGTCTGCCAGGGGAAGGAGGGGGCTGGAAAGGAGCTGACACCTGGGGATGTACAGAAGGGGGACTGGAAGGGAGCTGACACTTGGGGATGGGAGTGGTAGGTGGTTGGGTAATGGGGGAAGGCTGGACGGGTGCTGACCTGGAGGGTGGCACTGAGAGTGGATGTGAGCTAATATCTGGGATGGTATTTGGACTAGAAGGGGCTGGTCAGTGGGGAAGGAGGGAGACTGGAAGGGAATGGACACCAGTTGCAGTCGTGGGAATGCAAGGCAGTTGACATTGAAAGGTATTGGAAGGGAAGGACTGGAAATGGGACTGATACTGGGGAGGGTTACTGGAACTGGAAATGGGCTGATGGAAGGAAGTGAAGAAAACAAAAGAAGAGACAAGAAATGGCAGATGGACCATGGACCATAGACCACAGAAAGAGAGCTAAGAGAAGACAGGAAAGCAGAAGCCTCAGATCGGGACCAGCATGATCAGAGAATAAAATGGTCAGACAACAAAGGTAGAAAAAATAATTTTATTTCATTTTAGTGATTGGACTTTGTGCTATTTTTATATTTTACACAGTATTGGGGAACTGCATCTCTTATTTATCTGATGTTGCACTGCATGTGGACTCTGGCTTCTTGGGGTTTCAATTTAAATTTAGTCTACATATTATTATTTTACTTTAGATTGTGGTTACTTATTCTGTACTTGGTGATGGTCGATGTTGCAAGTGTGTGACTGTACTGTAGTAATTTGACTTGTTCAGCTTTTCAAATACGTATATGGATGTTCCAGGGCCCACTGTAGTATTTACAGTGATGCTTTTTTTGGATGAGCTCCTTACGTGAGTTTTGGAAGTTTGTGCTGATATGGTATGGTATGGTATGGTATGGTAGGTTTGTTCTTTGTTGTAGGGTTTTGTATTAGTTCACAATATGCCTGGTACTGGAGAATAGTGGTGGTGGTTGTTGTTGTTATTGTTGTTGTTTTTGTTCGTGAGATGATCAGAATCAGATTTTTTTTTAAATATTGAGTTCTTTGGGTGAATTTCCTGGTTCTGCTCTGCACCTACTTTGGATGCAAAATATATGTTGAAAAAGAAAAAGCAAGAACCATAACGCAGTTTATAACAAAATAAAAATGAGTTATAATTTAGTTTTATAATCTGTGCTGTTAGTTCTTGCTGTCTTTTAGTTCCTTGGTGTGTAAATGGGACCGTACCTAGCCCTGTGCAAGCAGTGCAGCCGCACAGGGCGGAAAGGCTTGGGAGGCGTATTTCGGCTGTCTGCTGTTGCCCTGCTGCCGCTGGCAGAACAATAGCAGGCAGCTGAAATGCGCTCCCCAAGCCTTTTCGCAGCACTTTAAGCAGGTCTGGTCCCTCCCTCCTCCGACTTGATGTCAAGGAGGGACAGATCTGCTTAAAGTGCTGGTGCCTTTCAGATCAGGCTCATGCCCCCCTTCTCCTCCCCATGCGTCCATCCAGCACTGCCTGCTCTTTCCCTGCTGCTGGCACCTCCGTGAAAAAAACAGAGGGCAGCAGCAGCAGCAGGGAAAGAGTAGGCAGCGCTGGACACGGAGGTATGGGGAGAGGGGGGGCGTGCGCCCGAGCTGCAAGTCTCACAGGGTGTGATTGCAGCTCGGTATGGCCCTGTGTGCAAACATCTTGCACTTCCTCCATATAATTGGCTTTTTGGTTTGGTTCAGCCTCTGATTGGATTTCTGAAAAAGCCCCGCCCCCCTCTAAGGTGGGGGGGGGCGCCTTTTCATACTTCGCCTCAAGCAGCAGATTGCCTTGAGCTGCCCCTGGCGGGGAATGTACCATTTTGGTTGGCAGCCAGCATCGTGGCTCTTAAATGTCCTGACTGAGTTAGACTGGTGCAATCCTGCACATGCAGGCCGAACAGAATTGCTGTCCCAGCCTGCACATGCAGGACTGTTCACGATTCTGATCTCATGGGGCTAGATGTGCCCCACGAGATCAGAATCGCTATCCCTTCTGTGCGTCCGGTTCAGACCGGACACACAGAGGGGATCTATCTCCAGATCAGAATCGGGCCCTATATGTCCAAGAGCATGAAAACTCAAAATGTAAATGAAATCTTTTTGTTGGAATATTTGTTTGGAGGGGCAAAGCCACTCAAATAACAAAGCTTCCTATTTAATATTTTTTTATACCGACACCCATCAGGCATCAAACACTGTGCAAACACCACAAAGTGAAGACACAAAATTACTTTATAAAAAAAAGCTCCAACTTAGCTTTTTGTAGCAAAAATCCATGCCTCAATGATTTTTCAAAAGAATGTAGATCAAATTCATTCAGCAAATCCACTCTTACTTGAAAAAACAGCAACTCAGGATCGTGTTTTGAGCTCAGACCGTTTCTATGAGCGTTCATCAGGCGTTCAAAGGACTCCATCAACAGAATTCAAACTGCAGCATGGGTAAAAGAAAAACTGATCTGCACTTAAATAATGGCCAAATCGTACCGTCATGTCATCACAACCAACCAAAATGCTGTAAAAATGCAAAAAAACTGCAAGCAGCTGATGACATTGAGCAGTTAGAAAAGAATAAGAAACGTACGTTTTGTACACTTTCCAAGGGAGAAAAATCAGCATTATGAAATCTTCAAACACGCACAGAGTTAGTGATTAGACGAGCGGATAAAGGAGGGGGCATTGTAGTTTTAGATCGTGAGCAATATTTGAAGGAAGCCCATAGACAGTTATCGGATTTGAATACATATACTATTCTAACGGAAGACCCCACTAATCAGTTACAGAAACGTATCAAACTATTACATCTCAAGCTTTAGAAAATAAGTTAATTTTGAAAAAGGAATGGAATTTTTTAAATAAGACATGCCCCTCAATTGCTAAACTATATCTGGTACCAAAAATACATAAACGTTTAATCAATCCTCCTGGACGCCCTATTGTATATACCAGAGGGACGGTTTTAGAACCTTTGTCCACATATATTGATTCCTATTTAAGACCATTAATGGCGACAATACCATCATACATTAGGGATACTACTCACTTCTTACAAATATTGACGCAACATTCCCAATGGATGTGACATCTTTATATACTAGCATTCCACAACTGACAGCCTATGAGAATGTATTATTAGCGTTGAGAAATAGGGGGGATGTATCTGATTTACAATTATCCTTTCTAGCAGAACTTATGAGTTTAACCTTGTCTCAAAAATATTTTGTCTTTGATCAAATTTTATATCACCAGATATCAGGAGTAGCCATGGGGGCAACATGTGCTCCATCTGTAGCGAATCTGTTCATGGGAACATTTGAAGACAAATGGATAAGGACGTCATCATACCAGAGTTACATTAAACTCTGGTGTCATTATATTGATGACATTTTCATGTTGTGGAGAGGACAGATGAACCAGCTAGATGAGTTTCTCGTATGGCTTAATCATAGAGATAAAAATATACAATTTACACATTCATGTAGTAGTCAAGAGATAACCTTTCTAGATGTAGATATTAAACGAGGGGACCACACCTGGATCACTTCAGTGCACAGAAAATCCATAGATAAGAACACTTTTCTACATTATAATAGTGCTCACCCCATACAACTGAGGGATAGTTTACACTTTTCACAGTTCCTCCGATACAGAAGGAACTGTTCTGAGGAAGATGAATTCAAAGCACAATCAAATATTCTTAAGAGTAACTTTCAAAAAAGAGGATACCCTCACCGAGTGATACATTATACATATGAAAGAGCACTATTCAACAATAGAGATCTACTGTTACAATTTGACAAGAAAAATTAGGTAGATATTCATAATGTAAATTTAGTAACAAAATACTCTCCGTATAGTTCTCAAATTAAACATGTTCTAAAAAAACATTAATGTGATTAATAGTATCCCCGGATTAGAGGAGAAAAACATTTGCTGCGTCTGGCAGCATCATAAAAATTTAAAGGAATTTCTGAGTCCGGCGGTATTAAGATCTTCAAGATGTCAACACAGTGAGAGTTGCAATGGTCACGAAAAGTGTGGAGATTGTAAGATATGTGAGATCACTATAGAAATGACAGAATTTCAATATCATGGTAAAACCTATCAATTGAAAAAACAAACGTCTTGTGGCTCTACTCACGTTGTCTATTGCATTCAATGCCCATGTCATCTATTATACGTAGGTAAAACTACTCGTCCCTTCGGGGTTCGAATGAACAAACATCATAGCAGATTAAATTGTAAGAGAAAGGAGGCACCAATTGTAGATCATTGCACTGATTTTAATCGTAAATTTGAGGAGCTACGTTGTTTTTGTCTAGATCAGATAGATACTGGTCACAATGGAAAAACACAGGATCAAAGTTTATTAATCCGGGAACAACGTTGGATTTATAATCTGCAATCAGTGCATCCGAACGGTTTAAATGCACAAATAGACTGGAATGTATGTGCCTGATCTCAATTAGGCGAGATAGATATCCAAATGCATTGGGCAACGTCCCCGTGTTGAAGACTGCACCATCCCGACCGATGTTCTAGTAAGTGTTCATTATAACTTGTGGTGTTTGACCACTGATTAGTGAGATATATCCGTTGGAAGGTTTCCTAGCGACGAATCGCACAAAGATATAATGATTGCTAAGAATAAGGACATACACAGTCAACCCACAAGAGCATGGTTTATTTTGCTAAATTAGTGAGTTGGACTCGTGAAGTTCATTAAATGAAGACGTTTGTTCAGGTGCGTTAGAGACCTAATAAAAACCACCTCTAATCTTTAACCCGCATGTGCAGCGTTAGCTTGGAGAGTTGGATTCATTCCCAGAATGACTAGATCAAGATATCAAAGTTATGCATTCCAAAGGTAAAAGACATATACATTGTTTATTGATATAATATATAAGCATAGTATAGGTTCTTATTCACTTTCTTTTGTTAAAACAGTGGTTTGAAAATTTGGAACTGACATCGTGCATCTTGAAGTGCTTACATAAACCCCCTGAAGAAACTTCATAACGGTGAAACACATTGGTGCTGAAAATTGGCGTTGGGGTCGTCTTATTAAGATAAGCACACATAGCTCTATTTCAAAACAAATTTATTTATATTCGAGAGTAAACAGCTGATTTTGTTTGTTTGCCGCTGTGTTTCGTAATTTCTTAAGAAACAGAGTAAAAGCGACGTTAAAAGGTCATTGATACAAAAGGGTACGTAAGGATCAAGCATGTTAAGGCCTGACCCATAGCCCCACTTCAGTCTGAGACCTTGTTGCTTACATATATCATAATCTCTCCGTTCAGCATTGGAACGTTTAACATAGGTTTTCAACAGATTTGCCGCTCTGGTAAGGGACCGCATAAGAAATTTTGTCAATTCTGATCTACACATTTTTTTAAAAATGTGTAAAATAGGTGTTTATTTTCCAGTTCATCGGGGGTCCTTTGAGGTACAAGAAATCTGTTTTATAAGTGTTTTCACAGGCACTATTACTAAGTAGCTTTTCTTATGAAATCAAATACATCTCTGTGTGTGCAGTTCAGAAGTCGTCAGCACAGAAATAGCACATAAACAGACTGGAAGATCCAAGGCAGGGGAGGAATGCCAGAATGCTAGGAAAAGTAGCAGTTTTCTGGTGTTTATCCAATAAACAACTATTAATTTTTTTTACATCTGGGCTGTTTTATCAGTGTTTACCAGTTAAAACTTAAAATATACGAAAAAGCTCGACTTATTTTGCACTTGTGAAAGCAAATGTCAAATCTTAGGCTAAATCGCTAATGAGCAGAAGAATCCTACAAATCTACTCATTAGTGATTTTCACAAAGTTAAATTTCAAATGAGAAAAACTACAAAATCAGCGATTTTCAGTGGAATCTAATTACACCCCACAGAGGTATAATTAAGGGGTATGTTTACTAAAGTGCGGTAAACGTGAATAACGCGCGTTGTACGATGTTAACGATCGTAAGTGCAGTATAATGCACGTAATCACGCGCCAACGACCATTAACGTCATACTATGTGCGTTAACCGTAGTTAACGATCGTAAAGCCCCGCGGCGCGTTAAAACAGCGCAGAAGGTGGAGAGTGGGCGGAGAGAAGGGATCAATGGGCGGAGAGTGGGCGGGGAGAGGCTCCCCTCACACTAACGCGCTGAATTTCAGAGCTCAATGCCAACGCGAATGAAAACCTGTCGTTAAAGGCATATTAAAGGGAAGAGAAATCATTTCCGTCAGCAATGTACAGCAAAACCGGGGAAACCTGCAAAACGTGAGCAGTGTGATACATGTGCACAGAACAAAACTTCAAATAAAACTTTAAAATGACCACAAGAAACAGTGTAAAAATGATAATTCAGCTGGGCAACAATGATATCATTGGGCAACAATAAAAAACACTCCCAAGAAAGCTCCAAAAAAAGAAATGATGTGTGGAAGGGTCTACGCTCCGGAGACCCATTCATAAAAGCATTTCATCTTATTGGTGCTTTCCTGGGAGTGTTTTTCATTGTTGCCCAATGATATCATTGTTGCCCAGCTCGGTTATGGGTGTTTGCTCCTTTTTTGAGGTCGTTTATGAGGTTTATTTGCACTGTTGTCTCCATACAAGGTAAATGAGCCCACAGTAAAATGTGCAGAGCAGGGTTTCTGACTCGTCAGGCCAGTTTTCCTATCTCCAGGGACTACACTGTCTCTGTGGTCACAGTGTGGTGCAACGGACACAGCCAGTGCCTGTAAGACCAGAGAGTCACAGGTTCAAATCCCAGCTGGGGCTCCTGCCAACCCAGTCCCCATAGTTTTACCCACCACTAAACAGTGATAGTAAAGACACCCCTTTATTGCAGAGAACATACGCACAGGGCCGGCCCGTCCATTGAGCAAGAATGTTCTTTGCACAGGGCCCCGCATTTCAGGGGGCCCCGCGCAAAGAACATTCTGATTTTTTTTTTAAATTATATTTAAAAAAAAAAAAAGCTGGCTCTGGCTGCTGCCGCGGCCTCCGCAGCAAAATGGAGTCTCCCGCGGGACCCCCTCTCCTCGCTGAGCCTCTCTGCAAGGGCTTTCAGATTCGCGAAGGGAGAGTGTCTGTCTCCCTCGCGTCTCTGTTAAGCCCACAGGGGCTAATGGGAAATTTCCCATCTGCCCCTTTAGACGCGAGGGGCTGATGGGAAATTTCCCATTAGCCCCTGCGGGCTTAACCGAGACGCGAGGGAGACACTCTCCCTTCGCGAATCTGAAAGCCCTTGCAGAGAGGCTCAGCGAGGAGAGGGGGCCCCGCGGGACACTCAATTCTGCCGCTGCTGCGGCAGCAGTGGCAGCAGCCAGAGCCAGGTTTTTTTTTAAATTTTAAATTTGCCATAAGCCGATATGGGGGGGGGGGTGTTAAGACTGGGGCTGAGCTGGGCTGGGCTGGGGGGGGGCAGTTAAGACTGGGGCTGGGCTGGGCTGGGGGGGTTTTAAGACTGGTGCTGGGCTGGGCTGGGGGGGGGTGTTAAGACTGGTGCTGGGCTGGGTTGGGGGGTTGTTAAGACTGGGTCTGGGCTGGGCTGGGCTGGGGGGGTGTTAAGACTGGTGCTGGGCTGGGCTGGGTTGGGCTGGGCTGGGGGGGTGTTAAGACTGGTGCTGGGCTGGGCTGAGGGGGTGTTAAGACTGGGGCTGGGCTGGGCTGGGGGGGTGTTAAGACTGGTAATGGGCTGGGCTGGGCTGGGCTGGGGGGGTGTTAAGACTGGTAATGGGCTGGGGGGGTTAAGTCTGGTAATGGGCTGTGGGCTGATGGGGGCTGTCTGGAAATGGGGTGATGGGGGGTTAAGACTGGTAATGGGCTGGGGGGGCTAGGACAGATAATGGGCTGGGGGGGCTAGGACTGGTAATGGGCTGTGAGCTGTTGGGGGGATTAGGACTGGTAATGGGCTATGGGGGGGTTGAGACTGGTAATGGGCTGTGGGCTGATGGGGGCTGTCTGGAAATGGGGTGATGGGGGTTAGGACTGGTAATGGGCTAGGGGGGGTTAAGACTGGTAATGGGCTGTGGGCTGATGGGGGCTCTGGAAATGGGGTGATGGGGGGTTAGGACTGGTAATGGGCTGGGGGGGGGTTAAGACTGGTAATGGGCTGTGGGCTGATGGGTGCTGACTGAAAATGGGGTTATGGGATAGGGCTGGTAATGACTGGGGGGGGTTAAGACTGATAATGGGCTGAGGGCTGATGGGGGCTGTCTGGAAATGGGGTGATGGGGGGTTAGGACTGGTAATGGGCTATGGGGGGATTAGGACTGATAATGGGCTATGGGGGGGCTAGGACAGGACATGGGCTGATGGGGAGGGGTTAGGACTTGAGGTGGGCTGATGTGGTTAGGACTGGTAATGGGCTGTGGGCTGATGGGGAAGGGGGTTAGGACTGGCAGTGGGCTATGGGGGGCTGACTGGAAATGGGCTGATGGGGGGTTAAGACTGGAAGTGGGCTGATGGGGGGTTAGGACTGGTAATGGGTTATAGGGGGGGCTTAAACTGAAAATGGGGTGATGGGGGGTTAGGACTGGAAGTGGGTTGATGGGGGGCTAGGACTGGTACTGGAAATGGGCTGTTGGGGGCGCTAAGATTGGAAATGGGCTGTGGTGGGGGCTTGAATTGAAATGGACTCATGGAGGGGCTAGAACTGGAAGTAGGCTCATGGGGGGGCTTGGACTGGAATTGGGCTGAGTGGAGCGGAGCTAGGATTTGACATGGGCTGATGGTGGGGCTAGGAAATGACTAGAAATGGGCTGATGGGGGGCTAGGATTGGAAATGAGCTGAAGAAGGGACTCAGACTGAAAAGGGATGGGGGAGCTAGGACCGGAAATGGGTTGATGGGGGGTAGGACTGGAAATGGGCTGATGCAGGGACTAGAAGGGAATGGATGCTGGGTGAGACTGGAACTAGAAGGGAGCTGATGTTGGGGGAGGATTAGAATGGGATGGGGCTGGGAGAGTAAAATGGAGAGGGGAAAAATATTTTGTGTGGGAGGGATGAAAAATCTACAATTGGCCGGTTATTGGGAGAGTAAGTGGGGATTGAGGATGGAGGGGTAAAATTTGTGTGGATGAAATAGGAATGAGGAAAGAGCAAAAGGAGAAAGATTAGTATGTTAAAGCAGATGTAGAGAGAGAGAATGGGAAAAAGAAAACTAGAAGAGAGAAGAAAGAACAAATGGACAGCAGACGATGGAGAGTTAGCAGAAAACATGAAGAAACCAGAAGAAAGTGGCTGGAGCAATTGCAACTGAAAAAAAATGCACAAAAGGTAGAAAGATATCTCTTTATTTTGAATTTATTAACTGGAATATGAAAGCTCTGGGAAATGTGCATCATAAACGTCTGCGCTTTGTTTGGTACAAGAGGAAATTAATTTATAGTTTTATTTCTACAGTGTTGTTGTACATTCCAAGTTTGGCTTTTGGGGTTCCCAGTTTAATTATTGCCTTCCTGTTTCTAAATTGTGATTCCTTGTTTGATGATGGTCTATGATCTGCATATGTAACTGAGCTGAGGTATTCTGTTTATGTAATTCCTATTTGACATTGCCACTTGTTCTCTTTCCCCAGTATTCTCTGAAATGTATTGGTTTAATATTTGCAGTGTTGCCTTTTGATAGGTAGGGTATGGTGCTTAGTGAGTCCTGGTAATGCTGTCAGGATATGGCGGGTTTGCTATGGGTTCTAAATGGGCAGCGTTTGTAGTAGTTCCTAATGTGCCTGGCGGTTGGCAGTGGATTATAGTAATGTAGAAATCTTTTAGTCTTTCTTTATCCATACCCTCATTAAGAGACATGTTTACTAAAAGTTAGTGTATGGTAACATTATGCAAATATTTATGCAAATAAGGCCACTTATACAAATGAGGCCCCGCACCGAGTCTCCGCACATGGCCCCGCACCCCCCTTGGGCTGCCCCTGCATACGCATGGTTACTATGCCTATATTTTACCACACCAAACACAGACACCAGAAACAGGCACATTACCTAAAGCAGAGTCTCGCAAATGCAGTCCTGGAGGGCCCCACACCAGTCAGGTTCCATGCTGCCTCTAATAAAGATGCCTGTGCTGCATATCTATGCACCACCCCCATGGTATGCAGATGTAGCTCATGCATATTTATGAGGGACAGCATGAAAACCTGAACAGTGTTTGGAACACCAGGACTGGAGTTGGGGAACTCTGCCGTAAAGCAGCAGCCAACAGGGCCAGACACACACACACACACACACACACAGGCCCCATTGGCCAATGCCTCCTGGAGAGGCAGGACATTGGGTCCTGCCTGTATCTCCCAATACTAGCACTTGCATACCTTAGCAATGCCACCCTACACCTGGGTATATGGTACACAGCTATCAAATGTTTCCTATGATAACTGGCAGATATCAATTCCTACGTTAAGCACATTGTGCTCATTGAGCTCCACCATAACAATCATTCTGATGTCTGCGGTGTGTGTGCAGCAGGTCTGGTCTCTGACAGTGTTTACCACCCTGGGGAGTGACCCCCAACAGTCTTGTGTACCATATCCATGCCTGTACTATGGCCAGGATTGGTGTGGTGGGTATGGCTGCTGACCACCTCTATAGTAGCACAATGCTGGCATAGGTGTGGGGGTGGCTGTCTGTCTATCCAGTGTGTGGTGGCTGCAAACACCTTCCACAGCCCACACTGCCAGCAATGTTGCCAGTATTGGGCTGCCAATGTGCATAATGAGGAGCAAGGTACCATGGGTATAGGCCGGACAGGGTGGCTTGGCCAGGGTGCATCTGCACAGGGCATAGGGCAGTGACAGGCACATTTTAGTGCCCGGCCACCACCTACACAGACAGGGTGACCTCAGTATGTTCTGCTGAGAGATCACTCTCATCCTGACTGTGCAGTGACCACAGCATGGCTAGGCACCCCCATAGTGCTATTTAGTATTTTTCTCATGTGATAGATATGGGTTGCCTTTTGGGGCCCAGTCACTGATGTATCTGCTTGCTGTGTATGTGGACATCCCAGTTCTGGGTGCAGGCATCTCCACTGGGCACTAGCAGACTGTTTGCAGCTGGTATGTGTTGTGATGGAGTGGCTTGCAGGATGCAGTGGCTGATGGCTTGCACCAGGGGAATATCAGATAGTGGTGGGGTGCATCATACCATATCCAGGCCTAATGTCTGTCTACTATTATGTTATGGATGAGTACAGAGCTGCATTGACTGCAGGACTGGGGTTGATGTTCTCCTCTACTGCCACCTTTGCAGGGAGGTAGACTGTGGATCTTTTGATGGGAGTCCCTGTTTGCCGCCCTGGGGGAGGGGGGTGGTGGTGCATGGGCCATCTTCTTCTAGCTTGTATGTGGAAGCCTCTAAGTTAGAACACTCAATGAAGAAGATGAACATTGTATTGAAGTAACGCCGACAGCATCATTTGAGCAGTTTTAAAGGGACTATTCCCTGAAGAAACAACCGCTGTGAAACGCTTGGGGTGCCTAGCTGTGAGCGTCGGAATTGCCCTGCTCAACAGTACAAAATAAGCTAAGTGCAATATATTGTCACTAGGTTTCTGGTTTAAGCCTGATATCCGATATCTGAAAAAGTCAAAGTGCAGTATATTGTTTGATGAGAAGAAAGTCATCTGTTATTAGAAAAGAAAATAAAAAAAACCTTACTAAAAAATAAGTTTAACATGGCAATGGGTCATTGATGTGAAACAAGCACATTCAACGGGCTATTAGCCCTTGGTTAAAGTGCCATTCAGTTTTCTCTGAGACCTTCTGCCGAGAGTGAAGTATTAATCAGCAAATGATCAAGTGATAGAAGTAAGCCCTTAAGTTGCGGGGTGAGTCATTAAACAACATATAATAAAGGACAATCACATTGGATTAGATAGACCACAAAAGTCGAGGAGCAAGTGGTGAACCACCTCCGCCAATATGTGTGCCCAGTCGTAGGATGATCCCATGAAATTCCGGGCATGGTGTTAGAACAGAATTTACACTTCTGGCAAGGAAAATGGCCCCTTGTTGTATTCGGCCCCGGCGGTCTGTCCAGCGTAGTGGTGGAGTTGACTAATAAGTCACGAAAACAGGAAGCTTTACTGAAAGCAGGCATAAACAGATGAGCTAAACTAGTGTGCACAGAAAGAATGGGCCAGTGTTTGGGAAGAATCCCCACAACTGCATTGCTGCGGACCATGTAGGGAAACACCCCCACTATTCTTTTGTCAGCCAGACCCTTAGTATCACTAGGAGATGGAACCAATAACCAGTCACGGTGAGTATAGCGAGCACGCTTGTACGCTTGATCCACTACTGATGGGGGGTATCCCCTTGCAAGCAAACGCTGTTTTAAGTCCTGAGCATGATGTTTAAAGTCCAATGTTGAAGAACACAACCGGCGCAAATGTAAAAATTGACCATATGGTAACCCCCTCCGAAGAGAGGCAGGATGGAAACTGTTGTAATTCAACAAGCTGTTTCTCTGCACTGGTTTACGATACAGAGTAGTATGAAGAGAACCATCAGCTCTGTAAATGAGCATATCAAGAAACTCAATCCGCTGTAAGTCCATATGCGCCGTGAATTTGATATAGGTCTTGAGGCCATTCAACCAAAATAAAAAATCTTGCAATTCATCCAAACCGGCCGTCCATACAAAAATGATATCATCTAAAAACCTTTTCCAAATTGGCACATGGGTAAAAAAAGATGATACATAAATCAGACGTTCCTCTATCTGAACCAAATACAAAGTGTCAATGGAAAGAGCCTCTGTGGCACCCATGGCAATGCCAAAAAGTTGCTGGAAAAATATTCCCTCAAAAAGAAAATAATTCTTTGTCAGAACTAAGGTGATTAAATCCAGCAAAAAGGTCTTCGGTAATCTTGGTGGGGCCGTGGTGAATGAGGTTTGTAAGAGGTCTAGCGCCTCCCCCTGGTGGATGTTTGTGTAAAGTGCCGCTACATCTAACGTCACCAGATAGATGGCGAAATCAGGCAAAACTAAAGTCGATAGCTGGATCATAAAATGAGTAGAATCACGGATGAAAGAACGTACTAGCGAGGCCTCCTCTTTCAAAAAGACATCACAGAACTTAGACAGAGGCTCAAGAATAGAGCCTCTGCAAGACACTATAGGTCTCCCCGGAGGAGAGAGAAGAGATTTGTGAATCTTCGGCACTGTATAGATGGTGGGTTTTTTAGGATGAGCAACACGAAGAAAAATGCTCTCCTTCTTGGTCAACCAACCACGGTCCACTCCCATTGTAACTAAGGCCGAAATCTCCATTTGTAATACAGGAGTGGGGTCACTGGTCAACCGTTGGTAAACTTGCTGATCCGACAACTGGGATCGAAGCCCCCCAAAATAATCCTCTGTTGCTTGTAACACAATAGCGCCCCCTTTATCAGCGCTACATATGGTGATAGAAGTATCATACGTAGCGCTAGAAAAACATCTATGCCGCATGTCCAAAGGGCTTATCCCTGTTCTGAAATGACCCCCTATTGGGGTCATTCTGAGGCACGAATAGCGAGGATAGACATCTCATATGAGGAAGGTAGATGGGGATGGGAAAGGGGCATTTGGGGGCGGCATAGGGCGGGCAGTGGGTGGTTGTTGGCCCCGGACATATAGCGCCGACTCCAATGTATGTCTGGGGCTGGTGGCCTGAATGGGGAACTTATTCCACCTTGGAGGTGAAATAAGTTCCCCTAGTTGGCGGGGGACAACGTGCCCGGGGTGCGGAAAAGGCAGGGGGGGGCAGAGGACATTCCCCACAGCCTGACCCTGGCCTTAGGAGGCCAGATCAGGGGTCGGGCTGCGGGGAAAGCACCTTTGCAGCTGGCTGCCGGGGATTGCGGCTTTTCAATGGAGCCACGGTGCAATGGCAACCAGATGCCATGGCGCCATGGATCCATTGAACAGCCCTGACTGAGTTATCCAGGCAAGGCCTTACATGCAGGCCGGACTGAATCAGGGTCCCTGCCTGCACATACAGGTGATTCTGATCCTGCAGGTCTGGATGTGCCCCTCGGGATCAGAATCACAGCTTCCTCTTTGCGTCCGGTTTCGACCGGGCGCACAGAGGGCTGACACGTCAATGTCGGAATTGTGCCTTATGTGTGTCTTATGTAAACCATGCTATATTTTCCAGTCTTTCAATGATCTATGAAAGGAAATATATTCTTAATTAGTAGTTATTCTGCTGTTCTTAAGGTTAAAAGATGGAAAGTCATAGGATGTCAATTTGCAATCATTGAATTGTGTTTATATCTGAGCCTTGCTCTCATCATTGGTTTAGTGATTCTGCAGACAATGCACTCTATGCCTCAGTATGTTTTATCCCCTGAGAACAATTATGCTGCAGGCAAAAAGACTAAATAAGCATATCAGACACTCTTAATCCTTAACTCTTAATCTATCACTGGCCCCATTTAAATTTCTGCAGTCAGAGTTTGGTAGTACTTCCCCTGGGCAAGACTTAAAAAAGAAATACAGCTTTGAGAAGCAAAAAGGAAAGTAAGTTGGAATAATGAAGGCTGGTTTGCATGTTTTGTAATGGATGGAACTATCTTTTCAGGTTAGGCTCCACTAGAAAAGAGGCTTTGTTTATACAGTCAGTACATGGTCTGCCAATAAGCAGCCTGGCTTGTGTGGTTTAGATTCGGTTTTGAGTTCATTTGATTTTTTTGTATCAGTCATGCACCGTCACCTCTGTTGAGCGGTACTAGTCAGTCTACTCTAAAACATAATGGTTTTGCCAAATGTATATAACAAAACTGTGCTGAATATAGTTTTTTTTTCTCAACAGCTTATTTCATTTATTTACACCTAATTAGGGCTAATTTACGTATGAGCTAAGCAAGCTACAACTTAGGACCTCACATTAGAAGGGGCCTTGCTAAAATGTTATTAAATACATTTGTAAATAACGAAAATCACAATACAAAATAATGATAATTATTGTTTGTTATTGAATATTATTTACACGCCAGGGTTTTTCGTGATGCTTTGGTGCAACGTTTTTACGATTTTCAGGGCCTTCCTCAAATTCCTCCTGGATCACAAATTTCACCACGAAATCCAGCAGTTTGGAGGCCGCATCAGCATATGTTTTTCTTACTTATGTGATTCAATCCCCTCTGAAACATAGAAATGCTGCATTGGCAGCGAATAAAGACTCAGTGGACTCCTACAACTATGGCCAATCTAGAGCACACAACCCCCTCTAGCCTCATGCCTGTCCAATAAAGATTGCCAAGATACTGTGTGCGGCATATTTTATTTAAGTTGCAGATACAGCTAAGTTAGTAAAGAAGACCACATGCCTGACCCTCCCCACAAGAGGCAACTTAATTGCATAGCAGAGTTTGTCCATGATAACCCACCCTCTTCCTGCCCCTCCTCCCCCCATTTGGGCAAGTAATATTTTATAACCTCAGTTGTTTTTTACAGATAGATTTAAAAAGTGTAACACAGAAAAACATCTACGTGTCATCTTGCGCATTTTAAGATCTTTAAAATAAGTGTTGTTTCAGGGTTAAAGATGAAGAGAAGTTCTGAAAGCAGATATCGAAAGAGAGAGAAAAAGAAGTTACTAGTGGCTCGTTTATTTAGCCTGCCAAAAGTCAACATTTATTTTAAAGGAGGAAATGAACAAGAGTTCATCATGAAAACCAAAGAATATTTGTTATTTCTTTTGTGTTCTTCTTATTCATATTTTAACAATAATTAATAAAAGTTTATATATGTGATGTAGTATTCAAAATAGTATGGGACAGACAGAGTGGATCACTTTACAGCAAGAGGATGACATCAAAGCAAACTTCAATATCTTTTCTACTTCAATAAATAGTGGGGGGTGACCGCACAGACCGGCAGGTACAACCCAAAACAATGGCATGGGAGGGTGATTTGTATGGAGCAGTGGTTACGACCACTCTAGCCACCTTACTGGGCAGACTATATGGACCATACTGATCTTTATCTGCTGTCATATACTATGAGGTCTAGTCTGAGCCATAAATAGCAGGGAGTTACGTCCTGCCTGGATGTATATCCCTGCTATTTGTCCCCCTAGCCATCCCTGTGCAAGGCTCCCTGTACGAACAGTGAAGTTGTACTGGGGGCCTTAGATGGGGGCAGAGGGGTGCAGGCAGAAGGTGGAGCGAGGATAGTGCATGGCTGGGCCATCACCCTGGACATACAGGACCGATTCTGAGGAAGACATACAGGAGGTTCCCCACAGCCAGACCCTGGTCATGGGAGTCAGATCGGGGACCTGGCTGTGGGGAAAGAACAATCTTGGTGGCGGGTGGCATTGGTGACTCCATAATGGAGCCACGGTGCCATGGAAATGAGATGCCATGGCACTGTGGCTCCATTATGGAGGCAGGCTTAGTTAGCCAGCTATGCGACTGGGCATGTGGCCAATCAGCATTGGAACAAGCCTGCATGTCCAGACCAGTAGACCCGATTCTGATCCCGCAGGGGCTAGATGCCCCCGTGGGATCAGAATCTGGTCTACCGTTATGTGCCCCTGTGGTAGGCTATGGCCTATGATAGCCTGCAAATATGAAAGGCCTGTAAGTTAGGCCCTGATTCCAACCCCCATCTTAGTAAGAACCAAAAATCTGTGAAAGTCTGAGAAAGCTGCTTTAAAAGTGCTTAACAAGAAGTTTTTCATGAATTCATAAATCCTTCATTATTCTCTTGTGTTCTGAGGATAGATATGTTTCAATACTTGCATTCCTAGAGCTAGAAACGACCTCGCAGTAGAATTGTATCAATACCTAGAAACTGTGCCGCCATTGTTAGAACAATCCTAGAGGAGGGAGCAGGGTGCTAGGCCCAGAAAGGGTCTCTGATTGGACAAATGCAGGGGGCGTTGGGACCAATAGAAAGTCTGCATTATCAAACTGAAAAGAAATGTATAAAATGAATATGTTTCTGTAAGAACTTTGCTCAGTCCTTTTTGAAGCTTGATTGTCTGGGCCTTGTGCACAATAAATTGGCTTGGATCTTTGAACTGACTCCTGGTATTATTTATTGCATGCTTATCAGCTGCTACACCATGATTCTGCCCGCAGATGGATGTCCATTTGTGAATAGGCCTCCACGTTACTCTATTACTATTCGTATCCTTTCATAAACATGAAAAAATGATTAAACTATAAATTTACTTCCTACTTAGTAGAGGGGGGGCCTCTAAAATGTTACAGCTTAGGGGCCACAGCACGCTTAAATCCAGTCATGTCCCTAATTCTGGATGGACCAGCCATAGCTCTGCTCAGATGCCCCTGGGGAGTGTCCAACTCAAGGATCACCCTTGCTCCAATTTGCAAGTCATATCAAAAATGGGAATCACGTCTAAAGAAGGGACCAAAACTCATATAGAACAGAATTTTTCAATAAATATTATGCTAGTCCTATTAAAATCATTGCAAACTATAAAGAATGCATTAAGAAGCTGTGTTAAGAAGTAACCTCCAAGTAGAGAATAAAAGCTTGTTGACCAAATTGTTTTCAAGAGCTTCTAACAGGATAAAAATACCTCAACCATGAGTATAGTACAGGATAACTAAGAATATTTTGTGAACAGTGTACAGAGAGATACTAAGAATGAATGTCCTTGATGCTGTGAACAAAGGGTGATTGAGTTTAGAATTTTCCCAAGTGTTTCCATGGAGACTACATTGCTGCTCTTGTGCCATTGTCTGATTCTGTGCCCTTTACTATAGCTGGTATTGCAACCCTTGTCCCTTAAGCTGTCTATGTAAATGTGCAATACCTGTAGTACTAAACAGAATTGCAAAATTCACATAAATGTCTTTATTTGGGTCAATACCGATTAACTCAGTACTGATAGCTGGATTTTTCAAAACTAAAATCATGACTTTACCGTTTTCCCTCAAAGGGGTCTATTCACCAAACTTTGAGCATGCTTGTGCAACATTGACAGCCATTTCAATCAGCATAAAACAGCACACTATTCACTAAAGCCTTTACGTGGAACTTTTCCTACCCAAACAAGGGCCAATGTGTTAGCATTCAAATGCTCTGTATAGGTATATGTTAATGAGGAACTAATTATGCAAATAAGCAATTCTGTGTACCATGCAGAGTTTTGCACTAGTTGTTAAAGAGCACAAAAGAGGTTTAACTACTTAGGTTGTTGTGTTTGCTCCAAAAGGTTTCCTTGACCTCAGGACCTGCCATTGGAGAGTGAAGATGAACTACTACTACTACTGTTTAGCACTTATATAGTGCCGAGCACGCAGCTGTGGCAGGCTATGTCCTAGCATGGCCTGCTACTATGAAAGGCCTGTAAGTTAGGCCTGGATCCTAACTCCCATTATAGCTAGAAAAGAACCAAAAATCTGTGGAAAATAAGAAAACTGTTTTAAACTGCTTAATAAGAAGTTTCTATGAATTCATAAGTCTTCCATTATTCTCTTGTGTGTGAAAGAACAGAAATGTTTCAATATATGCATTCCTGGAGCTAGGGATAACCTTATAGTAGAGAAGTAACGAAATCAAGAACTGTACCATTGTTAGAGCAATCCTAAGGGAGGGGACCAGTTGCTAGGCTCCGGAGGGATTTCTAATTGGACAGGTGCAGGAAATGTAGAACCAATGAGAAGTTTGCATGTATCGAGTCGGAACCAATAGAAAGTTCTCATGTATCAAACTGAAAAAGAGGTATAAATGGTTATGTCTCTGTAGAAAACTTTGCTCAGTTCCTTTTGAAGCTTTGACTGACTGGGCCTGTGCACAATAAACTGGCTTGGACCCTATCAATTGACTCCTGGATTTATTGATTGATTGCACTTTGCTACAGCATATTCTTGGTGCGTTGGCCGGGAAGTGCGAGTGGTAAATGGTATTCAAGTGAATAAGCCACGCAATTCGCCTTGAGGTTTGGCCCGGTTGGAACCGTGTCTGTCCGACCGCGGGGGAAACCTCAGGCGCCGCCGGCCCCTTTGTGCCGGAGAGGGTTCCGCCTGCCTCGGCGGGCCATCGGGTCCAGCTGGCCAACACCTCTGACCCGGGGGAGTCCAGGTTCCAACTAAGTAGCTGGTGTGGCATCGGGGACCAGATCCGGTGAGTAGACATTTTTGTGATTCAATAGTCAGAAAGAACAGCCTGGGACAACGTCTTGCGTGCGCAGGACTAATTTGGTATATTTGGTATAGACTAACTGGGAAAGCTCGCATAAGTGTGTGCGAGACAAGGGAGCCTGATCACCTCCCATAAGGGCGGTCCTAGTAAGCTCCGCGTAAAAGAAAGCGGAAGCCGAAGCCATCGACCCTTCTTGTTTGGAATAGTCAGTTAGTCAGAAAACCTGGGCACTTGAAATATGATATCTTGTTGAAATATGCTTGCTGGTGTGAATGAGAGGTCTTGAAATACAGACCGAGCGAGAGCGGACTCCTAAGTAGCGCAATTCCTGGCCGGGCGACCACGCCCAGGTCGCAAACAGGAGGAAGCGAGTGGTGTTTGTCCCCCCCAGTGTTCTGTGGGCTGTACGGACCCCTTACCTGCAGCCATACTACCTATCCTTATTGTTCGTTGTCTTGTACGTCATTACGTGTACGTAAAGTACGTAGCGTATGTAGGTAGTGTACGTAGGTACGTTCAGATTATGGGAGGGACGGAGTCCACGCAAACTCCGTTGGCATGTATGATCAAGAATTTCCGTAAAGGATTTTCGGGTAATTATGGTATGAAAATGACTCCATCCAGATTAAAAATGTTATGTGAAAGGAAGTGGCCCACGTTAGCTGCTTCATGGCCCCGTGGGGGCACTTTGATTTAGAAACAGTTTTACGAATTCATCAGCTTATACTAAGAGTGTATCCTGACCAGTTCCCCTATATAGATTCCTGGTTAAGTGTGTGTGAACAGCAGCCCTCATGGATGAAGCGCTGTTATGAGGAGCGCTGTAAAATATTTGTAGATACTACTAGGGGAACCAGAAAAGCTAAGGAAGAGAAACCGCCTGTGTATTTTGCCCCAGAGTCCCCAGATATTTTGGATAGGTTACCCCAGCACCCACATAAGTTGGTTCCCACAGCACCACGACCTGAAGTAGAGCCAGATGAGGAGCCCCAGAAAATACCGATACAGCAGCCTAAGAAGCACCCTACCCCGAGTGATAGTTCCAAGTCAGGCCCAAGCACAGCAGGGGGACTCGAGTCCTCTGACGAGATAGAAAGTGGAGGCTCTCCTGCCAGTTCAGGGTCACCCACCAAGGAGATTTGTGCCCGGGAGCCTTATGATTTAAGAAGCGTAACTCCCAAGAAGAAGGAGAAAGCAGGGCACCTAATGCCATTACGCCAAGTGCCTGGAATACCTGTTTTAAATGATCAGGGCCAGATGGCACCAGGACCAACCAGCTTAGTTTATGTACCCTTTTCCACCACAGATTTATTGAACTGGAAAACGCATTATGCATCCTATACAGCCAAGCCTCAGGAATTAACAGAATTAATGTCTAGCATTATGCAAACCCATCAGCCTACCTGGGCCGATTGTCGCCAGCTCCTGTCTACCCTCTTTACTACTGAGGAGCGAGGGCGAATCGGGCAAGCAGCCCTCCGTTGGTTAGAAGAGAACCCTGTAGAAGGGGGAGGAATAAATCCCCCACAAGCAGCTGTTGCAGAATATCCCAATGAAGATCCCGGGTGGGACCCGAATGATGAAAGGGGGGCGGCGGCCCTAACCAGATTTCGCCAGGCCTTATTGCAGGTCCTGAAGAAGGGAGGCCAGAGGGCCATGAATATCGGGAAAGTATTGGAAGTTCTCCAGGGTCCGGATGAGAGCCCAGCGGCCTTTTATGAGCTGTTGTCTGAAGCTTATAGATTGTATACCCCATATGATCCCGCCGCTCAGGAAAATTTACGCATGGTAAATGCGACCTTTGTTAGTCAGTCCCAGAGAGACATAAAGCGAAAATTGCAGAAATTGGATGGATTTGCGGGCATGAATACAGCTTAGTTAATGGAAGTCGCTCAGAAAATATTTGTTAATCGTGAAAATGAACGAGACAGAGAAAGTGAACGAAAGATGAAGAAGAAGGCAGATCTTCTTGCTGCTGCTATAACCGAACGACGTGGAGGAGGTTTTCCTAATCAAAGGACCAGAGGACGTGGAAGAGGCCGCGGAAGCGAAAGGACTCAATTGGGTGCAAATCAGTGCGCCTACTGCAAGGAAGAAGGACATTGGAGAAATGAGTGCCCGCATCTGGACTCCACCCCTGCGAGGGGAGGAGGGAGTCCCTGGAGGTCAGGAGGACGATTTCTAAGGAGGGGAGGAATGAACCGAACACAGTTCCAGCAGGAGAGGGAGGAAGCCATTGAGGGAGTGGCAGTAGCAACGGGCTATGACCTGGATGACATAGATGAAGACTAGGCCAGACCGGGCTCCAAGTTCACCCTGGGTCCCCAGGAGCCTATGGTCAGTTTAAAGATAGGGGACCAATACATGGAGTTCATGGTAGATACAGGAGCAGAACATTCAGTAGTAGCCAAGCCAGTAGCTCCTCTGTCCTCACGATCTGTCACCATTGTGGGAGCCACTGGAAATAAAGCCACAAAGTCATTTTTACAGAACCGCATGTGTGAACTAGGGGGACAGAAGATAACGCACCAGTTCTTGTATATGCCTGAATGCCCTATTCCACTACTGGGCCGAGACATGCTTGCCAAGCTCCAGGCACAGATATCTTTTGCTGAAGGGGGAGAAATGACAATGACTGTGAACCCAAAGCCTGCTGGATTGATGGTGCTTACTGTTCCCCGAGAAGAAGAGTGGTGGTTCTATAGTGCACCTCCAATAAAGTCAATTAGTTCCTGTATACCTACCAACCTCATAGCCCCACCTGAAGTATGGGCAGAAGATATTCCACCTGGCCTAGTGAAGAACATAGCCCCTGTCATTGTCACCCTCAAGCCAGGAGTGGAACCAGTGCATATGAAGCAGTATCCTCTTCCTCGACCAGCCATAGAAGGAATCCACTGCCATTTGATGAAACTGCTGAAGTACGGACTTCTCAAGGAATGCCAGTCACCTTGGAACACCCCCCTTCTCCCAGTAAAGAAGCCTGGGACAGGGGACTACCACCCAGTACAAGATCTAAGGAGAGTAAATGATGCAGTTGAAACTATACACCCTGTAGTACCAAACCCTTATACTCTCTTGGGACTGATCCCCGCTGAGGCTACTCACTTCGCCATCCTGGACCTGAAAGATGCCTTTTTCTGTGTGCGCCTCACCCCCACCAGTCAACTTTTATTTGCTTTTGAATGGCAAGACCCCACAACAGGAAGGTGGGACCAGCTCACCTGGACCTGATTACCCCAAGGATTCAAGAATTCACCTACCCTCTTCAGTGCTGCCCTGAATCAAGATCTCTCAAGTTATCCAGTGAACCCAGGAAAGAGGGTTCTTCTTCAGTATGTAGATGACTTGCTCATAGCCACCAACTCAGAAAGTGAATGCCTACAAGCTACTAGTGAACTTTTGTACCTTCTCAAAGAAGCTGGATACAAAGTCTCAAGAGCCAAAGCACAACTATGCCAAACTGAAGTCAAGTATCTAGGATTCCAGTTGTCCAGTGGGATCCGACGTTTAGGACCAGAATGCAAAGAAGCTGTATGTAATATCCCCATTCCAACCACTAGGAGGCAAGTAAGAGCCTTCCTGGGGGCCGCGGGATACTGTCGCATATGGATCCCCAACTTCGCGGTGATTGCAAAACCACTATGCCAAGTCACCAAAGGAATGGAAAAATCTCCACTAGACTGGGGACCTGAACAAGATGTAGCATTCCAGACTTTGAAAAATGCTCTGATGTCATCCCCAGCTTTAGGTCTTCCAAATGTTCAGAAGCCTTTCCATCTTTTTGTCCATGAGTCACAAGGAAACGCATTGGGAGTATTGACTCAAGCTCTAGGATCTTGGCAACTACCAGTAGCCTATCTGTCAAAACAATTAGATGTAGTTGCAAAAGGATGGGCCCCTTGTTTGAGAGCTGTTGCAGCAACAGCTCTCCTAGTGGGCAAAGCAGATAAACTCACACTGGGACAAACTCTTCAAGTCACTGTGCCACACTCTGTTCTGACTCTCATGGAACACAAAGGAAACTTCTGGCTAACCAATGCACGAATGTTGAAATATCAGAGCATGTTGTGTGAAAACCCCCGGATACAGTTGAAAGTCAGTCAAACTCTGAACCCTGCTACGTTATTTCCAATTGGTCCTGGGCCACCTGATCATAATTGCTTAGAAACCATGGACACTGTATTTTCAAGTCGCCCTGATTTGACCGATGTCCCTCTAGAGGACCCTGAACGGACTTTCTTTGTGGATGGAAGCAGTTTGGTCATCAATGGACATCGTTGTGCTGGATATGCAGTGGTGACCCTTGATCTGGTAGTTGAGTCCTCAGCCCTGACCCCAGGAACCTCTGCACAGAAAGCTGAGTTGATAGCCCTCACCAGAGCCTTGACGTTAGGAGAAGGACTCCGTATAAATGTGTACAAAGATTCCAAATATGCTTTCACTACTTTGCATGCACATGGAGCCTTGTATAAAGAGCGAGGGTTGATCACCTCAGGGGGTAAGGCCATTAGGTATGGGCCCGAGATATTGATGTTATTAGATGCTGTGTGGGCCCCCAAACAAGTGGCAGTCATGCACTGCCGAAGTCATCAGGCAGGAGCAGGAGAAGTCACCCGAGGGAATAGATTTGCAGATGCTACAGCCCAGAAGGCAGCCACCACAGGACAAGTTAGGACCCAAGATCGTGTAATGCAAGCAGCCCTATTCCCTGTGCCCCTCAGTTCCTGGGCACCCCGATACACTACAAGAGAGTTAGACTATTATTGTGAAAAGGAGGGAGGAGTTTTGACAGAACAAGGTTGGATAGTGTTGCCACCCCCAGAAGGTAGTCCACCGCCAGGTCCTACAGTCATCCCTGAAGCATTAGGGCCAGCCTTTGTTCAAGCTTTTCACCAAGCCACACATTATGGAAAAACAGCCATGGAAAAAGCCCTGAGATCCCATTTTTGTATTTCACTGCTAGGATCTTTGACCGCCTCGGTGGCACAGCAATGTCTGATATGTGCCAAAAATAATGCTAAGCAAGGCCCTGTTCCACCCCCAAGAGTTCAGTCAGTAGGGGTGACCCCAATGAGTGATATACAGGTAGACTTTGCTGAAATGCCCCATGCAAATGGATATCACTATATGTTAGTATTAGTTTGCACATTTTCAGGGTGGGTAGAAGCCTATCCCACTCGAACTGAGAAAGCCCGAGAAGTCACTAGGGTATTGCTTCATGAGATCATTCCCCGATTCAGAATACCATCAACTATAGGGTCAGACAATGGTCCATCATTTGTATCCCAAGTGACCCAACAGTTAGCTCAAGCTCTGCAAATAAAATGGAAGTTACACACTGCTTACAGACCTCAGAGCTCAGGGAAAGTAGAACGTATGACTAGAACCTTGAAAACTCAGTTATCCAAGCTTTGCCAAGAAACACACCTGAAATGGCTCCAAGTTCTCCCCATAGCCCTTCTTAGGATACGTTCAGCTCCCACCAGATCCCTAGGAGTCTCCCCTTTTGAGATTTTGTATGTGCGACCTCCACCCATAGTGCAGGGAATAAAGGGAGACATGAGACAGATAGGGTCTGAAATAACTAGACAAGAACTATTAGCTTTAGGTTCTGTCTTGCAGAATCTCCAAACGTGGGTGCAAGATCGACTACCCATCAACCTGACCGAGCCTCTGCAAACCTTCAAGCCAGGAATGTCCATGTGGGTGAAAGAGTGGAGAAAGACCCCGCTGGCGCCGCATTGGAAGGGACCATACGTCGTCATCCTGTCAACCCCCACTGCAGTGAAAGTTGCAGAATTTGAACCCTGGATCCACCACAGTCAAGTGAAGCCAGCAGCTGCTCCTGATCCTGGCCAATGGACGTCCGTGAATGATCCTGAGACCCCATTGCGACTCACCTTGAGGAGACAGCCAGCTTTATAGAGAACCTTCAGAATCCACCTACGTCACACGAGAGTGACCATCACAGCAGAAACCGGAGAAAACTCAACAAGTCCATCATACCCAACTTTCCAGATAACTCCCAAAGACTGTAATCACAATGTTCTTCCACTATTGCCTTGTGGGAGTGGTGATCCTGGGAATCCTGGAAAAGACTTCTGCCCTACCCCCTTGTGCAGCTTGCATAACCACCACCCGAACGGGACAAAAGATTACTCAGACTTTGCTCTATCACTCCTACTATACTTGCACTGGTACTGTCAGCCGGTGTATTTATAATGGCACCGAACTGAATATCTGCAGAAAGGGGAAAAGTAAGACTTGTTATAACCCTTGACAAAACCCTTCATATTATACATTTGAGATACGCTGGAATTATGAAGATGGAGCCATCCTGAATGCGACAAAACCCCTTGCAAACCCCACAAAACCTATTATCTTGAACTTTGATGCTTGTGATGCAATTAACAGAAATGCTTACCACAGATGTGGGTCATGGGAGCGAGCATACTACCATGATGATAAATACATGTGTCCAGAAGGAGCCTACGGATGGGGACGGTGTACAGGAAAAGGTTCTGCAGCCACCATTTACACCACTACATCTAAACATGATTACTTTTGCCCAAAATGGGACTGTGTATATTTTGCTACCTGGAAGAATGCACCTATGGGACGAGATGGTGATCACCGCAAAGGCAGCTTGACAAAGATCAGACTACCAGAGCCCAAGAAATGCCAGAAAGGTGCCTGTAATCCCCTGCAACTCCTCATAGTCAACCCCAGCCAATGGAAGCAATGATACAAGTTTGGGTTGCGTATAGCAGGAGGAGGTATAGATCCTGGGACTATCTTATATCTGCAATTAAACACCAAGACCCATGTATCCTCACCCTATCGTATACATCACTCCTTCTATGAAGCCATGAGAGCAGAGTTTGAAATTCCTCCTGCCTCCCAAAACTTGTTTCTTGAATTAGCGGGAGCAGTTGCATCTAGTCTCCATGTTTCAGACTGTTTATTTTGTGGAGGAACAACGATGGGAGACCAATGGCCTTGGGAGGCACAAGAACTGAACTATTCTATTCAATATAATCAGACTAATATACACAATACCACAAGTGAATGGGTATTGGCCCACTCCATTGTGGGTAACTTATGTTTTTCTCGCTATGGACCATTATTTAATATGGAAGTGGGGCAGCTGGTCTGTCTCAATCAGAAGTTTTACAACAGTACCACTAAGAAGACGTCTTGGTGGTCAGGAGTCAACGCTACTGAACCTTCCAATCCTCTAGTTCAGTTCCCCAAACTTGCCAGTATCTGGACTAACTTAGCAGCATATAATTCCTGGCAAGCACCACCTGGACTGTACTGGATTTGCGGAACCCGAGCATATGCTAGGCTCCCTCACCACTGGGGAGGCGCATGTGTATTGGGAACCATACGACCTTCCTTTTTCCTTTTGCCTACATCCCAGGGAGAACAACTGGGATATCCTGTGTATAGAAGTCGACAGCTGAAGGAAGCCTTGAAAATAGGCCAATGGGACAAATGGGATGCGTCATCTGAAGAATGGCCACCAGAGAGAATTATCTCATACTATGGACCTGCTACTTGGGAGCAGGATGGGACATGGGGATATCGTACTCCTGTTTATATGATTAATCAAATAATACGTTTGCAAGCTGTTGTTGAAATAATAACCAATGAAACTAGTAAAGCACTAACTCTGTTGGCTAAGCAAAGTACGCAAATGCGCACAGCCATTTATCAAAATCGTTTAGCTTTAGATTATTTGTTAGCAGCTGAAGGTGGGGTGTGTGGAAAGTTAAACTTACGTAATTGTTGTTTACAGATTGATAATAATGGGCATGTAGTTGAAGATCTAGCCACCCAGATGAGAGAGCAGACATTTGTGCCTGTCCAGACCTGGCACAGTTTAAAGATGGATGGGTGGTTTGGTTCATTATTCTCATGGATTGGTGGTCTAAAAGCCCTTATGTTAATTGTACTATTCATCTTAGCCATGTGCTTATTGCTCCCTTGTCTCCTACCCCTTTGCTTGCGTATGATAACTTCAAGAATTGATAACACTATAGAACGGAAGGCAGCTGTGAAGGAATTAGCTATGTGGCAATATTACCCTATACCCCACGATGATGCTATTACACCAGTATAATGTGTTAATTGACTAATAAGTGATTTAATTCTCACCCTTTCTCACCTGCGGGTGAGAATAATCAAAGGGGGGAATGTGGCAGGCTATAGCCTAGCATGGCCTGCTACTATGAAAGGCCTGTAAGTTAGGCCTGGATCCTAACTCCCATTATAGCTAGAAAAGAACCAAAAATCTGTGGAAAATAAGAAAACTGTTTTAAACTACTTAATAAGAAGTTTCTATGAATTCATAAGTCTTCCATTATTCTCTTGTGTGTGAAAGAACAGAAATGTTTCAATATATGCATTCCTGGAGCTAGGGATAACCTTGCAGTAGAGAAGTAACGAAATCAAGAACTGTACCATTGTTAGAGCAATCCTAAGGGAGGGGGCCGGTTGCTAGGCTCCGGAGGGATTTCTAATTGGACAGGTGCAGGAAATGTAGAACCAATGAGAAGTTTGCATGTATCGAGTCGGAACCAATAGAAAGTTCTCATGTATCAAACTGAAAAAGAGGTATAAATGGTTATGTCTCTGTAGAAAACTTTGCTCAGTTCCTTTTGAAGCTTTGACTGACTGGGCCTGTGCACAATAAACTGGCTTGGACCCTGTCAGTTGACTCCTGGATTTATTCATTGATTGCACTTTGCTACAGCACAGCACTGTACAAGTATGACATGCATATAAAAGATATACATATAATAGATAGTCCCTGCTCGTCAGAGTCATGCTCATCCGAGTTTACAATCTAATACTCATCCGAGTTTACAATCTAATACAACAATACAAAGCGATAGTCAATTCGGTGCAAAGCATAATATGGTCTATATAATTCGGTCATGGGAGATTGATGGGAATCGGGTTAGGATAAGGGTGGAAGTCAGGATCTGAAGACAACAGTGAAGAGGTGGGTTTTCAATTTGGATTTGAAGAGGACCAGTGAGGGTGCTTGGTGTACAGACATAGGTAGGTTGTTCCAGGCGTAGGGTGCAGCAAGGTGAAAGGAGCGAAGGCGTGAGTTAGCTGTGCGAGTGAAAGGCATAGATAGAAGTAATTTGTCAGCAGAGCGAAGTTCCCGAGAGGGGATGTAGGGAGAGATAAGGGATGAGAGGTATTGAGGGGCCGCAGAGTGGATGCATTTATAGGTCAATATGAGAAGTTTGAACTGTATGCAGAATTGGATGGGGAGCCAATGAAGTGACTTGAGAAGAGGAGTAATGTGGGCATGGCGAGACTGGCGGAATATTAGTCGAGCAGCATAATTTTGTATAGATTGAAGGGGAAAAAGATGATTCGCGGGGAGACTGGCAAGGAGCAGGTTGCAGTAATCAAGACGAGAGGAAATTAAGGAGTGGATAAGCATTTTGGTAGTGTGTTCAGAAAGGAAAGGGCAGATTTTGCTAATATTGAAGATGAAGAAGCGGCAGGTCTTAGCCACGAGCTGGATGTGTGTGGAGAAGGAGAGAGAGGTGTCAAAGATAACCCCCAGATTGCGGATTGAGGGAACAGGAAGGATCGTAGATCCATCCACTGAGACTGAGAAAGGTGAAAGAGGAGGGGAGAAGCTGGGGGTAAAGACGAGGAGTTCAGTCTTAGCCATGTTCAGTTTCAAGTGGCGATGGGACATCCAGGCAGTGATGTCGGAAAGGCAGGCTGAGATCATGGTCTGGATTGCTTGAGAGGTATTAGGTGTAGAGAGGTAGATTTGGGAGTCGTTGGTGTAGAGATGGCACTGAAAGCAAAGGGAGAAAAGGAGGGGGCCCAGGACGGATCCCTGAGAAAACACCAACATGGAGCGGGGTGGGGGAGGAGGAGGAGCCCCCAGAGCATACACTAAAGGAGCGATGGGAGAGGTAGGAGGAGAACCAGGATAGCACAGAGTCCTTGAAGCCAAGCGAGGAGAGAGTGTTAAGGAGAAGATTGTGGTCAACAGTGTCAGAGGCCACGGAGAGGTCGAGAAGGATGAGGACAGAGTAGAGGCCCTTAGATTTAGCCAGGAGCAAGTCATTGGAGACTTTTGTAAGGGTCGTTTCAGTGGAGTATAGGGGCTGGAAGCATGATTGTAATGGGTCCAAGAGGTCATAGGAGGTGAGGAAGTCGAAGCAGCGGCGGTGGACTGCTCGTTCTAGTAGTTTAGAAATGAAGGGAAGGAGGGAGATGGGTCAATAGTTAGAAGGGCAGGTGGGATCGAGTGAGGGTTTCTTGAGGAGAGGTGTGACAATAGCATGTTTGAAGTCGACTGGGACAATTGCAGTGGAAAGTGAAAGGCTGAAAATATGAGAGATGGATGGAACAATGGTGGGAGAGATGGGATGTAGGAGATGGGTGGGGATAGGGTCAGAGGAACAGGTGGTGGGTTTGGAGGAGGAGAGGATGAGAGGAGGAGAGGAGGAGTGCGGTTTCCTCTTCGGAGATCGTAGGGAAGGAGGAGAGGGTACCAGAGGAAGTATGGATGGGGGAGGAGAATTGGGGAGGGGGTAGAAGAGGGAGTGGGGAATTGGAGGGTGATCTTGTGGATTTTGTCGTGGAAGTAGTCGGCTAGGGTTTGGGCAGAAACAGAGGGAGGGGCCGGGGGCGGGGGCACCTTGAGGATAGTATGTACTTATCAATTGCCTGCAGGAAGCACTGATCAGCATTGTAATAAGAGAGTGAGGTCTGTTGTCACCTAGTTTTGTACACCATGGAAATCTTCTAGTTTCTGATCAAGGCAGCAGAAGTCAGAACACTGATGGAAAGAGACAGGTTTCCCCTTGAGCCAGAAGGAGAGAAAAAGGAGCAATAGGAGATGAGGAAAAAGGAGGAGAAGCCTTTTTGACTCTTAAATCTTTCAAGATTTGATCTTGGACACATTTGGCCTGATTCTCATCGGGGCCTGTCCGACCCGTCTGGATATCCAAATACTGGACGGGCCGGATTTGCACCCAATTCTGAACCCATGGGGGCTATACATTCCCATAGGATCAGACTCGGTGCAATCAGCCTGGACAGTCAGGACGTGCCCCAATGCTGAGCCACCAGATGCACAATACACACCCTGCCCAACCCAGCCAAAGTGCCTAAATAGAGCTCCTGTGCCATGGCATCCTGTTGCCATGGCACTGGGACACCATGCAGACACCCCAATCCCCTGCCAAATCCCAAAAGCTGTTTCCATGCTGCCTGACCCCCAAACGGCTTGCTGAGGGCAAGGTTGGGCTGCGGGGAACCTCCTGGGCCTGCTTTAAGGTTTGGGGGAGTCCGCCACTGTCAATTGCCTCCACAGGGTTACTTATTCCCACTCCCAAGGTGGAATAAGTCCCTTATTCTTTTCCTCCAGCCTGGATGTACAAGGCCGTGACTGGAATCGGCCATGCACGTCGGGGATCAGGGTCATGCCTCTGGCCCGCCCTCGCTCTTCCTCTGCCCCTCCCCCTCCTGCTCCAATTCAGAGGTCCCTGCACATTTCCTGTGTATGTGCAGGGAGCTCTGTCTTTGGCATCGGGTCTAGGGGAATAGGTGGGGCTGGATGTCCATGTCAGATATCCAGCCCCCACTATTCGTGATCAGGATGACTCCCATTGGCTATAGATCTCACATTTTGGGGAAGGTCTATCATTGGCATCAGTGATTTATACCAGAAGCAATGAAAGGTGAAAATTACTTGTCCAACTTCCCTGTTTCACAGCCATTGCTCTAATCCTCTAGGCCACTCTACTTGAAGCATGTGTATGCACAGTCCCTATGCTCACTAACAACCTAGTACTGCTGCCGCATCCAGAACTAAGTCCTGCAGTTTCCTCTCTACATCTAGAGAGATGAAGTGAAGGAGGAAGGTCATGAATGAAGATCCCAAAGAGGGGCAGGAAGAGTGTGAATGTGACTCTGCGGGAGCATGAGAAAAAATGTAAATGGGGGTCCATGACAGACCTTGACAAATCTGTTTGCCGAGGTCCCAATATAGTGTTTATCTAGCCCTGCACCTGTAGTATCCCACAAAATATCCTACACATCCCCTTCAAGTACCACACTTCACATAATGATGGTTTCCCACTACACAAGACATACCAGCATATACCCTCCCTCTTATACTTCATATCCCAGCTTACTTTTCACCCACTACATACCTCCATGGACAGCCTCACACAGCACTGCTCACCCATCACACACTTGTGACACCCCATTCACCCAACACACTCTTTCTCACACACCATATATGCAGAATACCCTCTCACCCACCACAAACTCTACATAATCCCTACAGACACCCTCACAGACTACTGTTTATCCACCATACTCCTGTGACAAATTCATCACTGAATACACACCCACATACTCAATCCCAATTACCACACAACCAACACACCATCCGGACGCACCACAAAGTCCACATAGCAACCTTCGCACACAGCAAATCCCACACACCATATACTGCTCTTCAATCAAATGCCAACCTGAAAGATATCCTCACCGAATACACACCCCAATCATTACTTCTCACATAAAATATATCCCACAGAAGTCTAAAAATACTTGCTTACATTCCAAATATATGGGGGGTTATTTAAGAAAGTTTATTCACAATTTCTACATAGTAAAATCTGGCATTCGCAAGTGGAAATAGCAGTCATGTGTAAATGGTGATTTTATAAAGGGTTAAATTTACACGTGGATGTCCATAATACATAGAATGTGCAAGGGGCTGTGTCAGGGGCATGGTTGGGGTATGGCCTGGGCGGATCAAAAATTTACACGTTTATTCCCCGTTTCACATAGGGAATATACGTGCATGAACAATTGCCCATGTTGGAATCTACAGCTGCTGCCCGGGACATATAGGATGTTGTTTTTTTAAAGGTGCTTGTTTCAGCCAATCCTTTACAGGGAGATTAAGGGAGTTATCCTTTTAATTCCCCACAGTTTATTACCCCCTCCAAATTGAAATGAATTAAAGATAGCAGCCATCGTAGGTTTGTAAAATACCAGCTTATATGTGCAAGTTACAAAACGACAAAATCACACATGCAAGTGCAACACTTATTCATGCAAATCGTCGAGTTGCCTTGTTGATTTTTCCCATGTGTAGGTTTGTACAATGGCTCCTCCAGTTGTACATTGACACATATCCATGTGCACTTCTGCACTTCCTTAGACATTTTTTAGAAAAGGCTCCACGGTTGGCAGAGCCTTTTCTAAACTACCACCCGCTCTATCTATGTCCTGACCTGCACATCTCAATTTCATTCTCCACATACTATTTTAAAATTTGCCTTATAGTCTCATTTGCATAAGGTTAAAAGTAGAGAGGAGAAAAATGTCTTTATTCCTCATTATACTGGAAAAATCAGAATGCCAAAACTAGACACAGAAAAGATTAATTTCAGTCCCGGTTTTTGTAATTTCTGTGACTACATTTGGTTTGCTCAGGGCTAAGTGGGAAAGGGTTAAACTACATTTCCAAAGGCAAAGATACTGTTCCTATACACAGCAGGAAGCCTCTCTCACCCCAGCAGGTGCTTAGAAGGCTCCCTCCCCTTTAATCTGCCTCCTGTTCTCACTTAAGTATCACAGGTGTGTTTGCATTTCTAGAGATGGACAAATCGAACAGACCAATTAGAATCCTGAAACAAATCATTTATTTAAAGTACATTATTTACCACCGCATCTGATTAAGAACCATTCTATGCAGTTTACATAAACAAACATCAGAATAAAATCACAATGCAAATAAAGGTAGCAGCTTACAAACTATTGGGCCGATGCAGAAAGCCGGTGTTAAAGAGTTATGCGCTGAAAGCCGTGTGCATGTTTTTCTAAGCTTGAGAGTAATGCAGAAGTTGTGCTACAACATGCAGCAAGCAAATGGCATGCAAATGCGGTAGGCACAGAAAGTTTGCACTAAACCAGTAGTCACAATCGCATAAACCTCTGCGTTTCTAGTGCTTAGATACTGCGTACAAAAAAGGCGCTTATGAGCCACATAGAATTCCAGCACCTGTGCACATCTCTGTTCAGAAGTTTTACTCTGAACAATAGCAGTGTCTTTGAACACCAATATTATTCTGAGCAATATTCCGAGCAGAATGTTTGCTGTCATGTGGCACATACGATTCCATCATATGAGTGTACATTCGTTCCAGTATGATTCGCCTACCTTTTTTTTTAAGAACTAATTGCAGCAAAGCCCAGAAAATGCTATGGGGGGAGGGGGAAAGGGTTGTCCACTCACAAAAAAAAAACAAATTTCTCCTTGGCACTGACGACGGACCCCATATGTCTCCTTCATGTAGGCATTAAGTTCCGTCTTTGCTGTTCTGCACACTTCTCTGCATCTGGGCAGAATAGCTAATTGCTTGACTATCATGTAGTTTGAATGGATTTACATGGGCTATATGCACAGTGATTATGTTCACACCAATCCCTTTTCTGCATTGTGGCATGATATCTATGCATGAAAAATATGTGCAGATGTCGCACTACCTACTGTATATGTGGACACGCTAACATTTCTGCATTGGCCACTAACATGGGGAATAACCAAAACTATGGTTATAAGATGCAAGGTTCCATATTAGGAATCCCACCCAGGAAAAAGATTTAGGCATCATCATGGATAACACATCGAAACCATCTGCCCAGTGTGCAGCAATTGCCAAGAAAGCAAATAGAATGCTAGGAATCATAAGGAAAGGAATGGATAATAAAGCAAAGGATATTATAATGTTCTGTATTGCTCCATAGTGCAACTGCACCTTGAGCATTTTGTGCAAATCTGATCACCATAACTAAAAAAAAAGGATATATTGGAATTAGAAAAGATAGAGAAGAGTAATGAAATGGTAAAAGGGATGGAAGGATACGCCTATGAGGAAAGGCTTAAAAAGGTTAGGACTCTTCATTTTGGAAAAGAGACAGCTGAGGGGTGCTATGACAGAAGTCTATAAAATAATGAATAAAGTGGGATAGGTAAATGTAGTTTGGTTGTTTACTCCTTCAAGATGTAGAAAGACTAAGGGGTATGTTTACTAAACTGCGCACTTGTGCGGGGTGCACTTGAGCGTGCGAAAATGATGCATTTAAGTGCTCTTAAGCGCCCCGCACACGTGCGCATCACATTAACGGGCCCCGCACACGTGCGGTGAAAACACGCACGTTTGCGGTGCGCTCATGTGCGATAGAGGCGGGGAAAGGCTAACGGAGGGCGGAGGAAGGCCCCCGAGGGGCGGAGAGATGGGGTCAATGGGTGGAGAGTGGGAGGGGAGAGTCTCCCCGCACAGGAGCGGGGCCGAATATACAAGGAAAAAATACCGCGAGTGAAACACTCGCGGTAGAGCGCATTTAAAGGGAAGAGAAAACCATTTCCGTAAGCAATGTACAGCAAAACCGGGAAAACCTAAAAAACGTGAGCAGTGTGATACATGTGCACAGAACAAAATAGCAAATATAATATGAAAATGACCACAACAAATTATAAGAAAATTATAATCCAGCTGGGCAACAGTGATATTAATGGGCAACAATAAAAAACACTCCCAGGAAAGCCCCAAAAAATAGAAATGATTTTTGGAAGGGTCTACGCTCCGTAGACTCTTTCAAAAGCACTGCATTGTAATGGAGCTTTCCTGGCAGTGTATTTCAGGTTGCACATTGATATCAATGTTGCGCAGCTTGGTGTTTTATTTTTCGCCCCTTTTTTGGAGGGAATTTTGAGGTTTTTGTGCACCTTTGTCCCCATACAAGGTAAACGAGCTCACAGTAAAACTGTGCAGGGCAGGGTGTCTGACTAGTGTTGCCAGGTTTCCTATCTCCAGATACTGCACTGTCACCATGGCCACAGTGTGGTGCAGCAGACACAGCTAGTGCCTGTAGGATCAGCGGGTCACAGGTTCAAATCCCAGCTGGGGCCCCTGTCAACCCAGTCCCCATAGTTTCACACACCACTAAACAGTGAGAGTACAGACACTCTTTTATTGCAGAGAACATAAGCATGGTCCCAACACCTATATTATACCCTACACCGCACACAAACCATAACAAGTCCCCCAAAGTCAGTCCTGGAGTGCTACAACTCACTCAGGTCATATGTTTTTCCAAGATAGGGACATGTCTGTATGTTGGCGGAAGGGTACAGGTGGGGGAGGGGGCAGTGGCTGCAAACCACAGCAGACAGTGGGCTTGGCCTGTGCAGGCTGGCACCGCCCACCACAACAGACAGGGTCTGTTGGATGTACATTCATGGCCTCCCCCAGGGAACAGAGCACATCCGTGGCAACACAGTGGTGCAGTGCATACAGACAGTGTGTGCAAGAACAGAAGGGCACAGGTTCAAAGCCCAGCTGGGGCTACTGCCAATCCTGTTAAAAAAATTTTCACACAACTAAAACTTGATGTTGTTGTTGTTAAGTGCCGTCGAGTCGGAGTCGACTCATGGCGACCCTCTGGATAGCTATCCTAAATTGTGTTCGGTCTTCAGTCAGGCAGCTCATTGTTGACAGACTGGTACCCGTAGCTGCTGTTATTGTAGCAATCCATCTCATTGCTGGCCTTCCTCTTTTGCGTTGACCTTCTATCTTGCCAAGCATGATGTCTTTCTCTAATGATCTCTCTCTTCGCATGATGTGTCCGAAGTATGAAAGTCGAAGTCTTGTCATCTGAGCTTCTAAAGAAAGCTTAGGTTTGATCTCTTCTAGTACCGACTGGTTTGTTCTTCGGGCAGTCCATGGTATACACAGTATTCGCCGCCAGCACCATAATTCAAAGGCATCAATTTTCTTCCTGTCTGTCTTTTTCACTGTCCAGCTTTCACATCCATATGATGTTATTGAAAATACCATGGCTTGAACAAGTCGAATCTTTGTATGGAGAGAGACATCTCTGCTCTTGAGAATCTTATCTAGGTCTTTCATAGCCATTCTGCCAAGAGCAATGCGTCGTCTGATTTCTTGACTGCTTGTTGCTTCTTTATTGATAGTTGATCCAAGTAGGTTAAAGTTGTTCACGATTTCAATTTCTTCTCCTTCAACGATGAACCTGTTGATTATGCCAGTTGTCATGATCTTTGTCTTCTTTACATTAAGGTGCAGGCCCATTTTGAGACTATGTTCTTTGATTGTGAGAAGCAAATGTTTCAGATCATCTTCACTTTCAGCCAGTAATGTGGTATCATCAGCATAGCGAAGGTTGTTGATGAGTCTTCCACCAATCTTCACACCTCTGTTGTCTTCATACAGTCCTGCTTCTCTGATGATTTGTTCTGCATATAAATTAAACAGGTAGGGGGAAAGTATGCAGCCTTGTCTTACACCTTTGCTTATTTTAAACCATTCTGTTTCTCCTTGTTCCGTTCGAACTGTTGCTTCTTGATCAATGTACAGATTACGCAAGAGAACGATCAGGTGTTCTGGTATACCCATGCTTCTTAATGTGGCCCAGAGTTTCTCATGGTTTACACAGTCAAAAGCCTTGCTATAGTCGATAAAGCACAAATAGATATCCTTTTGGTATTCTTTAGTCTTTTCAAGGATCCATCTCACATCCGCAATGATGTCTCTCGTTCCTCGCCCTTTCCTGAACCCTGCTTGCACTTCAGGTAGTTCTTGTTCTAGGTATGGCTGTAGTCTCTTTTGAATAATCTTCAGTAGAATCTTGCTGGCATGTGGGATCAGAGCGATTGTGCGATAATTTCCACAGTCAGTTGGATCACCTTTCTTTAGTATTGGTATAAACACAGATCTTTTCCAGTCAGTTGGCCATGATGTTGTCTTCCATATTTCTTGGCAGAGCCTTGTAAGTACGGTAACAGCTGCATCAGATTGCTGCAATACTTCTATGGGAATGCTATCAATGCCTGGTGCTTTGTTCTTTGATAAGGCTTTCAATGCTGCTTCAACTTCTTCTTTCATCACCAATGGTTCCTGATCATAAGGTATAGGTTGAAACGGCTGTTGGTCCACTTGATCTTTATCATATAAAAACTCTGTATATTCCTTCCACCTTTTCTTGATCTTCTCAGCATCATTCAACATAGAACCTTGAGCATCTTGTAACATTCCAATTCGAGGCTGGAACTTTTTCTTTAACTCTCGCAGCTTTAGGAAAGCCGATCTTGTTCTTCCTCTAATAGTTTCTGCTTCTATTTCCTTGCAAGTGTCATTGTAGTACTTTTCCTTGTCCTGTCTTGCTGCACGTTGGAAATCTCTGTTGAGTTCTGCGATTGTCTTTCTTTCTCCTTTGGCTTTAGCTTCTCTGCGTTTCTGGGCAATTTTCAGAGTTTCTTCCGTCATCCATTTTGGCCGTTTTTGCTTTTTCACCTTTTGTAGAGACTTCTCGCTTTCTTCTAGCACAACCTTCTTGATGTCATTCCATAACTCTTCCGGAGCTCTGTCATTTGTATCTAAGGCAGTAAATCGATTTTGCAGGCAGTCTTTAAATTCCAGTGATATATTCTCAAGGTCATATTTTGGTGCATTCATGAGTGGTTTGCTCTTTTTCAACTTTAGCTTGAGTTTGCATACTAGTAGTTGATGATCTGTACCACAGTCAGCTCCAGGTTTTGTCTTTGTTGATGTTACAGAGCTTTTCCATCGTTGACTTCCACAGATGTAGTCAATTTGATTTTTATACAATCCATTGGGTGAAGTCCATGTGTACAGTCGTCGCTTGTGTTGCTGAAAGAAGGTGTTTGAGATGAATAGATCATTGGTCTTGCAGAATTCTATCAATCTTTCTCCAGCTTCATTTCTGTTGCCAAGTCCATATTTTCCAACTACTTTGCCTTCTTCTTTGTTGCCAACTTTTGCGTTCCAGTCACCCATGACTATCAGGATATCCTGTTTGCATGTTCTGTCAATTTCAGCTTGTACTTGTTCATAGAACTCTTCAATTTCATTCTCTTCTGCAGCTGTTGTTGGGGCATATACTTGAATTATAGTTGTGTTGATAGGCAATCCTCGTAGACGAATAGAGATTAAGCGTTCGCTGACTGCATTGTATTTCATTACAGTTCTTGCAAGTTTCTTCTTTATTATAAATGCAACACCATTTCTTCTTTGTCTTTCATTTCCAGCATAGTAGACCATGTGATCATCTGATGCAAAGTGCCCGATGCCAGTCCATTTCAGTTCGCTGACACCCAACAGATCAAGTTGTACACGTTCCATTTCATTCTTGACCACTTCCAACTTCCCTTGGTTCATGCTTCGTACGTTCCATGTTCCAATGTGTAAGACATCTTTACAGCTTCTGACTCTCATTTCATGCGCAGCTACATCAGCAGTCAGACTTCCCGAAGGCTTTGATCCAACCACATCATAAATGCTGGCTTTACTCTGAAAAGTCTTCAGCTCTTCCCCAGTAGCTAGTTGAGTGCCTTCCGACCTGGGAGTCTCATCTTCCAGCACCATAGCACAATTTGTTTTGTTGTAACTATCCATTGGGTTTTCATGGCAAGATACAGAAGTAGATTGCCGGGCCTTCCTTCCGCGCAGTTTAAGTTTGGTGTTGTTGCCGTTGTCACAGAAATGTGATCCTCCGCCGTCAACACTATCCCATTCTGCTGCTGCCCAGATGGGTGGTTTGTCTTCGTCTGGCACCTCAGCTGAGACCTGTCCATCTTGGGAGACCCTGCCAGTAGTTAAACTACCGATAGTTTAGCTCTCAGCATCACTGATGCACACAAGCCCTCACAGCACGACAAGCTGCAAACCAAGTGAGAGAAAACTTGATAGTAAGGACAAAACTGTATAGCTGACAACATATGCATGGTTAATACGCCTATATTTTACCACACCACTCACAGACACCATAAACACGCGCATTAGCTAGAGCTGAGTCTCCCAAATGCAGTCCTGGAGTGCCGCACACCATTCAGGTTCCATGCTGTCTCTAATAATGATGCCTGTGCTGCATATCTATGCACCACCCCCATGGTATGCAGATGTAGCTCATGCATCTTTATGAGGTACAGCATGAAAACCAGAACAGGGTATGGAACACCAGGACTGGTGTTGGTAAACTCTGCCGTAATGCAGCAGCCAACAGGGCCATACACACCCACACCCACACACTCACAGGCCCCATTGGTCAATGCCCCCTGGAGAGGCTGGACATTGGGACCTGCCTGTTTCACACAATATTAGCAGTTCCATAGCTTAGCAATGCCACCCTACACCTGGGTATACGTTACACACCTATCAAACGTTTTCCATGATAGCTGGCAGATATCAATTAATATGTTAAGCACATTTTGCTCATTGAGCTACACCATAACAATCAATCTGATGTTTGCGTTGTGTGCTGCAGGTCTGGTGTCTGACAGTGTTTACCACCCTGGGGAGTGACCCCCAGCAGTATTGCGTACCATATCCATGCCTGTATTGTGCCCAGGACTGGTGTGTTGGGTATGGCTGCTGAACCCCCCTATAGTAGCACAATGCTGGCATAGGTGTGGTGGTGGCTGTGTGTCTATCCAGGGTGTGGTGGATGCAAACACCTTCTAAAGCCCACACTGGCAGCAATGTTGTCAGTATTGGGCTGCCAATGTGCATAATGAGGAGCAAGGTAACATGGGTATAGGTCGGACAAGGTGGCGTGGCCAGGGTGTGGAGCAGGGTGTATGACTATCCTGGCCAGGTTGTGTATCTCCAGAGACTACACTATTTCTGTGGCCACAGTGTGGTGCATTGAATACAGAGAGTGTGTTCTGGATCAAAATGTCAGCAGTTCAAATCCCAGCTGGGGCTCCTGCAAACCCAAACCCAATATTTTACCCACCACTAAACCATGACAGTAGAGAGCAAACTTTAATGCAGAGAACATAAGCATGTTACAAGCACCTCTTTTTTACCCTTCAGAGCACATACATCACAAACATGTGCATTAGTTACACCACACTGCCCTAAATGCAGTACTGTAGGGCCACATATCAATCAGCTGTGATGGTGTCTCCAATATAAGGCCATGTCAGCATGGTGGTGGAGGGGTACTGTTTTTGGAGGGTGCAGTGGCTGCTGCCCACAGCAGACAGTGGCCTATCCCCGCAAACTTGGGTACAGTGCACCCCAACAGACAGTCCCTGTCTGACAAACAGCCATGGACTCCCCAGGGAATGCACTCTGTCTGAGATAAGACGTTGGTGCAGTGGACACAATCAGTGCCTTTGGGACCAGAGGGTCACAGGTTCAAATCCTAGTTGTGGCTCCTGTCCCTATCTTTTACCCATGAAGGAAAAATGGTAGTAAAGACTGAAGCATTATTGTTGAAATCAGAAGTATGTTTCCAAAAGCTCTATTTCACCCTACACAGCACAAGCACCATAGAAATGTGCATGACCTATGGCATAATCTCCCCAATGCAGTCCTGGCGTACCACAAATCCATCAGCTTTTATACTGTCTCCAATCTAAGGATGGAGTGGCACTGGTGTTTGAGGTGGCAGCGGCTGCTGCCCACAGCATACCATGGCCTAGCTATGTCCAGGTGGTTGACGTCCACTGTTACAAACAGGCCCTGTCAGATGTAAAGTCATGGACTCAGTAGGGAATGCTGTACATCTGTGCCAACACAGTGGTGCAGTGTACATAGACAGTGTGTGCAACAACACAAGATCACAGGTTCAAATCCTTGTGTTGTCTCTTGGCAACCTAGTTGCTATAATTTGTGAAGCCAAAAAACATTGGTAGTAAAGACTGTTCCTTTGCTGCTGAGAACATTAGCGTGGGTGAGAGATGCATATTTTAGCTTAAACAACATACAACAAATAAACATGTGTTTTACCCACAGCACAGTCCCTCTAATGTAGTTCTGGAAGGCCACAAGTCATTCACATGTGTTGATGTCCCCGATATAAGGACATGTTAGCATGGTGGCGGAGGGGTACTGGTGGCGGAGGGGTCATTGACATCTCTGCACAACACACCATGGCCCACATCTCTTCATGTGGGTGGCGTGCACTGCAACAGACAGGGCTAGTCTGACAAGCAGCCATTGTCTTCCATGGGATTGCACTGCATCTGTGGCAAGGTGGTGGTGCAGCACACACAGCCAGTGTCATCATCAGCTGAAGGTCACAGGTTCATATCCCAGGTGTTGGACCTGCCAACCCAGTCCCCACATGTCACACACCACACAATCATTGGAATACAGGCAGAAACTGTAGTGCAGATAACTCAAACATGGCCAACATAACTATCTTTTAACTGAAATACAACAGACATCAGAAACATGCGCATGTCCCACTGCTGAGTTCCCCAAATGTCTTCGTGGATGGCCTGAAATAATCAACGTTTTATGTTATGTCTAATGAAGATGTCTTTTTTCCATTTCCATGTGATGGCCTATGGTATGCAGATGTATTTTATTGAGCACTATGGATCAACAAATGACTAAGATATCATCTATTGTATATATTTTATAAATAATCCACTATTTTGTTAACCCTTGTTATTTTTCCTACATTACCATATGTTGTCATGTCTATACTGTTTGTTTCCCTTGTTTATACCTTGTATTTCTTGTGACCGCTTTGATTGAAGGAAAAGGCGGTATAAAAAACTTGTTAAATAAATAAAATAAATATTTATCAGGGATATCAGGCAAACCTGAAAAGTGTATGGCCCACCAGGACTGGAGTTGGGTACCTCTGTCTAGGAGTAGCAGCCAACAGGAGCAGAAATAACCACACCCACAGGCTCCTTTACCCAAAGCCTAATGGACAGGCATGATATCGGCCCTTGTGGACATTTCACAATACTATTACATGCACACCTTAGCAATGCCACCCTAAAACTTGAAATACGCTACACATATTTCAAAATGTTGGCATGATTATTGACAGTTATGAATTTTAACGTTAAGCACAATATGCACATTCAGCTGTATGATACCAATAATTATGATGTCTGTGTAGTGTGTCTCATGGCTGTTGTCTGACAGTGTTCTACACCCTGGGGAGTGATCCCAACAGTATTGCATACCATAGCCATGTCTGCAGTGTGTCCAGGACTGTTGAGTTGGGCAAGATGTTTTAAAAAAAAAAAATCGTAGCATAGGGCTGGCATAGGTGTGGGATTGTGTGTCTGTACATCCATTGTGTGCTGTTTGCAACACTTTACCCATCCCACACTGTGTGCACTGTGTGCAGTATTAGCGTGCCAATATGCATAATGAGGAGCAAGGTACTGTGGGTATACCTCCAACAGACTGGCCTGGCCATGGTGCATGAGCGCAGGGCATAGGGCAATGGGTCGGACATTGTAATGTGCGGCCATCAACAGCACGCACACGGTGGCCCTTGCATGTGCTCCTGGAAGGTCACTCTCACCCTGACTGAGCAATGAACATGGTATGGCTAGTTCTCCCATAGTGCCAACAGCATCTCTCTCAAGTGATATCTATGGGTTGCTGTTTGGAGCCCAATCACTTACAAATCTGCTTGGTGGGTGTGCAGACAGCCCAGTTTGGGGTGTGCACATATTCTCCAGTAATATGTACTATGGACTAGCTAGCACACTGGTTGCAGGTAGTATGTGTAAGGCTGGGTCACCTTGCAGGGTACAGCGGCTGCAGCTTCACTGTGTTTGCTGCTGGAGAATGTCAGATAGTGTTAGTGTGCTGCTGAGCATTTCCAGGCCTGCCGTTTGTCTGCTAACACCTTATGGATTTGCACAAAAATGCATGGACTGCCCTGTATGTTGTCTGGACCCCTAAGCTGGATCCAGGTAGATAGTCTCCTCTAGCAGCACCATTGCAGTGATGTGCAATGTGGATCTGCTGGTGGTAGTTCCAGAGGCTAGTCTGGGTGTTTCCAAAAAAATCTGTCTATGGGTCACCCCCACCCCACTCAACTCATGTGGCCATGGCCTCCACACAAGATATGCTCAATGTGGGTGTAGGAAATCTGTTAAGGGCTAAACATCACAGAGAAATAAGAGACGGACACAGGTGTATTTGGCAGTGCATCTACAAGACGTAACCATCACACCATATCCTATCTCAACTAATCCAGGTGCTGTGGACATGGTGCTGGGTGCCCCCTCTCACCCTCAGGGTGAGCACAGGACCCTCACAATGTGATGCCGCCTACCAACTCTGTGATAGTAACCTACACTCTCATTACTCCCTACCAGGCTGAGGTGATTTTGGGGCTGTATAACCCATCTTGTTTCTTTTTTTCCAGTCTAATGATTTGCATGAGCATCTGTGTGGTTGAAAGCTATCCTGGTAATCCAAGCAGACAGGTCATGTGGTGGCCTGCAGTCCCACATTAGCCAGAGAGGGGTTTGGTAGCAGCTATGGCGATGTAGCTCATATGTGATGTCACTGCCTGTAAAGCCAGAGGTCATGGGTATGATACCACAGTGGGGTAATCTGATATGGCTGTCTGAGGCTTTCTTCTTTGTAATGTATGTTGCTACTGCCACCACCAACACCCTCAGTGCTGTAGCCCTGAGGTCCCTCAAAAGCCCCCAATATGTTTTCTGTAAGAAACCATAAACAAGTGCTGTGGTGGACACTGCACCTCAGAATGTTTCCTCTGGAGTGCCCGATAGGATGCATGATGTGCCACCCTACGTTATTGAATTGTGCACGTGTATTTGCTCTCAAGAAAAAACAAAAAACATCACCCCTCATAAACCACTGCTGATATCAAAGAGTAATGTCCCAGCAAAACTTATTTAATAGGCCCACTGTGTGAAGGAACCCACGAGTCTTGTACCATCAGTTGCTTCTGCAAACAATGTGCCACAACTCAGCCACTATGTCAGTATGTCAGCACACCTACGTACGATCAACGTGCATGAACGTCGCATGCCTATCTCTATAGAATCATTATGTGTGCTAAGCAACATAACATGCATGTCCGATGTTCAGAGCATAAGGCCTCCCCCCCCCCCCCCCTAATGCCATCCAGCACATCCTTGCTGGCCTCACAATGAGATGAAGCACTGAACATGCTCCTTTGGGACACATATCCCCAAATCTCCAGGGTGACTGATAGGCCTCTGTGATGGGCTCCTAGGACCCCTGGTGATAGGGAGGATGTATTAAATTGTTTAAGCACACACAAACATATCACGAGAGTGACTGATAGCCCACTCAGAGGGTTTCTCAGGACCCCTGGGGATGTGGAGGATGTATGAGACTGTTTAGGCACACACAACTATATGAGCAGGGTGATAGATAGCCCACTCTGATGGCCTCTCCTGACCCCTTGTAACGTTATTGGCAGTCACGTCAATGTGAAAAACATAGCACATTCCATCATAAAAAACATAAATAAGCAGTGTGGAAGTGTTGATAAGTTCGAATCCTGAGTGCTTAAACCCAAGAAGCTCACAATATGATTTTTATGTGGTTTTGAAATATGTGACACTCGGCAGTGTATATAAAAGTTGTGCAGCGCATGTGCATAATTGGGTTTGGCAAAAATAGCGTGTGTTTACGGGGCGCATTTACACGAAATATGTCGCTCATTTGCGCAAGTTGCGGTCCGCATTTCCATCAAATACGTCGCTCATCTGCGCCAGTTGCGGTCCGCATTTGCATCAAATACGTCGCTCTTCTGCACCATTTGCGGGGCATATTTGCATGTAATACGTGTTTCTGCTGCGCCAGTTGCGGGGTGCATTTGCACGGAATACGTCGATCAGCTGCGCCAGTTGTGGGGCGCATGCGCGTAAATGACGGTGCGTGCATGCGATCATGTGATCATCCTTAAAAATGTCGCGGCGAATACGAAAGCCATCCTTTACTCCCCGGGAGCTCCGCAACCTGGCTCAGCTAATTGCTGGCAGACAGCGAAAGCTTTTCCCTGGTGTCTCCGGGTGTGCAGACATGAGCAAGGTCCGCAGGGCATGGGCACGTCTGCAACGTCGTTTCAATCGCGAGGCTTATTTCCCACGGAAGGTAAGTGTATTGTGACTGATCAGTTGATGAATTTATACAGCCAGTGTTGATTGCAGCTTTCCATGCTGCTGTGTCTAGGTAGTCTGTCTCAGTAATATGTAGCAGGTGAACCTACATTACATATTGACCTTGTATCACATCTGAGTGGATTGCTCTGTACCCAGGAGGTGTTGGACCTGGTCACAGAGGTCCTGATGCTATCCTGGTGACAAGGCAGCTGCTGCTGTTGATGTGCCACAACATGCTCTAACACAGCTAGGCCATAGATCTGCTTAAGTGGCTACCAATAACATCATGTGGTTATGGTGGGATCAGTACCTGCAGGGGAACACATTTTGCCCTCCACAAGGGTATGTGAAACATGACACAAATGTTAGGTCGGTCACCCTGGTGATATGGGTGTTTGTGCCAATGTTGTCCACTACTCCCCCCTATCCCCATAGGTCCTGAGAGCACATCAAAGTAGGCTGTCAGTCACACTGGCGATATGGGATTTTGTGAGTAAACAGCTTCATCCATCCCCCCATCCCCAGGGGTCTTGAGAGCCCATCAGAGTGAGCTATCCGTCATCATGGTGATATGTTTCTGTGTGCGTAAGCAGTTAAATACACCCTCCCCATCCCCAGGAGTCCAGGGAGCCCATCATAGTGGGCTATCTGTCACCCTGGGGATATGGTTGTGTGTGCTTAAACAGTTTGCTTTAGCCTCCCTATCCCCAGGGGTGCAGGGAGCCCATCACAGTGGGCTATCTGTCACCCTGGGGATATGGTTGTGTGTGCTTAAACAGTTTGATTCAGTCTCCCTATCCCCAGGAGTCCAGGGAGCCCATCACAGTGGGCTATCTGTCACCCTGGGGATATGGTTGTGTGTGCTTAACAGTTTGATTCAGCCTCCCTATCCCCAGGAGTCCAGGGAGCCCATCACAGTGGGCTATCTGTCACCCTGGGGATATGGTTGTGTGTGCTTAAACAGTTTGATTCAGCCTCCCTATCCCCAGGTGTGCAGGGAGCCCATCACAGTGGGCTATCTGTCACCCTGGGGATATGGTTGTGTGTGCTTACACAGTTTGCTTTAGCCTCCCTATCCCCAGGGGTGCAGGGAGCCCATCACAGTGGGCTATCTGTCACCTTGGGGATATGGTTGTTTGTGCTTAAACAGTTTGATTCAGCCTCCCTATCCCCAGGTGTCCAGGGAGCCCATCACAGTGGGCTATCTGTCACCTTGGGGATATGGTTGTGTGTGCTTAAACAGTTTGCTTTAGCCTCCCTATCCCCAGGGGTGCAGGGAGCCCATCACAGTGGGCTATCTTGCACCCTGGGGATATGGTTGTGTGTGCCTAACAAGTTCAATGCATTCTCCCTATCCCCAGGAGTACTGTGACCTGCGTAATGTGCCCTGTCAGTCACCCTTTTGCTAAGGTGTATGCAGCTGATGATGTGTGATAGGACACCAAAACCCCAGGGGTCAAGATTCCGGATTGCAATGGTGGGTATGGTAATGTGGTTGTTTGTGGCAGGTAGCTTGCACCTATCCCATAGTCTGTGAGGTCACCATCTCATCACACATGTCTTTGAGGTACCCAGATGATATGCTAGGTGCAGATGTCTATGTGTGTAAAAGCACCCCATCCCCATGAGCTATTAGATGTGCTTACAAAGGCCTGTATCAGAACCCATTTCCCCATACCGTTATGCAGATGTAGGTTACACATCTTCCCAACTACTACAAATTCTAGACCCCGAAACTCATGGTCATCACTGATGGTGTTGTAAGGATACATTCACCTGCTGTGGTTGGACAACACAGACATAAACCCACACATGAGCACAGGTGCCAACAGCCTAGTCTGGTGGTTTGGCCCCTGTCCATGGTGTGGCCAACCACACCTGGTGTCAGCATAGAGGAGCCATGGCATCGGAACATAACAACATAACATAGCCCATACTGGCTCAATCCTTACTCCCTCACACACAGTATGGTCTCTGCAACAGTGTGAAAACTCAGTTGAACATAGCCAGCATGGTTCCCCATAAGAGACACCTTACACAATGCATCTAGTGGGTCAAGCATTGGTACCCTGGGCCTTGTAGAAGGCCAAATGTCATGGTGATGGACCCTGTGAAGGTGAATAGGGTCACACACACAATGTCTCATGTTGGGACACAGCGCCGACGATTGGTTGGCTATCAGGTTACCATTGGGGTTGTGTCCCAGGATGTCCAAATATCATGACCACACAAATGTGTGAAACATAGCACATACTGGGTTAGGGTGGTTAGCATGGACACCATCATTGCCAATCAAAATGTGTCATGGTCCTCCAATGTAAGGCAAGGGGGCCACAGTGTATTTCAATGATGTGCTCAGGGTGACAGGCACACTGCACATAGGTGTCAGTGCACACATGTGCACAGACAAAGCTACAAATGCAGGTGGCAGTGGGAAAAGGAAATGGGTTGAAATTACCAGGAAATAGGCCTTACATGTCGTTCTCATTAGTGCCAACAGAGTCAGCATACAAACAGTCTCCAGTGTCCAATTGGAAAGCTATTATAAGCAACCTATAGTGCCTGTGTGTGTTGATGTTGTCTGTGCAAAATGGCACTCTCCATGTCATTGGTTCTCACACATCCAGCAGGTCATTGTACCTGGTATTGCAGAAAACCACCTATTGTAGTGAAACACCTGTGGCACTGTCTGGCTGTGTCTCTGTATTTGAACAAATATTCTACAAATTATAAATATTACCAGTTCACATTCACCCACACAACAAAAGCGCTACAAAAAACAGAGGAGAAAGCACTTTGTAGAACTCCCCCGGTTTGCCATTAGGCCCTAATCCCACATCACTCATGGAGAAGCACTCCTGGTCTGCATAGCATATGTTGATAATGTGCAGCTACGTTCTCAGACACAAACAACCATGTCTGCTTTTGCAATTGATAATGGCTATATGCCAAAAAGTCAGAATGTATGGAGGGTGGGATGTTAGCCAAGAGTGGCTGGCATGACAGAGCAGCCAACCTCAGTACCCTCCTCCCTAACAATGTGGCATGGGGCACACACATTTCGTCAAGGCCTTCCTCTTCCTCACGTGGATTTGAGGTACCCCAACACAAATCAGGCCATTCTTGTAAGGGTACGTCACCCTTGACTAGTGGACTGCCACTGGCATTGCCCTTGAAGAGCACACTCTGGGCAAACAACCCCCAGTGGAAGTGCCTAGCCCCCAAAGCCACAATGGGGCCCCATGATGTTCTGTAGGCCTCATCCTAGTCCAGGAACCTTGCACCATGCTGTGGGGTTCTGGCTTGGGCCTGCACACATCCAAAGACCTTGTCAGTGTTGTTTGACCAGAGGATTCAGGCCATTAAACGCAATCTGCCAGCTCACCATGTGGCATCCAGAACTCTGGTTCCACCACAGACCTTCAAAGTGCAACAACGGCTTGTGCAGCAATTATTGAGCCGCCATTGGCAAATGCACCATAGGTGCTGATGTGTCCTGGTATGCACACACCAGTACCATGTCACTACGATACTGTGGCCAATTGTTACCAAAATCTCATTTTAACTGAGCCTCTATAGAGAGGATACATCCAAACCCATGAGGGGTCTGATGACTGTGACAGCTCAAAGGGTAAAGATGTACCTCTCCACGACAGGCTAGCCTCTCCCAAGGGAAAAAAGTTCCCTACACATGATATGTCCTTCCAGGATCTCCACACACATGTTGTTGGTGGGCGTCTACAAATCATTAGTAATACAATCTGAGCACAGGCCAAGGGAGACAGAGAGTCACCTATATCACCAAACACCATATGGGGATGACATCCTGCCATTACAACAGACCTTATGGGATCTCACTTTGATAATGTGGAAGATGTCTCTTAACACCTCCCCACATTTTCACATGTGCCTCTGTCCCCTGGTCTGCAGCAAGGACACCTCCCTGATTACTCCATCATGATTGTGTGTGCTAGGAGGAGAATTAAACGTTACAAACAACATACCACCAAACATCCTGGTAGGGAGTGTAAGCCATTATTGGCCCTTGGTGGATGTGTCTTCCATACCTTTAAGCTGTCTGACAGAATAGGCCCCTATATCATGTACATGGGAATGATGCTGACAGAGGCCATACAACATCCAAAAGCTCTAAGTCACTATCTTTCACATCACATAGGTCACTACTATGAAGCACCTGTCAAGCATGGTATGAACATTTCACATGTGGTGAATAGGGGAGCTTCTGACTGTTTTTCATGCAAAGGCAGAGTCTTCCCCATTGCTATCGTGGCAAGGACACATGGCTGGCTGCAAGCCTCTCACCTGCAACACTGGGTACAAGCTTACGGGTCACCATCCCCTGTAGTGTTGAAAAATGTTTTTTAGAAGCCGGCAGGACTATATTACCTTAACAAGTCCAGCACATATTGCAGATACTGCAAAGATGAGAGCTGTAGAAAATGCGCTCCCCCCCAAAACCGAATTGTAAGGCAGTCCGATGGTTTGTATGTACAAGCTGCTTCAAAGGGTCAACATGCTACTATGCAGAGGACACTGACAGCTATTCAGCATCAACAGACCCAGCAGCCTCACCCCCCCACAGGCCGTTTGCCTCTGTGATGGAGTACCTGGCCTTCCTAGCCCACCATGGAAAGCAAAATTCCAAAAGCACACAAAGATTAGGTCACCTTATGCCCAGATGGAGGGATCTAAGATCAGAACCCTGGACTGTGTCCGTACTAGAAGATGGTAGAGGCATCATGCATATAGTCCCCCGCCTCCATCAATAGTGGGGGCATTCACTTTGCAAACCTCGCCCGAACGGAATCCAAAGGTAACACATTGTCGACCTCACGGAGCAATGGAAGAGGTACCTCACCCTCAACAGGGTGCTGGCTTTCCACCCCACAATGTGTGCAAACCTACATGAGAAGGAGGTCACAAACACATCTGACATCTCACAGAAATGAATACGTGTCTGTTCCAGATGCCATTCGAAATGAAACTCTGAGGAAACATAATCCCTGACCAACAGAAGCAGATATGCCTGTGTTGTTTAGATGACACGGCTGCGTACACACATCGTCTCTGCCAACAAGCACACCGGAGGTTTCGTTGGCTACCCCATCAAGAAAAGAACTAGTGCAAATATATTTTTCAGTATCCATGGCTCAGCACCCACAGTATTCACAAAGTGCATGTTTGTGTTTTGCGGTTTGATACCTCAAAAGGGAATGATCTGGTGGCCCTACGTGAACAACTGCCACATGCACCCACAGTCACAAAGAAATGTCCACACCTCTCTCGCATACCCAATGCGTGGACCCCAACATGTAGGCCCTGTCAGCTATTGTCTGCAATCTGGTCTTACTCCTACATACACGCTGTAGCTCAGAGGTGCACGACTAGCTATCAAACTCACCAAAACATACCTGACTCTGACGCAATGTCCTTGCATTGGTCAACGTGGTTGGACACCACTACAACAAGCGCATATTTCACCTTGAGTGATGCATTAGCTGCTAGGTCAGATGGCATCTACGGTGCATGTGCTTCCTTACGCGTGTCACCACATGAGAGCAGCCCAGTAGCCACACTCTTTTCCTAATGGACACAAGCAACAGACTATCTCTCAGATGTGCCAGTAAACACAAACCCCCATACCCTGTGCCTTGACAGCTGGCAGACAGCACACAAACCAATGGAGGGGTTACCTGTTCAGCAAACCCCTCCTCAGAAACCATGAACAACAGATGCGTCTAATGTGGGCTGGGATGCACATGTTCTTGACACCTCAACCCAAGCCCCCTGGAATTGTCAGGAGAGTTAGTTCCGCAACAATCTGTTTGAGCTCAACGAAACCAGCCTGGATATTCATGTACTCCATGCACTTCTACAGGCAACTCGAATATTAATTTAAGCATTCAATCCGGTAGCTATGGTATCGGTGAACAAACAAGGAGGAGAAGCCTATGTGTCCCTTTGTAACGACGCACCTGAACTGTGTGTGTTTGCCACACAGCAGCAGATACATCTCCTGGCAGTCTATCTCCCTGGCAATCACAACTCTTATCCGTACAAAATCAATTGTGTTAGGCAACTTGAAATCTGTTTAGTACACATGTACTACCTCTGTTGAGTACTGTAACTCTGGCCAACGTAAGAGACATACATCTTTGCACGTCCTATATATGCAAAATGTACCCTGTTCTATATAGCAATCGCAGCTCAGAGCTATCAAGCAAGGGATGTTGTCCTGCTCAACTGGGGACAGACATGCCTATATGCCTTACCTTCCATTGCTGTGATTGCAGAGAGCCTATTGCAGCCCCTGAGGGACAAAGGCTACATTATCATCAGAGTCTTGCGCAGGCAACAACAGTTGAGATTGTTTAGTATTGTACCTATGACCCTGGATTCACCCCTGTATGTGGGACAGCTCCAGATGTGTTTCCGCTGGAGGATGGAAATGTATGGCATAGTTAACACCCAGTCTCTGCATCCGAGAGACTGGGTACTGATGGCTGAACCTTGCATTGCCACTCCCCTTAGTCAGGAAGCGCATGATGTCCTTTGTGCTTCCAATAACCTTCCCCAGGCCAATCATGTACCATCAGGTGTACATGACATGTTATGTTCTAATAACAAAAGGACTGGAACCCCTCTTGTTCTCCATTGATGTATATGTTTGTGCCTTACGCCATTATTCTTCAAACAATGCTGCCCAAACTGAGTCAGTCAGAGTCCATTGATGTGGCATTGCTGCTCCTTCTGAATCTATCTCTGGTCAACCCATGTCATCCCATGTTCTCCTATTGGGGATCATGAGAGACCTGCATCAAACAGGACTTGCCCGTACCTCACTTCCAGGAACATGGGATCTCACACTACTGGCAGGGTAGTGTTTGGCACCGGCCTCTGAGGCCACAGACACAACATCCCCAAAGGTTCTTGAGCTGTGAAACAAAATACCATCTTGCAATCACATCAGCAAGACATAGCAGTGAATCCCTAGCTCTATTACCTCATCCACACCACACAATGTTTTAACATGAGCAGGTCCTCCTATGGACACATACACACAGGATGCCTAAGGTGGATTCCCCCTTGGATTTGCAACAAGAGTCGTAATTACCTGTAGCCTTCACACAGTCTAATGGTGCAAATGCAGAGAGGACGCTTCCTACCTTGGCCTGTAAATGAGCTGTGGCATGGCATCTGCATAGGACTCAGCAAAAACAAACGTCCCCTCAACTATGCCGAGTCTCACATTGTTTGCATTTGGGTACAGTACTGTCACAACGATCTCTATACAAGTGCATTGCTCACTGTTTTTCCTGTTATCTAACGTAGATACCACCATTCACTGGTGGCGCATGTTCTCACTCACAATGTGACAGTCATGGCAGACTCATGTGATGACGTCCAATCTGTAACTAGTAACAACATATGTTGAAGCAACTACCTGGTCCGCCTTTCACGGTCCACGTAAGCTTTGATGAAGGCTCCTGCAGGCATGCTCTGGTTGGTCAGCCTGCTCTGCCAAACCTCTCCCATACGTAACACACTCCTAGCTGACACTACAACAGGATGTGTTAAAGACATGTGTGGGAGAAGAAGCCACCCACAGACCCTCAGCACTCTGTGGAGACTTTCCTGGCATTGACATCTACTGTTTTGCCACATGTTTGGCCATGTGCTGTGTGTAGAAGATGATAGCATAGTTAATCACCTGTAAGAGATGCTCTCCTGGAACAGCAGCATTAGGTAATCAGAACCCACCCATCTCCCCTTGTGAGTTGTGTCTCTCTCTCTGTCTCTGTCACACTCCCAATGTTTTTTATCTCTCCCTCCCTGTGTCAGCTGGATACTCTACTCGAGAGAGAGATGTTGGACATGGGGGAAGGCAGCACACGCACACTGTGGGATGTTGCCAAAGGCTTTCCAAAGGGATGCTGGTTGGCGTTCTCACACAGGCTCCGTTGGCACCGACGTTAACCACAGGTGATGACATATGCCTGATGCACATGGCGATCACCTGTGACAGGTGATGAACTATGCTATACATGACACACACACACAGCAGTGGAACAGGAGCAGCAAGACGCTGGCTACACTGATGTGTGTTTCTGTTGTCCACCCAGCAGAAGGTGATCAGTTACTAATGCCCCCACCTTTTGCTTTCACATCCACAGGTCAAGGACCTTCGGAAGAAGGGCAGGGAGCTGTGCCTCCACCATGCCGCCTACCTCCAGCGCATCCAGGGTGAGAGCTCGTCACAGGGTGATGTTGAATAGTGACAAAGTGTCTGATCAGTAACAGATGTTCTATTGGGCCAGACGCCTGTGTGGTGCCTGCATAGGTACAGGTGCTAGATTTAACTCATAACAAATTGCTGATTACTGTCATCTTCCACAGATGGTGATGTCCCTGACGATCAGCCACCACCTCTGCATACCTCTTGCGGAGACCAAACACACCGCATGATGTGGAGGTGGTGGTGGTGGACACCACAGAGGAGGAGGAGGAGGAGGTGGAGGAGGAGGAGGCGGCGGTGGTGCTGGAGGCGCCAGAAGAAGCACCAGCTGAAGACATGGAGGATGGGGCAGATGGGAATTTAAGAGGGGTGGTTGAGGTGGAGGCAGGGGGGAGAGAGGGTGTGGATGATGTGTGGGTGGTGGAGGATGTAGAGGGTGGTGGGGGGGTGGTCAGGGGGGGGAGGAGTGGCCAGCAGCTGTGTGGGAAAGTGATGTTGAAGACAGGGCACCACAGGGCACTGTGGGCTTCCCCCAGCCACACCAGTTGCCTCCACCATCCAGGGACCCACACAGGGGCTACGCAGATGCCACCACACAGACACCAGAGACAATGTGTGTGTGTGGTGGCAGATACGTGGACAATCTGTTAGTGGCCCTGGATGCGATGGAGCAACGGCTATACCATCTGTGTCACTCACAACAGTGGCTGGCGGGAGTAATTGAGAGGGTGGTTGCCGAGGTGGTACGTCTACCATGTCGGCAACCATCCCCTGAAGGGCGTCACTGGTGTCAGTGATGGCGTCGGTGACGTCCACACATGTGCCCTGTGCTGCCCTGTCTTCCATCACTGGGCATGCTGAGGGAGGGTGGGGCTCATGTGGGGGTGGGGGGAGGGGTGTGGGAGGTTGTTCAGGGCGGGTGGGTGTGTGAGGGGCGGGGAGGGTATGGTTTGGGGGGGAGGGTGATGGTATTGTCCCCCTCCCTATACATGTACATAGTTTCCCTTTTTGTTTACATATTAAAATATTTTGTTAGTGACTTTGTAATGGCCACGTGTCTCACTTAGCATAAGACTATGGATGCCAGCATGTGATATATGTGTGGACAGATATGTTCTGGATGGATAGACATGGGTGTAATACAACAATTGGCTCCACATGCAGTTTTGCAGGAAAACCATGTGTGTAGGTGTCTGATACCAGGGTGCTGCATTATATGTTGCAACGTAGCGGTTGACCCTGAGACATCCATGTCACAGGGATGGTCATAGCTGAACCACATTTGTAAGCATATATCAGCAGCCAACATATGCATGCCACCAATTTCTGCCTGTGTCACATGCATGCCTATGGTGGGGTGGAAGGCATGTGATCAGTGATATAGGCAAGGGCAAGGGTCACACATATGCCACCAATGTGTGGTGTATGAGGGGTTGGACACGGCGATGATTTTGGAAACTAAACAGGCAACCTCAAACATAGTCCCCCTGTTACAACATGGATGTCTGTGCACACTGACCCGCTGCAGCTCAGAGGCTGTGGTGACACAATGTGCACGTGACACATTGCATATGTTTGCATCTGGAAAATAGTACCTGCCTGTGACAAAATAGCTACAGCACGGGGCCTGGGTGCAGGTCATCTAATCAGGGACCCCCCACGCCTTTCTAAAATACACAGGGGACCACAGGGACACTCATTGGAAACACACAGTGTATGTAGTGTATGACAGCTGTTTATTGTCACAGCTTTCCTCTCATTTTTCAAAGTTTTTACAAACATGTCTAGATTAATGTTCAAATTTCCACCAGAGTGGTTTACATGACACACACACATCATACGATTTGCATATGTCAGCTTTTGAAATATAACAAAAAAACAACCTCCAAAACAAGGTGAACTATATACATAGTTGCTCCAACTGAGCATTGCAACAGAGACAAACTTATGCTTTATTGCTGTAAATGTGGATGTAATCATAGGTTAGCGACGACGTGGTCACCCACGCCTGCCACGTTGGGCCCCTCCCCCTCGTGGGCCAATACCCTCTTCCGGAACCAGTGGTGGTGGTGGTGCAGGTGCAGCTCGCCGCATCACATCAAGCATGCCCTCAAGGGCCTCACATATCCGAGTGAGGGGCATGGCTCGGACCTCCTCACGTAATTGGTGCAGCTCACCGCAGACCTCCCTCATGTTCTGCTCCACTGCACTGCGGATCCTGTCCAGAACCCGTCGATTGCCTGTGAATGGGACACAGGGTGGTGTATGAGATACCTCTCCACTAATCCACCGTCATACAGAAACATGTCATGCACATCCCACACGATTGATAATGTGATAGGGCAGACTCAAGTAGAAACATGGATAGGGGTAGGATACATCATTCTCACAGTAGTATACGACATAAAAACCCAGAGGACACTTTACAGGACGTAGATGTGGGAGGCCAACACAACGATCTACAAGCTGTGCAGACACACCCACATACTACTGACGTAGCAACAGGATTGGGCAATGAGAGCTATCACATATCCATCGTGTAGGGGAGGTGCAGCATGCACTAGCCACAAAAACCTCATCTGGCCAGCAGCAGTGATGAACAGAGGAAGGTCTAGAAAAGGCAGCACAAGTGAGGCCACAGTTTGAAGGATAAACACAATTTGTAACGGTTACAGGAGATGTGTTATTGACTCAGTGGGATGGAATGTCAGCACAGGGATATCACACCTTACCTGCACAAGTGCACTGCTGCTGCACGTGTGGGACACCTGAGGGGTTCATATGCACCTTGTGTAACACAGAGGTGGGTTTGTGGACCAGATCTTGTAGACCTTGGAACAAATATGGAGGGTTTGGACAGAGCAGGGGGAGCAACAGAGGGGGCCATCAGAGGTGGACAAAACCCAGGGAAACAATGACGGGGTATGTTGTGGAAACCACAGCTGGTGGAACTAACTGGTGAGGGACAGTGATAGCCAGAGTTGGCAGGGTGTGTTTCTGATTTCAGTAGGCATCAGGGGTGGTAGCTGGGGGTTGGCTAGTCTTTTAAAATAACACATAGGTATTTATCTATGTGATTATGTGTGTGAGTCCCAAACAGGGTCAAGCCATCCTTTGAGCACGTATGTATTTGAACAGGGCCCGCCGTTCCAGGGGTCCCCACGCAAGGAACATTGTTTTGTTTTTAAACCTTCCAAAAATGAGTTCACTAACTGCCTACTGCCACTGCCGTGCCAGCAATGGCAGAATGGAGTGTCCTGCAGGTCCCCCTCTGTTCTCTTATCCCCTCTGCAAGGATTTTATGATATGTAAAGGGAGAGTGTCTACCTTCCGTCTCTGTTTAGGCCACAGGGGCTCATGGGAAATTTTGCCTAAGCTCCTTTAGACACAAGGGTGTGATGGATAGCGTATCAATAGGCCCGTTGCCTTAAATGAGACGCAATGCAGACAATGTTCCCTTTCAATACTGTATGGCCCTGCAGAGGGGCTCAGCGGACAGAGGGGTATCCCCCCCCCCCCCCGGGACACTCCATTCTGCTACTGCTGCAGCAACATTGAAAAAACAAATTTCATTTTGGCAAGACATCACATAGCAATGTGGGGATGGGGGTCAGGACGTGACGTGCGGAGGGCTGTGGGTTGTGGTGGGTTAGGACAGGATATGGGTTTTTAGTGAGGGTTTAGGGCGTAAGGTGGCTTTTGTTGGGGCCTAGGACCCTTAATGGACTATGGGGGTCTGAGACCAGCAATGAGCTGTGGGATGCAGGCCCATGTCTGGTTCTGGGGTTTTGGAGTATTTGTGATAGGACTGCACATGAGCTGATGGGGAATGGTATGACTGGAATTGACTGTTGTGAGTGCTTGGTTTACAATAGTCTCCTTGAGGTGCTTGAACTGGATTTAGCCTCATGGGGGGCCTTAGTCTTGGGTTGGGCTGTGTGACGGGGAAGTAGGTTTGACATGGGCTGATGTTTGTTGTAGGACATGACTATGTATGGGCTGATGGGGAACTTTGTTTTGAAAGGAGCGGATGAGGGGATTTCAACTGTAAATGGATGGCTGAGCTACTCATTGAAATTGCCTGGTGCAAGGACTAGACAGAATCGTATGCTGCTTGAGGCAGGAACTGCAAGGGAGCTGATGTTGGGGAATGAATAGAATGTGATGGTGCTGGGACACTTTAATGCAGAGATGTATGTACGTGTTGTGTGGGAGGGGTGATACATCTAGAATAGACTTGTTTTTGTGAGGGTAGGTGGGGTTTGAGGATGCCATGATAAAAACGTAAGCGACAGTGAGGGAACTGAGGGAAGTACTACAGGAAAAAGATGGGTATGTTAAAGCAGATGTGAAAATTTAGAATGGAGAAAACAGTAGAATAGAGCAGTCTGACCAAATAGACATCAGACGATGGTGAGCGAGCACAACTCATGAAGAAGCCTGCTGAACGTGGCTGGAGCAATTGCAACTGGAAAAACATGCACAAAAAGTAGAAAAATATATTTGTTGTTTTTTTACATTTTACATTGCATATGGAAGCTTTACATAATGTGCATCATTATGTGGTTTACTTTGTTTGGTGCAAGGGACAATGTATGTATCACTGTACTGATTGGTCATAGATTTGTATATCGCTACTTCCCATTCCATTTATAGATTTACTTCTACAGTGTTGTATTACATTCCATGTTTGCCTTTTGTGGCTCCAAGCACAATTATTTGCTTGCTGTATGTGAATTGTGTTTGCTTGTTTTATGATGATGTATGTTCTGATTTTGTACGTGAGCTGAGGTATTTTGTTTATGTTATTCCTATTTGACATTGTCAATTGTTCTCGTTCCGCAGTATGTTCTGTAAAGTCTTGGTGGAATATTGTCAGTGTTGCAGTTTCATAGGTGGGATATGGTGATCTGAGAATCCTGGTAATGGTGTCAGGATACGTGGTGTATGATATGGTCTCTACATGGGCATAATTTGTTGTAGTTCCTCATGTGTCTTGCATTTTGCATTGCAGTACAGTAATTGGTAAAGGTTTTAGTCCTTCTTTATCCATATACTCATTAATAGACATTTTTCATACTCATTACTGTATGGTTACATACTACACTTATTGCAAGTATGCCACTTATGAAAATGGGGACCATCACAGAGTATTGGCACATAGCCCCGCAATCCCACTGGGACGCCCATGCTCACAACCTATGCTATCTTGTGATTGATTGGTTGAGCTACAGGAAGGGGACATGTTGGTGGCCTTGTCTGTCTGCATTGCAGTCTATCTTATTTGTTGACGTACAGGTAGAATTGCGGTATGTGTTTTCCAAACAAACCCAGAAGTTATTTCTGTACGCTTTAGTCACCTCTGTAAATCCTTGTCTATGGGTGACCTTACACATTTGCTCAGCTCTATGCATATGCTATGTTTTTTCTCTCCTGCAGATGCAGACTGTGGGGAATGGAGACTTTGTGACGTTACATCACAGAGGAAGGTTAAATTGCTTTATATATGGTTTTTTTTTTTTATGGCTATGGGTTAGTTGTCATCCTGTTGTTTACAAGACATCTGGGTGTCTGCAATGAGGCAGACTGTTGCAAGGCCAATGTTTGTATTTATTTATTAACTGACAACGTGCTGGACCTTAAACACCATTCCTCTTAGGTCTGCATCTGTGGGTGTCACCTGACCTTAGGCTGTTCTGTTGTGTGACACAATAACATCATCTATTATACCCCACACCCTTTTTTTCCCAAACAACATCCCATCTACATGAGCCCTACATGTAACATCTGTGGAAGTAATGTTGCAACATCCACCACACAAACATCAACTAGAGACTAGTCGTTTCTGTGTTGTGGTTGCGACACTCTTTTGTCACCCACCTTCAGCATCGCAATGTGCTGATGCGCCGTGGGCCCTCAACTCCGCCATCATCACATCAGGGTCAGGTGCATCCGTGCCTACTGGCGGCCTGGGTTGTTGGCTGTCCTCCATTGCTGATGGCCCCACTGTAGTTCTGCTGGGTACGGGTGGCTCCAGGGGCTCATCACCAGCACTTGTGCTGCCCCCTGAGACAGCAGCCTCGGCCTCCACCAGACTCATTGGGACTGTGATGTCCACCACCCTTATACATGTTTTTTGCCATACATTGTATGTCTTTGTTTGATTATGCATAGAGCATATTTTCTTCTGACATAGTATCTGCTCATTGCTAGATGTGTTTGGCAGTGACCCATTTTCCCGCAGACTGCAAATAGCCAACACCTGTGGCCCACTGAGAAGCACATGTAGCACTGTGCAGATAGTATGTCACACAAACATAACCTGATCAATGGCCCTCACAATCATACGTTATGTTTGTCGCAAAAGGTCATACATAGCACAAGACACATGCTTAGTACTAGTATCTCAGGATGTTAAGAACTATATGAGAGGGGTGTTAATGTCACCCTACAGTGTGTCTGAATGTATAGGTCAACCCGCAGCCATGACATGGACATGTTGAAGGATGGGGATCTGTGCATTGTCCAGCCAGGGGGGTAGTAGTGCTACATTTTGTTGTTGGCGAATAGACCTTCAGTGCAGTGTTGCATATCTACACACATACAGAGGTGATCCGGACCATATCAGCAAGGGGTGGGTTACAGTAGGCAGGTGGAGCGCTGAATGTGTGGGTGGCTTGTGGTCGACCAGGTTTTTCAGGGAGTACATGGCATATCTTGCTGATAATATCTTAACATATGCCATCATGCGTCAGCTACAGGCTGTGTATGTGAGTAGGGCAGGAGAGTACAGTCCATATCAACAAATAGATTGCAGAACCGAGAAAGGGAGGGTTCTGTCGACATAGAAACACACAATTATGTGAGAATTATTTTTCTGAGGTGCACATATAGGCTATCCATGCTTGGACATTCTCACTAACACACAGTGGGATGGCATGCAGCCATCATGGTTTGCTTACACACATACATGGGGTTGTGGTTTTTCTGACATGACGCAGACATTGCCAGCTATTTGTGCACATCATCAGCAAATAGCTGTCAATATTTTTCAAGGTATGAGATGTACACACCAGGATATGTATTTGGTCAGTGGATACAGGAGGCGCACCTGCATTTTTCAAATGTGTTTCAGCAATTGTCAGTGGGTTAACATACAACATTGGAACAACACTAAACAAGGAGAGGGGGCATTGTTGCCAATATAGTGGATCAGGGCTAATATTGCGGCCTTTGGGATGAGGTGCAAACATGGTGGTAGCAGACACCTCTATTGATCTGTGTGTACAACAACAGAGAGGTACGGGAGGGGACAGAGTGATTACGGACACCTGTAGATAGCCTGCAACACCTCCGTGCTGCCTCTCACATGTGAGAGATCTGTACATTGTGATAGAGAGCAGTCAATCATTAGGTGATGTTGTGGGGTATGAGAGCTGGGGACAAGAAGGTGCAGTGTGTGATGATCAGCTAGAACATGACATATGTTTGCTTCTCTTGTGTTTCCCACTGCACAGGACATAGTTTGTGCGGATGCTGTTGCTGTGGTGCATTGGCATGTGACTGTACATCACCCAAAATGCATTGATTTGGGGTAGGTGGATCTACAGCGACATTGTGTGTGCCTGCAGTCAGGGGGAAAACATGTCTTCATTGCTCTATCATATTGGGCATATTGTTTTTCACTTCAGCCTCCATAACCCATCTCTTGGTGTTGTCACACATATCCCCATGTGTTTGTGTTGAGCATGTCCTCTGCCACACTCTACATGCGACATGTACAACAGACCTGCATGTGTGTGTAGTTTAATGTTTTCTTGTGTTTGCCTACACTTGCTCCCTACCCCAACATTGTACCATCAGCCAACAACAGGGTATCATTGCAGGTTCACTGGGCCTTTATATCTACAACGCTCCACTAGTGCACATACAGGCCATGTGCTGTAGCTGGCATGCAGAACTTTGCATACTTTGTGGGTGGGTGTTTATAGGTTGCCTGTGTGATGAGACAGTGTTCAGGCATATGTTTATGTTTATGTTTATTGAATTTGATAAAACCGCCTTTCTACTGAAATCAAGGCGGTGTACAATTTTCAAAAAGTGAAGGAAAATCAAGGCCAAGGCCAAGAGAAATAGGAAAAGAAGTTACAAATCTTTGACAGGAGAGAAAGAAAAAAAAAAGAGAGATAAAACGAGACAGTAGTACATGCATTCCGGGTAGAGACAATGGGAGGGACGAGAGAGATCAGACAAAGGGGGAGGGAAGGTCAAATGCCAGGGAAAACAGGTGTGTCTTCAGGTTTTGTTTGAAAGTGGTGTGGTTAGTTTCTAGACGCAGGGAGGAGGGGAGAGCATTCCAAAAAGCAGGGCCGGCATAGAAAAAGGCAGAGGAGCGAGTGGCTTGCAGGTGAGCAGATGAAGGGGAGGGAAGGGTAAGGCGGTTGAGGTGGAAGGAACGTGGGGTGAATCTGGGAGAGTGCAAGTGGATGAGGTCTGCTAAGTACTGAGGAGTGCTGGTGTAGAGAACTTTATGGACCAGGATAAGCTGTTTGTATTGGGAGCGGACAGAAATAGGTAACCAGTGATGACGAAAGAGCAATGGAGTGACATGGTCGCGGAGGGTAGCGTGTGTGATGTGATCATGTGCTGTGAGGGGTCTGTGCACCTGGGGGGCAGTTGTGACTGTGCTACCTCTTCCGTAGTGCTGTTTACCTTATGAGCATTATCAACATGTGTTGTGTTCTGAGTCACCACTGTTGGACACCTTTACTTTGTTTCAGATATGAACATAATATGGACATGCATCAACAGTGGCTTGATATGGTGATTCTACACATTCTGCTGTGATTGTCTTCCTTCACTGTGACCTGATATTGCTGTTTAGTGGGTCAAGGGATTGATGACATACACCTGATGCACACACAAGGTAGGTAGCTCCTTTGTTATTTGGGGAATTAAATCTGTCTTTACCTGTTGATGATCTCATATTTGTCTCATGTGCATGTAATGTTTCCTCTATGTTCACATAAACAGATGCATGTCGTGTGTAGCTGTGAGACACCTGTGTGACATGAGCATGGACATGCCCATATCCATGTTACACCCGTGTGTGTGTTTATGATTAATGATGTCACCAAAACTGTTTTGTGGAGTATTGCTATCATGTAATGTCTGCCTTTGCATCCCTTTCTTCTGTATTTCGTAAGATGTAACAGTGTGCAATGTGTGCTTTTTTTCCAAGGTGTCTAACTATACCATACTTATCCTCTCCTGACACAGGGCAGAATACATACCGGACACATCTATTACAGTGCATCTGATGTCACCATCACCCACCTGTTGGAGGAAACAACACCATGGAACTTTTAAAGGAGAAAGTGAGCCATTGGATGTTTGACCTCTGAGAGTGGGACACATGACTGCGATGGACAGTATTACTCTTGACCTGCTGATTTCCCCATGACAGAGGTGTTCAACGCACTGTTGGTGCGATGGTTTTGCAGGGAGTCCTGCTCATTGTAGAGGACACACATGAACTTTCAAGGACTGTGGCATATTGAAATGTGACACTTGACTATTCATGGCCATAGTTGCACCAACACTTTTAACCTGACCTGTTGGATTGCACATACTATTTTGACTTTGGACAGTGTTCCCCCCATGTGCAGCAGCGAATGACATGGACACTGTAGGTGCTGCATTCCTTCACAGTTGTGCTATTCTTAAGTTTTGGCCATGGGTGTGACATGGCACCCAGGATACGCTCATCTGTTTCTTTCAACTCAAGCATACAACCATGTTTTTGGCATAGAGCCAAAGATGGAGCACTTCTATTGTCTATGTCCACCTGCACATGATACAGATGTTACCTCAACAATGCTTTCAAGCACTCCACCATCTTGGATTGATGTTTTCAATGAGCCAAGGGTGTTTAGGTGCATGTGTGGCATCACTGTATCATGTTGCAATGTGGATGGTGCTTGTGCATATGACCATGTTTGTGAGACACAACATGTGGACCTATGGCTTCTGTGTGGTTCCGTGTAAGATGTTTGGCCATCATTTCCTTCTTCAGATGCTGGTTCTTGTGTTTGTTTAGTGTGCAGACGTGACAGTCTGCATGTATGTAAACACCTTGCATTTCCCATGTGCACGGTCCTGGTTATGCCTTGTGGTAGGGACACTCACATTGCCACATTATGTTTGGAGTGTGGCAGTGTGGGTGACCGTTGTACGTCTTCAATTGTGCATTCCATGTATCATGCTATATGTGGCCAAACACTGTATACTCAACAAAAGGTGCAGGGGCACCTCCTTCATGGTGTTATATCTGTAGGTTTCTGAAGGTCGTTTAGTTTGTATTCTGTCTGTGTTCATGTGCCTGTGCTACCTGTTAGCATATGCTCATTGTGATTTTGAGGATTGTTTGTGTCTACATTCTTGCAGCTTTGATTCCTAGATCAGGCATTAGGTGAGAGCTCAAACATTACTTTCAGCGTGTGTTTTTCACATTAAAACATTGTAACAACATATGCTTTTTTAGTTTGTTTGCCTCCTGTGTTGCCAGATGGATATGTTTTGAGGGACAGATGATCTGTGTTGGGTCCTCAACATGCAGCGCCAACTCTCTACATGCACTCATATGTGCATAACACATTTGCAGCATGCGGCAGCAGGTGGGTGCTGGGGGTCTGCTGCCCAGTGCATAGTATGCACCGGATGCACATTATCTCTCCTGCCCTTCATTTGTGGTCAAGCAAGTAACCTTTCTGTAGGAGGTGGATTTGTGCCCTGCTAAAAGTGTTTCGTTATTTCAACAGGGATGCGCTCACCTTGATATTATGATGGCACTGTCTACACTATCTGTGATGTATAAACCAAATAAAGATATGTATTTGACAGACATTTGTCTCTTTTGCTGATTGATCATGGTGACAAACATGCAATGCAATGTGTGCCTTTGTATCAGTCCTGACTCCTTGTGACCCAGAGACTGCATTGTTTTCTTGTCAATGTCACTGGATGAAGATTAACTGGTCTTTGTTCCAAGGTAATGGAGGGTTACGTGACTTGCCCTAGGCCACATGAAGTGCTAGTGTGACTTGATCAGTGGTTGCTTGGGGGCCAAGCCAGTTTTCTTAACACTAGGTTATTCCTCCACTCTTTGAGCACATTGCCACTTGTCTATGGCCATTTTCTGGTCATGTACATGTGCCACCTGTGCTCACATCCTTGTACAGTGGCAGCTGTGTATCTGCCATACATATGTCACTTCACTGGGTATTAAAGGTTGCCATACACACCCTCCCTTTGGGGTATTTGTGTTACAGTGTGCTCAGTGTGTTTCTGGGAGTGGCTACAGTCATGTGTTTTTACTCTGTAGTTTTCAGGTTTGATCCCCACATGTGCTGTATCCTTTTTTTTCTGTTATGCTAACTGTACCATGAGGTACCACCAGGTTCCACACCTCTACACACACCCTTCTCTCTCTTCACTGTACATCAAGGTGCATCCTGTGTGCTGCATAGCCATCGCATATTCTTTTTTTCATAGGTGTCTCACTTTAGGGTGTTTACATGGCAGTGCACCTGGGGGTTTGGTATTGCTGTGATTCAGGTGGTGTGTGTTACACCTGATTACATGTTGAGCTTACTCCTGTCCTGATCCAGATTATTCACCTGATCCACAGAGCGTCCTCTGCTGCCCTTGTGGTTTAGTTTTTCCCTCGTTTGCATGCTGTATCCACTGCAGAACATTTCATTGTGTGTGTGCATGTGTCCCAGGTCCCAAATACAGACTGCAATTTGATTTGTACTTAGCAGATCTGCATGTGCATTTGCTCATGATTACTTTTGGGTGTTTGCTTGTCCTGAAAGCCAGCAGGCGTTTTGTTTACTGCCCTGCACTCTTTTTTTATGCAGCCTTTGCTAATGAGGTAACATTGGTGGTATGGCCTACCGGTTTAGGCATTGCCATTTGTGGTAGTGGTCGTCGGTGTGCTTCCTCTCTGCTATCTTGTATTTGTATGCTTGTCCTGAAAAAGTGGTTAACATTTGTATGACAGTCATATCTGTGCTGATCTGTGCTGTGAGCATATTGTACCCTCATCTGAGTTGCGACCCATCCTTCCGTCCATCTTCTGTCTGGCAGCTGTGTGCCATCCTACCCTGATGTGCATGCTGATAACCCACGTCCTGACCTCCTACACATTCCTACATTGCAGCTCTCCCTGCTTGCCTCTCCTGTGTGCTCTGCATAGCACTTTTACTCCACAGTCATCCTGATATTTCACCTAATCTGCCATTTCAGCCTCCTCTGCTGCCCACATCTTCCCATCCTCTGTCACACACTGTCATTATAGCATGGTACATTAACATCACTCTGTGCATGGCTCTAGCTGCCCAGAATATGTTTGTCCATTTTTATGGCTGTCACATGGGCTGGAGCTGATTTCTGCAGTCCATCAACTGATCTACATCCTTTGTTGACTTTTGTATTGTCTTTCTTTATAGCTCTGTGCAGTGTTTGTGTTACGTGTGTGTTTGGCACATACCTCCCTTGCCATTCAAATTGGGGGATGTAACTGCTCTTGGGTAACATTTCTGAGTTCACCTATACATCCTTGGGGCATCTTCTGGCACACCTTCGATTCAGGCAGCTTATGGGGTGCCTACGATAGTGCCTTGGGAGTTGACAGCCTTTCAACATGGCCTCTGGGGACAATTAAGTTTGCCTTTGCTGACAACGTATGTTTAGGATGTGCCTTCTGACGCACCATAAAAGGTGCATTAATATCTGACACAAGGGTGTGGTTCTTTTAAGATGGCATCACAGATTGCTGTACAGTTGCACACAGAAAAATGACATACCTCTGCCAACCTTATTCACTGGAACATTCAACCCATAACCACGGCACCATCATTCACTGTCTTCACCAGTTGTCAGCATACATGACATAGGAGTATTGGCTTTTTCCCCAGAGCTTGTATTTCATGGAGCATTATTACTCTTCTGATTTCAGTCTCCAAAGGTAATAGGGCAGTTTACAAGAAAAGATTAACTCTGATCCCCTGTTGATATCAGTCGCCAAGGACTGTCTGCAGTCCCTCCTTGCTACATCAAGAATGGCTGACCCAGGTCTGCCATTCTTGATTTAGCAGGGAGTGGCTGCAGACAGGCCCTGGCGACTGATTACAATATGAGATTAACTCAGACCCCCTGTTGATATAAGTCGCCAGGGACTGTCTGCAGCCCCTCCCTGCTAAATCAAGGATGGCAGACCTGGGTCAGCACACCTATCCTACGATTTCCATACGTTACAATGCACAGTGCTGCCATCAGAGACAGTGCTCTCACCTTTCCCTGCCTCATATGGCACCCTTGGCTACACTTTCAGCAACATTGTAGGGTGCCATGGCGGACATTGCATTTTAACATGTGCCCTCTGGGGTAACTTATGGGCCACGTTCTGTTACACTGCTTTGAGAGTGCATTTGCTAGCAGTAATAATTCCACAAATATAAATTAAGGAACTCCTAAAGCAATATCACCCCTAACAGGTACTGCCTCAGCCAGCTGTCTTCATTGTGCACTGTGGGGGATTGAACTTCTGATCCCTGCACCCTTGGTCAGTGTTCTAACCATTGTGCTGTGGTTCTGTTCTTCTGATTTCACATCAGTGCGCCACTTATGCCTCCCAGTATTAACATGCCTCAAAAACACATTAGCACGCCGCCTTATGCCCAGCAGCGCTCTGCCTTATGCCGCCCAATATTTATATGCCTCCTAAAATAACACCTCAGCCAGCTGTCTTCATTGTGCACTGTGGGGGATTGAACCCCTGATCCCTGGTCAGTGTTCTAACCATTGTGCTGTAGCTTTGCTCTCCTGATTGCACATCAGCATGCCACTTATGCCTCCCTGTATTAACATGCCTCAGAAAACAGTAGTGCGATGCTTTATGCCCAGCAACGCACCGCCTTATGCCGCACATTATTTATATGCCGCCTAAAATAATGCCTTAGTCAGCTGTCTTCATTGGGCACTGTGGGGGATCAAACCCCTGATCCCTGCACCATTGGTCAATGTTCTGACCATTGTGCTGTGGCTTTGCTCTTCTGTTTTAACATCCGTGCACCACTTATGCCACCCAGTATTAAATTGCCTCAAAAAACATTAGCGCTCCGCCTTATGACGCCCATTATTTATATGCCTCCTAAAATAGCACCTCAGCCAGCTGTCTGCATTGTGCGGGATCGAACCCCTGATCCCTGCACCATTGGTCAGTGTTTTAACCATTGTGCTGTAGCTTTGCTCTCCTGTTTGCACATCAGCACGCCACTTATTCCTCCCGCGCAGCCACCTCATGCAGTAAAGTGCGGGGCGCATATGGGCGCCGCTCACCTTAGCGCATATGCAAATCAAGGATTTCCTTCTTCAGCGTGAAACGCCCACTCCTTATATGGCACCCGCACTCTACCGCGGCCCGCACTTTACCGGGGTTTTAGTAAACATACCCCTAAGGGACAGACAATGAAACTACCATATAGTACATTTAAGACTAATCATAGAAAATATTTTTTCGCTGAATTTGTTGCCAAAGAATGTATAAAAGCTGTTAATGTAACTGGGTTTAAAAAAGATTTGAACAAGTTCCTGGAGGAAAAGTCCATAAAGCATTATTAAAATGAACTGAGGAAATCCACTGCTTACCTCTGGGTTAAGCAGCATGGCATCTGTCTATATTTTGGGAACCTGACAGGTACTTGTGACCTGGATTGGCCACTACTGGAAACAGGATATTGGGCTTGATGGACCTTTGGTCTGACCCATTATTGGAATTCTTATGTTTTTATGTTCTGGCATGTAGGAATGAAGTTGCTAAGGTTGAAACTTTGATGAATGGGGCTTCTTATAAACTTCAAATTTGTGCATATTCAATCCCTTTCCTTTCTAAGCATTTTGGAATTCTGCAGCAGAAGAGGAGAGGTTGATGAAGGGGCTGCTGTCCCTGTAAATAGTAGAACATCAGAAAGATTTACTTCTTAAAGGGAAAAAAAAAACAGCCTCATTCCTTAGGTCCAGGTAGCCTGAGAAAAGAGATCTATTTATTTTCTCAGATTGACTGCATTTGGGGAGAACATTAGGTGTGAAAGCAAATAAAGCTAGAGCAAAATATCTTTCATTATAATTTTTGAAAAATGTGTTACTTAGCACAGGACATGCAAATTTTTAACTTTCCTCAGAATTTTACTTTGATGTTTATCTACATGCTAACTTTGCCAGGACAAATTCCAGCAACTGTTTGGTAAATCTACATAGTAGTATCATAAATTCACAGTTAGTGTTGTTTGTTTATTTTATAATCCAAATTTAATTTTCATGTATTGGTTTTGAATTCTTTATAATTGTAAGTTATCTATTGGCACAAGCTAGGGTCTGACATGCACTACGTGGGATGCATTGTCACAGGGGCACTGCGATAGCCTCAAAGGTCCTGCTGCTATGGTTGAAATAAAAGTCCGCACCACTGTAGATCAGGGCTCTACCAAGGGCTGTGCGAGCGGTGCAGCTGCAAAGAGCGCAAATACAGAAAGGGTGCTGACATCATCCACAGGGCTTACAGGACACTCAAAAAGAGTGAGTTACGGCATGTAGCTAGGGCAGGCAGGCGCAACGGATTCATTAAAAACACAGGGTGCATTTCTAGCTTGGTATGATCCTGCTGTAGACTACTAGCTTATCTATTCCAACTACAGGTTTCAAAAGTCTTTAAGGTGGCTGGGCATGTCCCACGTGACTTCCAAATAAGACATTTTTCAGATATGTTAGTGAGAAGAGAAAGGGCAAAAGTGGTATGTCAGATTCAAGGGTGAAGGGGAGTAATATATAGAAGCGGATGAGGATAAAGCAGAATTGCTTAACAAATATTTATGTTCTGTGTTCACAGATGAAGGACCAGGAGCAAGACCTCAGAAAACATCAACAAACAGGAACAGAAGCGACGGACATCTTGAACAATTTTCATAAGACTGTGTTTGTGAGGAATTAGCTAAACTTAACGTAGACAAAGCAATGGGACCAGATGGGATACAACCTACAATACTGAGGAAACTTGGGGACATTCTAGCAGCTCCACTGACTGATCTTTTCAATGCCTCGTTGGAGTAGGGAGTGGTGCCAAAGGACTGGAGAGAGGCTCATGTGGTCCATTTACACAAAAGCGTAAGTAAGGATGTGGTTGAAAACTACAGGCCAGTTAGTTTAACTTCAGTGGTGAGTAAATTATTGGAAGCACTGCTGAAAAAAAAATAGTGAGGTTTCTGGAGTCCAGCGGATTACAGGATCCGAGGCAGCATGGATTCACCAGAGGCAGGTCTTGTCAGACAAATCTGATTGATTTTTTTGATGGGGTGACCAGAGAGTTGGACCGAGGGAGAGCCCTAGATGTGGTGTATTTAGATTTTAGTAAAGTCTTTGACATCGTTCCTCACAAGTAACTTATAAACAAACTGAGTACCCTATGGATGGACCCTAAAGTTACTGCTTGGGTTAGAAATTGGTTGAGTGGGAGGCGACAAAGGGTACAATTAAATGGAGCTCACTCTGAGGAGAAGGAGGTTACCAGTGGTGTGCCCCAGGAATACTTCCTTGGTCCCATTCTTTTTAACATCTTTTGTTAGTGATATAGCGGAAGGGCTTTCAGGTAAGGTTTGACTCTTTGAGGATGATACCAAAATCTGCAATAGACAGCCAGGAAGGTGTAGATAACATGAGGAAGGATGTAGCTAAGCTTGAAAAATGGTCTAGAATTTGGCAGCTGAGATTTAATGTTAAAAAATGCAGGGTCATGCATTTGGGCTGCAACAATCCAAGGGAGCAATATAGTATAGGGGGCGAAGTACTTTTGTTCACTAAAGAAGAGCGGGACCTAGGCGTGATTGTGTCTGATGATCATAAAGTAGCTAAAGCAGGTAGAAAAGGTGACAGCAAAAGCTAGAAGGATGCTTGGGTGCATAGGGAGAGGATTGGCCAGCAGAAGAAAGGAGGTGATAGTGCCTCTGTATAAGTCTTTGGTGCGACCTCATTTGGAGAATTGTGTGCAATTCTGGAGACCGCACCTTCAAAAAGATATAAACAAGCTTGAGTCAGTACAGAGTGTGGCTACTAAAATGGTTAGATGTTTTCATTATAAAGCATATGAGGACACAAGGATCTTAATATGTACACCTTAGAGGAAAGGTGGGATAGAAGTGGTATGACTGAGACGTTTAAATACCTCTGTGGCATAAATGGACAGGAGGAGAGCCTCTTTCAATTAAAAACAAGCTCTGCTACGAGGGGACATGGGATGAGAGTAAAAGGGGATAGATTCGGGAGTGATATGCAGAAATATTTATTTACGGAAAGAGTGGTGGATCCATGGAATAGTCTTCCAGTGGAGGTGGTAGAGATGAGGACTTTATTTGAATTCAAAAAAGCATGGGACAAACGCAGAGGATCTCTAAAGGAAAAAAGGGGACTGTTGTAGTGGTTGATATGGAATGACAGACTAGAAGTGGCTGGACAGTGAGGAAGGAGGGGGATTAGAAGGGAATGGACACGACTGGCAGTCCTGGGAACACAAGGGGGTTGACATTGGAATGTAATGGGAGGGGAAGACTGGAAAGGGGGCTGATACTGGGAAGGCTTACTGTGACTGGAAATAGGCTGATGGAAAGAAGTGAAGAAAACAAAAGAAGAGACATGAAATGGCAGATGGACTATAGAACATAGAGAGCTAAGAGAAGACAGGAAAACAGAAGCCTCAGATCGGGACCAGCATGATCAGAGAATAAAATGGTCAGACAACAAAGATAGAAAAAATAATTTTATTTTCAATGTAATGATTGGACTTTGTGCTACCTTTAGATTTTACACAGTATGGGGAACTGTGTCTCTTATTTATCTGATGCTGTACTGCATGCAGAATCTGGCTTCTTGGGGTTTTAGTTTAATTTTTGTCTATATATTTCTCTTTTTGTTTTGCGCCCATTTATTGATGAAGGCCTGTCTCTATTGTATGTGTGTGTGTACAACCAATGCTGCGTATTCTGTCAGTATAGAATTTCTGTTTAAGAATGTGTAGCAATCTTGTTTGTTCAGTTTGCACATTGCCCTCACTGCAATTTTTTGGGGGACAGGGGTGGGGCAAGGGTGGGGTAGGGGCAGGACAGGGGGCAGGGAAAAGGTAGGGTGTGGGTGCATGGGCGGAGCATGACTAGCCACAGGCGGCGAGTTTTTCTCTTTCAAAAAGTTGGCAACCCTATGCTTGACGGTCCAGCTTCCTGATATTCCATCTCATCAGATATTCAGTCCATGGCCTCTGTTTCTCCCAGTTCCATGGGTTTAGGTGGGTGCTTCAGGAATCACAGGAAGCTCACACTGGGTCTGACTCCAGGCAGGAGCCCTCCTGATCTTTGGGAGCGGCCTCATACACTCCTCATTCTGCCATGGAGGTATGTCTGCAACATCCTCTTTCCCAGGTCCCCAGGAAAGCACCCAATCCCCAGCTTCACCCCTTTGACCTAGATCCCAATTTCTCTGTGCAGGGAGATTTCTAAAACTTGGCCCGGATCCTAGCCAGTTCTTTCTCCTATGGTTTATCCTGGGCTCATCTTTCCCTCTGCACGGTGCATGGGTGTCCCTGACTCTGGTATGATCTTTCTGTCTCCCTGGAAACTGAGGCAGGCCATCCCTGCCACATTATGCAAATGATTTCTTGTAAACTTCTGCTGAACTACTGTTAATCAGCTTTTCTGGGTTACTGCCTTTGAAGTTAAACTAATGAGCATGAATAGTAAAAGTTTAGAAACTGGATAATTCTCAGTCAAGATGGCAGCAGCATAGCAGAGCAAGGTCCTTTTCCTCATTAAGTTTATTTTCCTTGCTTCACTAGTGGAGTTAGACTAAGCACCACTGCCTCCCCCTGGGCTTCTAGCATGTGCCCCCAGTGCACAACAAAAGGCGGATGCTTTTATGATCTGTCCTCCTTCTTCCGTGTCTGAGTTATGCATTGGGGCGGTTGGGGACTCTTGTCTACTTGGGACACATCTCCTCCTTCAAGGGCAGCAAAATACTTTGGTGCTCAGGTAACTTAGTGATTAAACCTTCCCTTCGAACATTACCCCACTGAAAATACATATACAGTACTTATTTCCTCCTTCTCTTTGGTACACACAAACTTAACAGTTTACTTCTCATGCATAGGCTCATAGTTTATGAGGTTTTCATTTAAGTCCCAACTCTGCACCACCACTGAAACCTGTCCTCTCAGGTTGGATAACCTTATGCAGGTACAAGCTGTATGCACATTTGTTTATGTGTATAAAATCTGAGAAATTTATAAGAGGCTATTTCAGCATATAGTACGGACACATAGGGGTATGTTTACTAAACTCCGTTGCTGTGCGGGTCCCCGTTAGTGTGCGTGTGCCATATAAGGAGTGGGCGGTTCAGGCAGAAAAAAGAAAAAAACCCGACCGTACGTGTGTGCGTCGCGCTAATGTGCGGGGCCCACATTAGCGCGTGGGAAGGCTAAGTGGGGTGATGCTGCGTAACCAAACAACAGAGCCGTAGTACAACGGTGAAGACACTGACCTATGGTGCAGGGGCCATTGCGCTCAACAAAAAAGACCAGCTGAGGCATCAACTTTTATGGGCAAAAGTGGTGTAGGAGGCATATTGATTATGGGCGGCAGAAGGCGGCGCACTCTTTTTTTATACGGCATGAGGCGGCGCACTGTTCATTGTGGGCGGCAGATGGCGGCGCGCTGTTAATTTTGTGCGCCACAAGACGGCGCGCCGATGGCTACAAGGCTGCGTGCTGCTGCACGAACACAGGACCAGAGCCACAGCACAATGGTGAAGACACTGAGCAATGGTGCAGGGACCAGAGGTTCAATCCCTCACAATGCCCATTGAAAAAGGCTAGCTGAGGCAGTATATTTTATGTTGTGGAGTGCTTTAGGAGGCGTTTTAATTCTATTTTGTGATAACTACTAGCAAACGCACTCTCACAGCATGTTAACATAAGGCGGACCATAAGGCACATGTTACAGTGCACCGTCTGCCAAGGCACCCGAGAATGTCCCCTATAGGGCAGCATGTATGTTGCGACACAGGATAATGTATAGTGCACCCTATATGGATGCCAACCATAAAGTGCCCTATAGGGCGCCCAATAAAGCACCCTCAGAGGCACCTTATGGGTACAGTACGCTGAGGGTGTTATTGCAGGCATCAACATATGTACAGTAAATGTAAAAAATGCATTTGAAAACCCTATCACAGAACACCACTGTGGGTATGAACCCATAACCTCTGGCTGCACAGGCAGTGGTGTAACCATTGGGCTACACCTCTATAGCTGTAAGCAAGCTCCTGCCTGGCTGCAGATAGCCTGCACGTCACATCACAGACAGTCTGCTTGTGTAAACAGGATAGGGTTAGGCCACCCGTACCCATGATGCACTGCACATGCAAATCAGCTGTCCACAGATGCACACAAGATGGGAACTGCACCCCTAAAGCTACCCAGCCTGGTAGGGGGAGGTGTCCTTGTGCACCCACACAGCACCTCGGCCTGGTAGGGTGTCCTGAATGGGTGGACAAACGGCAAAGAGTAGCTAAACACCATCACATTGTGCAGTTACTATGCCCACCCTGAGTGTGTGATGATGCGCCCAGGACCAGGTGCACAACACCTTGCATAGCTGAATGCGGCCATGCCAGAGCTCCAAAGCAGCAATAACCTGTGAAATAGGTAGGTGCTGCATAAACATCTTGGAGATCGCTGTCTGCCACAGTTAGTGGGAACCACTTCCCCCCCAGGATAAAACAGGGTCTTCCCACCAACAGATCCCCATACTATCCTTTCCTTTTCTCTCTCTCTCTCCTCCTTTCCCCCCCCCCCCCAAAATGGCAGTAGAGCCAACCATCAACCCCAGTCCTGCTGGGGAAGTAGACACAGACACACACACCCCCACCCCACCCCCCCCCCCCCCAGGGCAGTCCAAGCAGCTCCACACACATCCCTAACACAATATCAGACAGACATCAGGCCTGGATATTCATAGATGCACCCCACCACTATCTGATATTCTCCTGCAGCAAGCCATCAGCCACTGCACCCTGCAAGGCACTCCATCAAGACACATACCATCTGTGCTCAGTCTGCTGGTTGGTCCTGATAGAAATGCATGCACCCACAACTGGGGTGGCAGCACACACAAGCAGATAAGTCAGTGAAAAGGCCCCAACAAGAAACCCATATATATCACATGAGAGAAACACAATACAGCACTATGGGTGTGCCTAGCCATGCTGCCATCACTGCACACTCAGGGTGAGAGTGATCCCCCAGCAGCACATACAGAGGTCCCCCTGTCTGTGTAGGTGGTGGCCGGGCACTACCATGTCCCTGCCAGTGCCCTATGCCCTGTGCAGCTGCATCCTGGTCAGCCCACCCTGTCTGAGATATACCCATGGTCCCTTGCTACTCATTATGCACATTAGCAGGCCAATACTGGCAACAGTGCTGGCAGTGTGGGCTGTGGAAGGGGCTTGCAGCCAGCACCCACTGTATAGACCAGGGGTGGGCAAACCTGGTCCTGGAGGGCCGCAGACCAGTCAGGTTTTCGGGATATCCCTAATGAACATGCATGAGATATATATGCATTAGAGATATCCTGCCAACCTGACTGGTTTGTGGCCCTCCAGGGCTGGATCTAGAGACCCCTGCCTTACACCTCTGTCATTTAAGTTTGTGAGTAGACAAGGTGCAGATGTCCAAGACATCAAAAAGGTTAGATAGAATTTGTCACAGTCCTCCTCACTTCTCACCACCACCAAAAAATTGTCTATTAGACAACTTTTTGGTGGTGGTGAGAATCGAGGAGGAATGTGACACATTCTATATACCCTTTCGATGTCTAGGACATCTGTACCTTGCCCACTCACGATCTTAAATGACAGAGGTGTAAGGCAGGGGTCTCCAAATCCAGCCCTGCAGGGCCACAGACCAGTCAGGTTGGCAGGATATCTCTATTGCATATATATCTCATGCATGTTCATTAGGGATATCCCGAAAACCTGACTGGTCTGCGGCCCTCCAGGACCGGAGGTGCCCACCCCTGGTATAGACAGACACACACTTCCACACCTATGCCAGCATGGTGCTACTATTGAGGAGGTAATTAGCCTTGGCCACCAAACCTGTCCTAGGCACGGCAAGGCATGGATATGGTACGCAGTACTGCTGGGGGTCACTCCCCAGGGTGGTAAACACCATCAGAGGCCAGTCCTGGAGCACGCCCCGCAAACACCTAACAGATTGTCCTGATGGGGTCAACTAGCAGTATGTGCGTAACGTATGGATATCTATCTGCCAGTACTCCTAGCAAACGTCTCAGAGCTGTGTACCGTATACCTCAGGTGTAGGGTGACATTGCTAAGGTATGCAGGTGCTAGTATTGGGAGATGCACGCAGGGTCCACTGTTCTGCCTCTCCAGGAGACATTGGCCAATGGGGCCTGTGGGTGTGGGTGTGGGTGTGTCTGCCCCTGTTGGCTGCTGCTTTACGGCAGAGATTCCCAACCCCAGTCCAGGTCTGCATCACACTGTTCGTGTTTTCCTGCTGTCCCTCATGAATATGCATGAGCTATATCTACATGCCATGGGGGGTGGTGCATAGATATACAGCACAGGCATTTGTATGAGTGGCAGCATGGAACCTGACTGGTGTGTGGCACACCAGGAATGCATTTGGGGGAGTCTGCTCTAGGTACTGCCCCTTTCATGGTGTCTGTGCTCAGTGGGGTAAAAGATAAACGTATTACCATTGCATATGTCCTCGACACGAAAGGTGTGTCCTTACTATCACTGTGTAGGTGTGGGAAAAATATGTGGCTAGGATTGGTGGAAGCCCCAGCTGGGCTTTGAACCTCTGACCTTCTGTTTTTGCATGCACTGTCTGTGTGCACTGCACCACCGTGTAGCCACAGATTGGCTGGTTTCCCTGGAACGGCCATGACTGTGGATCCGGCAGGGCCTGTCTGTTGAAGTGGATTGTGCCAGCCTGCACATGGCTAGGCCTCTGTCTTCTGTGGCTAGCAGCCACTGCCACCTGCACCACATGTACTCGTCTGCCAACATGCTGGCATGAGCTTCTCTCAGAAACAGCAGATGACCAGATTGCAATGTGGCAGTACGGGACTGCATTTGGGGGATTTGGCTGTAGGTAATGCCCATTGTTGTGTTTTTGCAGTGTTGTGTAAAATATGGGTGTTTTCCCCATGCTTATGTTCCCTGCAATACAGGGGTGTCTGCGCTATCTTTGTTTAGTGGTGGGTAAAATATGGGGGCTGGGCTGGCATGTGCCCCAGCTGGGATTTGAACCTCTGACCCTCTGGTCCTAGAGGTACTGGCTCTGTCTGCTACACCACACTATGGCCACAGAGACAATGCAGCCCCTGGAGGTAGTATACCTGGCAGGATGGAGTCACAAACCCTGCTCTACGCATTTTTACTGTGGGCACATGCACTCTGTCTGGTGACAAACGTGCACATAAACCCCGGAAATGACCACAGACACTGGGGGACAATATATCACCACGCTGGGCAAAACTGATATTAATGGGCAACCATAGCAAACACTCCCAGGAAAGCTCCAAAAAGGACATTTGTTTTGGATGAGTCTCCGCTCCGTAGACCCTTCCAATATTCATTTCTTCTTTCTGGAGCTTTCCTGGGTGTGTTTTCTATATTTGCCCATTACTATAACTGTTCCCCAGCTGCATTACTATTTGTGATATTTTTGTTGTGGTCACTTTCTATTTTTATTTTCACTTTTGTGCTGTGCACATGTATCACACTGCTCACGTTTTTCAGGTTTCCCCGATTTTGCTGTACATTGCTGACGGAAATAGTTTCTCTTCCCTTTAAATGCCCTCTACCGCGAGTGTTTCACTCGCGGTAGTTTTGCTTTGGGATTCGGCCCCGATAATGTGCGGGGAGCCTCTCCCCTCCCCTTCCCCGCCCATTAAACCCGTCTCTACGCCCCTCAGGAACCTTCCTCCGCCCTCCGTTAGCCGTTCCACGCCTCTATCGGACATTTGCGGGCCCGTACTTATGCGGGGCCCGTTATTGTGCCGCGCACTTCTGCGGGGGTGACACGCACGATTGCGGGGCATTTAAGCGCTCTTAAGTACCGCTTTTAGTGCGCTATTTTGCGGCGCGCAAATTAGCGGTTTTTAGTAAACATGCCCCATAGTTCACTGTTTAAAGTAGTGGCTTGATAACTAAAAGACCAGGGTTCAGTTCCCTTTGGCACCTCTTGTGGCCTTGGGCAAGTCACTTCACCGCCACTGCCTCAGAAGGAAGGCCTAGCAATCTACTTCCAGTCACGTCTTGCCAAGAAAACCCAGGAACTGCTGGGTCACCAGTGGTCAGTATTGCCTTGACAGCACATTAAACATGTTTACCTATAGAATTGGCTTCCAAAATGATCTCTTAAATTTGTACAGATAGCAGTTTTACTCACACAAATTTAGCTACTACTACTACTATTACTACTACTACTGAGCATTTCTATAGCGCTACCAGTCGTATGCAGCACTGTACAGACAAATAAGAGACTCCCTGCTCATTAGAGCTTACAATCTAATCAAGACAAACACAGAAGGTGTAGGGAGGGGTAAATGGGGGGGGGGAGATTAGGTGAGTCAAGATCTAAAAGCAGCAGCAAAGAGGTAAGCGTTCAACCTGGATTTGAAGAGGGTCAGAGAGGGTGCCTGGCGTGCAGATAGAGGTAGTTTGTTCCAGGCGTAAGGCACAGCAAGGTGAAAGGAGCGAAGACTGGAGTTGGCAGTACGAGAGGAGGGCATGAATAGAAACAGTTGACTAAAGAGCGGAGTTACCGAGAAGGGTTGTAAGGAGAGATAAGGGAGGAAAAGTACTGAGGAGCCGCAGAGTGAATGCATTTGTAGGTCAGCAGGAGAAGTTTGAACTGGACGCAGAAATGGATAGGGAGCCAGTGGAGCGACTTGAGAAGGGGAGTGATATGGGCATGACAAGGCTGGCGGAACATTAGTCGTGCCACGGAATATTGAACAGATTGAAGGGGAGAGAGATGATTCAAAGGGAGACCAGCAAGGAGTAGGTTACAGTAGTCAAGACGGGAGGTGATTAGGGAGTGGATAAGCGTTTTAGTAGTGTATTCAGAAAGGAAAGGGCGGATTTTGTTAATGTTGTAGAGAAAGAAGCGGCAGGTCTTAGCTACGAGATGGATGTGTGTGGAGAAGGAGAGAGAGGAGTCAAAGATAACCCCCAGATTGCGGGCCGAGGAGACAGGAAGGAGTACAGAGTTGTCCACAGAGACTGAGAAAAGAGGAAGAGGAGGGGAGGTTTTAGGGGGAAAGATAAGAAATTCAGTCTTGGCCATTTTCAATTTCAAGCAGTGTTGAGACATCCAGGCAGCAATGTCAGAAAGGCAGGCAGAGATCCGAGTCTGGATTGCCGGAGAGAGTTCGGGCGTAGAGAGGTAGATTTGGGAGTCATCCGCATACAGATGGTACTGAAAGCCATGGGAAGAGATAAGCATGCCAAAGGACTGGGTATAGAGAGAGAAAAGGAGCAGATCCAAGACAGAACCTTGGGGTACCCCAACTGGGAGCATGGTGGGGGAGGAAGAGGAGCCACCAGAACACACACTGAAGGAGCAGTGGAAGAGATAGGAGGAGAACCAAGATAGTACAGAGTCCTTAAAGCCAAGTGAGGACAGGGTATCGAGGAGAAGGTTGTGGTCAACGGTGTTGAAAGCTGCAGAGAGGTCAAGGAGTATGAGGATGGAGTACAGGCCCTTGAATTTCACCAGGAACAAGTCACTGGAGACTTTGACGAGGGCCGTTTCAGTGGAGTGTAAAGGACAAAAGCCAGACTGTAAGGGATCTAGGAGAGCATGAGAGGAGAGGAAGTTGAGTCAGCGGCGGTGAACCGCACATTCGAGTAGTTTAGAAATGAAGGGAAGGAGAGAGATGGGTCAATAATTAGAAGGATCAGTGGAATCAAGTGAGGGTTTCTTGAGGAGAGGTGTGACCACAGCATGCTTGAAGTCTGTGGGGACCGTTGCAGTGGAGAGCGAAAGGTTGAGAATATGAGAGATGGAAGGGACAACGGTGGAGGAGATGTGGCTTAGGATATGGGTGGAGATAGGATCAGAGGAGCAGGTGGTGAGTTTGAAGGAAGATAGGTGTGCAGTTTCCTCTTCAGAGATGACAGGAAAGGAAGAGAGGGTAGCAATGGAAGGGGGGGGGAGTTGGGAGTGGAGAAAGGGAGGAGGGGAAGTAGCTGAGTTTGTGGGGAATTGGAGGGTAATTTTGTGGATTTTTTCATGGAAGTAGTCAGCCAGGGTTTGGGCAGAAAGGGAGGGAGGGATAAGAGGTGGTGGTACTTTGAGGAGGGAGCTGAGAGTGGTAAAGAGATGGCGAGGGTCAGAGGCAAGAGAGTTAGTCAGGTGGACATAGTAGTCTTGTTTGGCAAAAGCTATGGCCAACTGAAAAGAGCCAAGCATGAATTTGAAGTGTAGAAAGTCTTCAGGGGAGCAGAATTTGAGCCAAGCATGCTCAGCAGCACGAGCACAGGAACGTAGATAGCGGGTAGTGGGTGAAAGCCAGGGCTGGGGCGCAGAACGTCTCACAGGATGTGGGATGGGTGGAGCGAGAGCATCCAGAGCCGAGGAGAGTGTAGCATTGTAGGAGGTTACTGCCTCATCGACAGATTTGGATGACAGAATAGAAGAAAGAGATGGAGAAATGGTGGAAGAGAGAGTCAAAGGATCAATAGCATGAAGGTTTCTAAAGAGGTTGGAGGAGACAGGATAAGGTTGAGGCAGCGGGAGATGAAGATTAAAGCTTAAAAGGTGATGGTCGGATAAGGGAAGAGCTGAATTCCGGAAGTTTGAGGGTGAGGAATTAGAGAAAAATATCAGGTCCAGGCAGTGGCCATGCTGGTGAGTGGGGGCAGTGGAAGAAAGTTGGAGGTTAAACGAGGAGGTAAGGGAGAGGAGCTTTAGAGCATAAGGATCAGAGGGGTTATCGACATGGAAGTTGAAGTCACCAAGAATAAGAGTGGGGGAAGAGGAATCCAGAAGAAAGTAAAGCCATGAGTCAAAGTCAAGTGAGGAAGGTAGAAACAGACTTGTCCAGAGGTCAATAAACAACAGCTACCCGGAGAGGAAGTGGAGTGAAAAGGCGAATGGCGTGGACTTCAAAAGAGGGAAAGGAGTGAGACTGGGGCAGCAGGAGGAGTTGGAATTGGCAAGAGGGAGAAAGTAGAAGCCAACACCACCACCACGGCCAGTGGGATGAGGCCTGTGGGAGAATTGATAGCCCCGTGGCAGAGAGCAACAGAAGTTGCGGTGTCATCTGGAAGGAGCAAGATCACAGCTAGGGCAAGAAGATGTAGGGCATTAGAGATAAAGAGATCATGAGTAAAAGCAAGTTTATTAGAGACAGAGTGTGCGTTCCACAAGGCACATGAGAAAGAAGAGTGGAAGGGGAAAGGAGAGGGATTTGGATAAGATTAGACAAGTTGCGTGAGGATCTCCTCTCAGAGTAAGACAGAGATCTAGGGGGGGCAGGGTTGGGGTTGATATCTCCGGATGAGAGAAGGAGGAGTAGCAGAGTACGGGGTAGAGAGGAGACAGTATGGCTGGAGTAAGCAGGGATTTTAAATGGGTAAGATTCACGGAGCAAAAGCCCAATTTTAGCCATGTGAATTTTTTCAATATTTTATTTTATTAGTAGTATTTAGCTCACACCTTTCCAGTAGTAGATAAAGGCGAGTTACAATCGGGTATAGTAGCTATTTCCCTGTCCCCAGAGGGCTTACGATTTAAGTTTGTACCTGAGGCAATGGAGAGTTAAGTGACTTGTCCAAGGCCACAAGGAGCACTAGTGGGATTTGAATGCTTGTCTTGCTGAGTCTATTAATTTCACTATGTGCTATTATAATTAGGTGTAGGAGTTTCATTCTGCCATTTGATGTTAGGCAGACACAGGTGCTTCAGAAAACTGACAAGTTTTTCTGTCTCTGTTTGTTATGTTTGGATTTAGTCTTGACGGTTTTAAAGATGTATTGCCATATTTGTAATTCATGGGCTTTTCTTTTCTCTAGGACTCTTTCACGCTTCAGCTGCTTCCAGAATCTGTCAGTTTTCGGTTTTTCTCGCTAGGCATGATACTTACCATGTCTCTTGCCCTTGAATAGCTAAGCTTTATTTTTTTTTTAAGAAAACAAAACATGGCAAACAGCAATTAGAAAAGCCAAACAGGCCATCAAAACCCCAGCAGCAGCAATAGCCAAGGAGATATGGAGGGTGCAAGCTTTTAAATTTAATTGGCATGGTCCCACAACCTGCTAGCAACCACCTAGGGGTGAAAACTGATTGCTTTATTTATCTATTCTTTTAAAGGGGTATGTTTACTAAACTGCGGTAATGTAGCAGCGGCTACGTTAAGGTACGTTATGTAACGTTAAGGCGCCTTATCGTTACATTCTGTAACATTAAGGCGCCTTAATGTTACATAATGCGCCTTAACATTCCCGGCAGCGGTAAGTCCAGAAAAGGGTGGAGAGAGGGCGGAGAGAAGGGGTCAATGGGCGGGGAGTGGGCGGGGAGAGGCTCCTTCCACACTAACGCAGAGAAAGTAAGGGCTGAATCCTAATGCAACTGAAAACCATGGGGCATGTTTACTAAACTGCGGCAATGTCATTCGCGTTAGGTTCCGCGGTAAAGGTACAGATGCCCATATAAAGGCATGGGCGGGGTATCATTATGGCAAGCCGTCAGGTAACGCGCATTATAAGGCACGTTATAAGGCACCTTATTAGGCACAGTACAAGGCACATGCCTTAACGTGCCCTGTACTGTGCCTAATAAGGTGCCTTATAACGTGCCTTAACGTGCCTTGTACTGTGCCTAATTAGGAGCCTTGTAACATACCTTATACGGATTGATGGTAACTGTGGTGAGAGTACTATGGGCTGGCAGCATGGATCTGCAAAGATATGACTGTCACAGGCAAGCAAAATATCTGCCTTGGACAAGAGGGAACAACAAGGAATTGAACTCATGACCTCCACCTAGAATGTCAGCGTACTAACCAGTAGGCTATACCTCTATGGCCTGTTGCACAGCAATGGCTGAGTACAGAAGGACTGCAGGTCACTGCACAAACTGTATGCTCTGTATGCCATAATAGGGTAACCCCACCAGCACCCATGATGCATTGCACATGCAGAACAGCGGCCTACAGCTGACCACCAAATGGGGTCTGCACCTCTCTGGTACTGCAGCGTGGTAAGAAGGACTAACAGTGCATGATACTGGCACAGAGTAGCTACATACCATGCCATGGTCCACAGTACATGTGGTGCTAGAGATAGGTCCTACTGCACATCCCCAACACTGCCAGTGTGTGACAGGTGTTCCCAGCAGTGCAACTGAAGGTGCATCTGTTCCAGCTGTGTTCTGCAGTCACATGTGGCCCTGTGGGACCGGACACCACCTAGATTAGTGTGTAACTGGTGTTAAGGTCTGGCTGCCATGGATACCTGTTATCAGGGCAGTGGGGTGTCTAGACTCGCATGAGGGTGATGTAGTACTGCCACTATGGGTTGAAGTGGTATGTGCTATATACCCAAGGGGCCTCAATCACCTCTTTTGTAGATGAGGATGTGGTGGGACAGGTGCTTGCACCCTGCAGCATGGCTGCAGTACCAGCAACCACAGTCCTGCTGACAGCCATCCTGGGCCAGTGCCATACCTGTGACCATTGCAGACCAGCAGTGATGCTTGGGGTAGGCAGGGGAAGGCTCAACTGCCCCACGCCACAGTCTGCCATTCATCAACAGACAGCACAGTCAGACTGCACCTACAACATCCTGAAAGGTGCTCCCACCATGCACAGGCAAACTGCAGACAGAGTCAGAGTGACCCCTGGTGTGACATGCTGTGACCACCCTGTCCATGCAGGTGGTGGTCGTGCACTACAGTGTCCCAACCATTGCCCTGCACCCTGTGCAGATGCATCCTGGCCAATCTGCCCAATCTGGGCCATACCCACAATACCTTGCTCCTCATTATGCACATTTGCAGGCTAACACTGGAGGCAGTATGAACAATGTGGGCTCACTGAGGTGTTGGCAGACACAAAACAATGGATAGACATACACACACTCTCACACCTATCTTCATCAAATGTGTGCTAACGCCAGGTTTTCAGTTGCATTAGGATTCAGCCTTTAATTTCTCCACGTTAGTGTAAAAGGGGCCTCTCCCTGCCCACTCCCCACCGATTGACCCCTTCTCTCCACCCTCTAGCCACCCTTTCCTGGACTTACAGCAGCTGGGAACGTTAAGGTGCGTTATGTAACGTTAAGGCGGGTATGTTTACATAACACGCCTTAACGTAGCTGCTGCTACGTTATCGCAGTTTAGTAAACATACCCTCTGGCGTTAGCACACATTTGCAAGAGAGAGAAACCATTTCAGTGTCAGCAATGTACAGCATAGGCAGGGAGCCCAAGAAAGGTGATAGTAGTGCTCTATTTGCAGCAACAGCATAGTGCCCCGGTATGAAAGGCCACTATGGTGATGGGGCATGGGGGCTGCAGGCAGGACATGCAGTGGGGGCTACTGGGGCATAGGGTGGACTAGGCGGTTGCCGAGGTGGCACATAGGAATGCAGAAAATGGAAACCAGCAAGACAGCAACTGACCAGGGTCAGACATGCCCATGAGTCTGTGGCCCACAGTGTCCCATCCAGGAGACACTACCCAGCAGGCACCCCAAGGGGCGCATAACATTGACAGACAGTGCCTGGGGAAGCATGGACATCTATGTAGGCACCCCTACCTCAGAACCCACACCTTAGGCAGCCGCCTACCTGCCCCCTGGATGGCCTGGGATGGCATACCACCGGCACCGACAGCATATGGTCATGGCGGCATGGCAGAAGGGTTGGGTGATTGTGCTGGAGGGAGCAGTGGCAACTGCCTGCAGTGGACCTAGGCCATGCCCTGTACCAGTACATGGTGTGCAGTGCAACAGAAGAGGTCTAGCCGAGGAACATAAGGGTAGCCCCAAGGACCACTATGCTGCCGTGCCAACAGTGTGATGCAGTACACTCAGCCAGCATGTCCAAGAGCAGAGGATCAGAGGTTCTGGTCCCATCTGTGGATCCTGCAGAGCAACTCCCCATAGTTTTAGCCCACATTGCAGCCACAACAACAACATGGGCAAACCCCAACGCAGTGGTGCACAGGGACACAGACACCCACTCACAAGGGCTCCACTATCCACAGCTTCATGGCGTTTCAGGCTGTTGGCCCCAGCACAGAGCTGCAGTTATCACCAGAGCACTGCTACTACCCCCTGCACAGATTAGCAATGTCGGCACTGTGACCAGGACCAGTGCAGCAGGAAGGATTGTCAACCACCTCCATCTCTGCACAATGCTGAGATAGGTGTGGGAGTTTGCGTATGTCTCTCCATTGTTTTGTGTCTGCCAACACCTCACTGAGCCCACATTTCTCACACTGCTTCCAGCGTTAGCCTACAAATGTGCATAATGAGGAGCAAAGTATTGTGGGTATGGCCCAGACAGGGCGGATTGGCCAGAATGCATCCGCACAGGGTGGAGGGCAATGGATGGGACACTGTAGTGCTCAACCAACACCTGCATGGACAGGGTGGCCACAGCATGTCACACTGGGGGGGGGGGGTCACTCTCACTCTGACCAAGCAGTGACCATGGCATGTCTATGTTCCCACATAGTGCCACACATTATTTGTTTCCAGTGATATTTGTGTGTTCCTGGTTCTGGGGTCCAATCACAGTGATACCTGCTTGGTGTCTGTGCTGTGCATCCTATCTCTGGGTGCACAGACTTCCCCTGTAAGCATGTACTATGGACTGGATAGTGGGCTGTCCGCAGTTTGTCTGTGCATGGTGGGAGCACCTTGTAGGATGCTGCAGGTGCAGTCTGACTGTGCTGTCTGTTGATGAATGGCAGACCATGGCGTGGGGCAGTTGAGCCTTCTCCTGCCTACCCCAAGCATCACTGTTGGTCTGCAATGGTCACAGGTATGGCACTGGCCCTGGAGGACTGTGGTTGTTTGTACTGCAGCCATTCTGTAGGGTGCAGGCACCTGTCCCACCACACCCTCATCTACTAAAGAGGTGATTGAGGCCCCTTGGGGTATATAGCACATACCACTTAGACTCATAGTGGCAGTGCTGCATTGCCCTCATGCGAGTTTAGACACCCCACTGCCCTGATAACAGGTACTCATGGCAGCCAGACCGTAACACCGGGTACACACTAATCTAGGTGGTGTCCAGTCCCACAAATCTATCTGGATAGTCAGTGTCAGCCAATTTGTATACCGCCACTGAATATGCAGATTATGTTTAAATGTCACAGCAGGTGTTTAAAAACAATGCTGGCCATGTTTTTTAAATATCAGCCCCAAAAAATGCAATACATAACATCAACTATAAAATACAAGACTATCCAGACAAACAACTACAGAGATAAACATCAGATCCTCATCGCCTCTTGCTCAGATGGGGAAAAGCCAGATCTTCGTCTTCCTCCAGAAATCACCATGGTTCATCTCCTGTCATATAGCCACTGAAAGTTCCACAGAGAAGGAGCTGCTACTGGAACCAATCTGTTTCGGAAATGTACCAGCTTAACCAGTTTGAATGAGGGTATACAGGGTGGCCCAAAAAAACTGAGAACATCTCGTGAATTAAAAGCTTAAATAGTTTACTTATTTACCTTTTTTAGCTATATAACGTCTTTATTTCGACAATTTCCGGTCGCCATCTTTTTTTTTTAAATTTGTCAATCGTTTACATCTGTCTTTTTGAAATTTTAAATAACTTATATGCTACGAGATGTTCTCACTTTTTTGGGCCACCCTGTATGTAAAAGTGCACCTTGAGTGGAACTCAGTACTCTCCTCGGTGGATGCCAAGCAAGCTTTTCTTGTAAATAACCAGGGACACATTCTTGAAGCACCTGAAAAGCCAGCGATAAAATTTTATATTTTCTAATATTTCATTCCAAAAATATGCTAGCCTAGCAGCTATGCTGTGCATTAACATGCACAGGATCTGGGTTTGATTCCTGGATCAAAACGTCTTCTCCCCATATCATCTGTGAGTGGGGAAACTGTAGAAGCAGCATTCATAACTACAGGGCCAACAGTGACACCTCCTCATTGGATTTAAGGTCTATGGCTCTAGGGTTCTGGAAAGAGCTCTTGTACATTGCCCCTGTCTTATGAATGTCATTCACATGAGTAGACCAAGCAAGTTGAAGGAAGTCAAAAAATAGGGTCAAAAATTCCCAGGTCATTGTGAATATAGACTCATAGTGCTGTAGCCCAACACATGCTGATTCTGCCTGAGCTAGAAGATCAGAAGAAAAATGCCAGAACAAAAATAAAGAAACATTCTTATTGTACTTAAGTTCATGATATAAATTCTTTTGTGTTGTAGTGTGTAAATAACAGGAATTCTAAAGGGCACTTTTACTAAAGTGCACTAAGCGGTTATTTTCAACACATGGTAGTTTATGGTTTATTTAGTACTTTTTATGCCGCCTCTATTTAAAGATTCAAAGTGGTTTACAAAATTTAAAAATAGGTAAAAACATAAAACAAAAAAAATATAAAATATAAAAACACAGATAAAAATAAACAGTTAATATCCAAGCTGCAACGTTGCAATTAGCATCCAATGTTGCATCCAATCATCCAATGTTGCAATTAGCACAAGTACATTTAATAACACTTCATTAATTGTGGATGCTGTTACCACACATTAGGTGAACTGTCAGTGAGATAACTGTCAGGAAAATGCTGGCCATGTCCCCGACCGATACCACATAGACTTTGCCCTTACTGCGTGTTAGTTTTAGCACTAATTGTGCGGTTAAGCGTGAAAACCTACCACGCTTTAGTAAGAATATGCACATGTAAAAATATCTTGGTTCATTTTTGGATTTAGGAGGGATTTTTTTCCTAATTTGGGGGATTTTTTCTGGTTTCTCTCAGACATTCATTTTAATAAAAAGTTTTGACACATATTCAAACTTTTTAATGTATACAAATTGATTCTATGCGCATAAATTCATAGCTTTATTCTTACTAAATTGATTTTGCCCCTATATTTTTTAAGATGCACTAATGAATGTAGGTCTCTAGTTCACCATTAACCATGTGTGGAATGCAGCAGGACAGATATAGGATTAGGTACCTCAACAGTGGTAGTGCAAGTAGAAAAAGCAATGTACATTTGTAGGTGAAGAAAAATGGAAAATGTGACACAGAAGCCCTTTTATTTTGTTTAACAACAAAACAAAAAATGATTAATTTTTTCTATTTTCTTTTGTTTCATTTTTAGCATATGGAATTTTCAAATAACACAGACTAAGGTTTACTAAAACCCTGGTAATGTGCGGGCCGCGCTAGTGTGCGGGTGCCATATAAGGAGTGGGCGTTTCTTTCTGAAAAAGCAAAACCGGGATTTAAATATGCACTAAGGTGCGCGGCGCACATGTGCGCCCCGCACATTAGCGCATGAGAAAGCTGCGTGGGAGGCATAAGTGGTGTGCTGATGTGCAAGCAGAAAAGCAGAGCCACAGCACAATGGTTAAGACACTTACCAATGGTGCAGGGATCAGGGGTTCAGTCCCCCACAGTGCCCAATGAAGATGGCTGTCTGAGGCATTTCAATATTGGGTGGCGTGCTATTGCTTTAGGAGGCATTTTAATATAGGAACTGAGCCACAGCACAATGGTTAAGACACTTACCAATGGTGCAGGGATCAGGGGTTCAATCCCCCACAGTGCCCAAAGAAGAAGCCTGGCTGAGGCATTACCTGTTATGGGGAAGATTGTTTAGGAGGCATTTTATTTTTATTTTAATTATCACTACTAACAAACGCACTCTCAAAGCGTGTTAACATAAGGCGCCCCATAAGGCACATTTTAAAGTGCACTGTCCGCCAAGGCACCCTAGAATGTTGCTTATAGGGCGCTTTATAGGGTGCCGTATGAGGTACCGCAAGGTCAGAGTACTGTTATTGATGGCAGCACTGTGCAGTTTAAGGAATGAAAAGCATAAGCAGGTGCGCTGAAATACAAGTAGGAGCAGCAGTGGAGCACAATGGTTAAGGCACTGACTGCTGATACAGGGGTCATGAGTTTGCTCCCCAGTGTGCCTAATACGTAAGGCTGGTTGAGGCATCAGCTTTGCAATGTATGTTTTGTTTCCTGCAGCACTTTATTTTTATTTTATTAATTGCTGCCAGCAAACACGCCCTCATGTGCCGTAATTGAAGGTGCCGTATAAGGCAAACTATAAGGCACTCCATAGGGCACATTATAAAGTGCACTGTCCGCCACGGCACCCTAAAATGTCCCTATAGGGCACCCTATACGTTGCGTCACAGGATAATGTATAGTGCACCTTTTATGGACGGGAACCATAAGGTGCCCTATAGGGCGCCCTATAAAGCGCCCTCAGAGGCACCTTATGGGTACAGTACGCTGAGGGTGTTTTTGCTGGCAGCAAAAATGTACATTAAAAAGAGATAATGCTTTGGGCAGCCCTATCAAATAACCCCACTGTGGGTTTTGAACCCATGACCTCTGGCTTCACAGGCTGTGAAGTAACCATTGAGTTACAGCTCTATAGCTACTAGCAAGCCCCTGGCTGGCTGCAGAGAGCCTGCATGTCACCACACAAACAGTCTGTCGTGGTCACCAGGATAGGGTTAGCACACCCATACCCATGATGCAATGCACATGCAAATCAGCTGTCCACAGATGAACACAAGATGGGGTATGCACCCCCACAACACCTCGGCCTGGTAGGGGGAACTGACCATGTGCACCCCCACAGCACCTCGGCCTTGTAGGGGGTACAGACCGTGTGTTTTACTGGCACAGAGTAGCTACACACCGTCACATTGTTCGGGTACTGTGCTCACCCTGATGGTGCGGTGAGGCGCCCAGCATCAGGTCCACAGCACCTTCCATGGCAGAAATAGGCCATGATGCCAGTGCAAAGCAGTGTTAATGTGTGAGATAGGTAGTTTCTGCAGAAGCACCTTGGATATATCTGTCTGTTTCAGTCATGTGTAGCCCCCATGGACCCCCTAGGAGGATCATGCACCACCACCCTCTTCCTCCAGGGCTGAGGGTGGCAAACAGGGTCTCCCATCAACAGATCCACCTTCTACTTCCCTGCAATGGTGGCAGTAGAGGGGACCATCAACCCCAGTCCTGCTGTGGAAAAGACACCCTTCAGGGTAGTCAATGCAGCTCTGTACATATCAATAACACAATAGCAGACAGACATTAGGCCTGTATATGCTAAGCTGCACCCCACCACTCTCTGATATTCTCCTGCAGCAAGCCTTCAGCCACTGCACCCTGCAAGGCACTCCATCAAGACACATACCAGCTGCAAACAGCCTGCTAGCTAGTCCATAGTGCATGTTCCTGGTGGAAATGCATGCACCCAGAACTAGGATGGCAGCACACAACAAGCAGATAAGTCAGTGACTGGCCCCCAAAAGGAAACCCATAAATATCATATGACAGAAATACTATTATAGCACTATGTGGGTGCCTAGCCATGCTGTCATCACTGCACAGTCAGGGTGAGAGTGATCTCCCAGCAGGACATACTGAGGTCACCCTGTCTGTGTAGGTGGTGGCCAGGCACTAAAATGTCCCAGTCAGTGCCCTATGCCCTGTGCAGATGCACCCTGGCCAGGCCACCCTGTCTGGGCTATACCCATGGTACCTTGCTCCTCATTATGCTAATTGGCAGGCCAATACTGGCAACAGTGCTGGCAGTGTGGGCTGTGGAAGGTGTTTGCAGCCACCACACACTGTATAGACCAGGGGTGGGCAAACCTGGTCCTGGAGGGCCGCAGACCAGTCAGGTTTTTGGGATATCTCTAATGAATATGCATGAGATATATATGCATTAGAGATATCCTGCCAACCTGACTGGTTTGTGGCCCTCCAGGGCTGGATCTGGAGACCCCTGCCTTACACCTCTGTCATTTAAGATTGTGATTGGACAAGGTGTAGATGTCCAAGACATCAAAAAGGTTAGATAGAATTTGTCACAGTACTCCTCACTTCTCACCACCACCAAAAAATTGTCTATTAGTCAACTTTTTGGTGGTGGTGAGAATCGAGGAGGAATGTGACACATTCTATATACCCTTTCGATGTCTAGGACATCTGTATCTTGCCCACTCACGATCTTAAATGACAGAGGTGTAAGGCAGGGGTCTCCAAATCCAGCCCTGGAGGGCCACAAACCAGTCAGGATGGCAGGATATCTCTAATGCATATATATCTCATGCATGTTCATTAGGGATATCCCGAAAACCTGACTGGTCTGCGGCCCTCCAGGACCGGAGGTGCCCACCCCTGGTATAGACAGACACACACTCCGACACCTATGCCAGCATTGTGCTGCTATAGAGGAGTTCAGCAGCCCTGCCCACCACACCAGTCCTGGGCACAGTACAGGCATGGATATGCTATGCAATACTGTTGGGGGTCACTCCCCAGGGTGGTAAACACTGTCAGAGACCAGACCTGAAGCACACACCGCAGACATCAGAAAGATTGTTATGATGGAGCTCAATGAGCAAACTGTGCTTAACGTAGGACTTGCTATCTGCCAGTAATCATAGGAAACGTTTGATAGGTGTGTACCGTATACCCAGGTATAGGGTGGCATTGCTAAGGTATGCAAGTGCTAGTATTGGGAGATGCACGCAGGGCCCAATGTCCTGCCTCTCCAGGAGGCATTAGCCAATGGTGCCTGTGGGTGTGGGTGTGGGTGTGTTTGCCCCTGTTGGTTGCTACTTTACGGCAGAGGTTCCCAACTCCAGTCCTGGTGTGCCAAACACTGTTCGGGTTTTCATGCTGTCCCTCATGAATATGCATGAGCTACATCTGCATACCATGGGGGTGGTGCATAGATATGCAGCACAGGCATCTTTATTAGAGGCAGCATGGAACCTGAATGGTGTTTAGCCCTCCAGGACTGCATTTGGGAGACTCTGCTCTAGGTAATGCCCCTGTTTATGGTGTCTGTGCTCGGTGGGGTAAAATATAGGCGTATTAACCATGCGTATGTTCTCTGCAATAAAGGTGTGTCCTTACTATCACGGTTTAGTTGTGGGAAAAATATGTGGACTGGATTGGAAGTAGCCCCAGCTGGGCTTATGATCCTGTGACCTTCTGGTCCTAAAGGCACTGGCTGTGTCTGCTGCACCACCGTCTTAGCACAAAAACAGTGCATTCCCTGGGGAGTCCATGGCTGTTTGTCAGACAGGGCCTGTCTGTTGGAGAGCACTGCACCCACGTGAAGGGGGCTAGGCCACCGTCTGCTGTGGACAGCAGCCACTGCCCCCTCCACCAACGGTACCCCTCCGCCACCATGCTGACATGGCCTTATATTGGTGACAGCATCACAGCTAAATGATATGTGGTCCTCCAGGACTAAATTGAGGGGACTGTGGTCTAGGTAATGTGCATGTTTCTGGTGTCTGTTCTCTGTAGGGTAAAATAGAGGTGTTTGGACCATGCTTATGTTATCTGCAAAAAAGGTTGTTCTTTACTATCATGGTTTAGTGGTGGGTAAAATATGGGGATTGGGTTTGCAGGAGCCCCAGCTAGGACTTGAACTGGTGATCTTTGGCTCCTGAACACACTGTCTGTATTCACTGCACCACACTGTGGCCACAGAGACAATGCAGTCCCTGGAGATAGGAAACCTGGCCAAAGGAGACATAAACCCTGCTCTGCACAATTTCACTGTGGGATCATTCACCTTGTATGGGGACGGAGCGTAGACCCTTCTAAAATTCATATTTAATTTTTGGGGCTTTCTTGGGAGTGCTTTTTGATGTTTTCCATGACTATCACTGTTGCCCAGCTGTATTATAATTTTTTAGAATTTTGTTGTGGTCATTTTCAATGTTTATTTGCTATTTTGTTCTGTGCACATGTATCACACTGCTCACGTTTTGTAGGTTTCCCTGGTTTTGCTGTACATTGCTGACAGAAATGGTTTCTCTTCCCTTTAAATCGGCTCTAACGCGAGGTTTTCACTCGCGGTATTTTTTTGATTGAATTTCAGCCCCGCTCCTGTGTGGGGAGCCTCTCCCCTCCCACTCTCCACCCATTGACCTCGTCTCTCCGCCCCTGGGGAGCCTTCCTCTGCCCTCCGGGAGCCTTTCCACGCCTCTATCGCTCATTTGCGCGACGCGCACATGAGCGGGCCCGTTAGTGCGGCGCGCACGTGTGCGGGGCACAAAAACGCATCATTAGCATGAGCTAAGGTACCTTAGCGCACGCTCAAGTGCGCCCCGCACAGTTGCACAATTTAGTAAACATACCCCTAAGGTATTATCGCACGATGGCACCTTATCACGCGATAAGGAGCCTTAGCACGCGTTAATGCACGCTAAGGCGCAAACGAGCGCTGAAGGCGGAGAATGGCTCCCGGAGGGCGGAGGAAGGCTCCCCAGGGGCGGAGAGAGAGGGTCAATGGGCGGAGAGTGGGAGGGGAGAGGTTACCTGCAAACTAATGCTGTGAAATCCGAGGCTGAAAACTAACACATGTGAAACCCTGGCGTTAGAGCTGATTTAAAGAGAAAAGAAACCATTTCCGTCAGCAATGTACAGCAAAACCAGGGAAACCTACAAAAAAGTGATAAGTGTGATACATGTGCATGGAACAAAAGGGCAAAGAAACAGTGAAAATGACCAGAAAAAAATGTAAAAAAAACATAACCAAGCTGGGCAATAGTGATATCAATGGGAAACATCAAAAATACCCCCAAGAAAGCTCCAAAAAAAAGATATGAATTTTGGAAGGGTCTATTCTCTGTCCCCATACAAGGTGAATGAGCCCACAGTAAAATTGCGCTGATCAGGGTTTTCCTCTCCATTGGACAGGTTTCCTATGGTGTGCACATGTTCCACAACAGCAGGGCGGGCATGTCGGAATGGGCAACTGGACAGATGCTGGAAAAGGGGACACAGAGGGCTGCAGGCGGCACATACTGTGGTGCAGCTGGGGCACAGTGCAGACTAGGGTAATGCCTAGCTGGCCATAGGAATGCTGAAACAGTAGAGCAGCCAGACAGCAACTGCTGAGGGCCCAACATGGGCAAGAGTGTGCTTCCCATGGTGTCACAGGGAATAGTACCCAGCAGGTACACCCAATGGCATGGAAAATTGGCAGGCGGTGCTGGGGGAAAGCGTGGACAGCTATGCAGGCACCCCTACCCCAGAACCCGCACCATAGGCAGCCACCTAGCTGCACACTGAATGGCCAGAGACTGCGCAGCACCAGCACCACCAGCAGAAGGGCATGTCAGCAAGGTGGCAGAGGGGTACTGGTGGTGGAGGGGGCAGGGGCAGCTGCCCAGAGCAGACCACGGCCTAGCCCTATTTAGGTGGCTACCGTGCACTGCAACAGACAGGCTCTGTCTGACAAACAGTCATGGTATCTCCAGGGAATGCACTGTCTCTGTGCCAACACAGTGGTGCAGTGAACACAGCCAGTGTGTTCAGGAGCAAAAGGTCACAGGTTCAAGTCACAGCTGTGGTTCCTGCCAAACCAGTCCCCATATTTTACCCACTGCTAATACAGACAGAACCTTTATTGCAGATAAAAGAAACATGCCCAATAAACCTACATTTTACCCTACAGAGCACAGACACCGTAAACATGCACATTACCTAGAGCAGAGTCTCCCAAATGCAGTCCTGGAGGGCCAAACACCATTCAGGTTCCATGCTGCTTCTAATAAACACGGCTGTGCTGCATGTCTATGCACCGCCCCCATGGTATGCAGATGTATCTCATGCATATTCATTAGGGACAGCATGAAAACCCGAACAGTGTTTGGGCCCACCAGGACTGGAGTTGGGAACCTCTGCCCTAGAGCAGCGGCCAACAGGGGCAGACACACCCTCACCCACAGGCTCCATTATCCAAAGCATAGGTGTCAAACCTGTCCTGGAGGGCCACAATCCTGACAGGTTTTGGGATAGCCCTAATGAATATGCATGAGATATATATGCATTAGAGATAGCCTGCCAACCTGACTTACTGGTTTTGTGGGCCCTCCAGGACTGGATTTGGAGACCACTGCTTTACACCCTCTGTCATTTAAGATGGTGAGTGGGCAAGGTACAGATGTCCTAGACATCAAAAGGGTAGCTAGAATGTGTCACATTCATCCGTCGATTCTCACCACCACCAAAAAGTGTCTAATGGACAATATTTTGGTGGTGGTGAGAAGTGAGGAGGAATGTGGACAAATTCTATCTAACCTTTTTGATGTCTTGGACATCTGCACCTTGTCCACTCACAATCTTAAATGACAGAGGTGTAAAGCAGGGGTCTCCCAATCCAGTCCTGGAGGGCCACAAACCAGTCAGGTTGGCAGGCTATCTCTAATGCTATATATCTCATGCATATTCATAGGGCTATCCCAAAACCTGGCAGGATTGTGGCCCTCCAGGACAGGTTTGACACCTATGATCCAAAGCCTCCTGGCGGGCAGGATGTTGGGCCCTGCATGCATCTCCCAATACTAGCACTTGAATACCTTAGCAATGCCACAATAAACCTGGGAATATTGTACACACCCATCAAAACGGTTGCTATGATTACTGGCAGATAGCAATTCCTAACTTAAGCACAATTTGCTGATTGAGCTGCATCATAGCAAGCCTTTCTGCTGTCTGTGGAGTGTGCTTCAGGTCTGATGTCTGACAGTATTTGCCACCCTGCGGGAGTGACCCCAACAGTAATTGCGTACCATAGCCATGCCTGCACTGTGCCCAGGATTGGTGCGGTGGCCAGGGCTGCCATAGCCTCTATATTTGCACAATGCTGGCATAGGTGTGGGACGTGTGTTTGTCTATCCAGTGTGTGGTGTCTGCCAACACCTTCCTCAGCCCACACGGTTGCCAGTGTAAGCCTGCCAATGTGCATAATGAGGAGCAAGGTACCATGGGTAGAGCCCGGACAGGGTGGCCTGGCCAGGATGCATCTGCACAGGGCATAGGGCAATGGCTCGGACATTGTAGTGCCTGACAACCACCTGCACGGACAGGGTGGCCACAGCAGGTCCTGCTGGGAGGTCACTCTCACCCTGAGTGAGCAGTGACCACTGCATGGCTAGATTCCCCCATAGTGCTAGTAATTTTTTCTTTCATGTGATGTTTATGGTTCCCTTTTGGGGCCCAATCACTGACTTATCTTCTTGGTGTTGTATGCTGGTATCCCAGTTCTGGGTACATGCATCTTTTCTAGAGCATGCACTATGGACTAGCAAGCAGACTGTCTGCAGCTAGTATGTGTGTGGAAGGAACATCTTGCAGGGTGCAGCAGCCAGAGGCTTGCTGCTGAAGAATGTCAGATAGTGGTGGGGGGCAGCTGAGCATTCCTAGGCCTTCTGTCTGCAGTGCCGGCCCTGTATGGTGTCTGTTCCCCAGCAGGACTGGGGTTGATGGTCCGCTCTACTGCCACTATTGCGGGGAGGTAGAGTGTGACTTCTGTTGGTGGGAGATCCTGTTTTCCCACACCTGGAGCCACAGAGAGTGGGTTTGTGTGGTGATAGCATAGTCCACCTATGGGGACAAATACCCCACCCT